>CM076711.1:51347286-51947286 GCA_038501285.1 Penstemon eatonii | reverse complement strand
TAACCCCTTGCTCCTAAAACGTTCCAATTTTACCCTTGAAAGTTATTTGTAATATTTATAATATATTATAGATTTTAAAATTTGGGTGTTAATTGTTATATATTTTAAATTATAAAAATAATAATCATATATTTACCATCAAAATAATTGATATAATTTATAATTGCCCATAAATTTCAATAAATATTTAAATTTATAATACAATATAATCTTTAATAAACTAAAATATCTTATTTATAAAAAAAATTAGTTTATTAAATATATTTTTTTATAAAATAAATTCATTCAACTAATGTGTAAACAATTTGTTCATATTTATAAAATATATTATTAAAATTATATTTAATTTAATGTTTTGCAATTTAAATTGCTAATATATATAAATTATTTTTTTGCAATATTTATTAAAACTTATGGACAATTATAAATTTTATCAATTATTTTGATAGTAAATATATAATTATCTTTTTTCTAATTTATAAGATATAATAATTAGCACCCAAATTTTAACATATATGAGACATTACAAACAATACAAATAACACTCAAGGACAAAAATTGAACATTTTAGGGGTAAGTGGTTAATTGTAAGAAGGTGACAAACATGAGGGAGATTTTTGTAATACCCAATACGTAAGGGTGATTTTTGTAATTAGACCTTACCTGAGGGGGATATTCGTAATTTACCCTTAAATATATTTATTATATCATTCTGACGTCTTTCAATCCGACCAACGGTTCGACCGGTTCGACTAGTGAAATCAGTGATCAATTGACTCATCGGTTCACTGTTCGGTCCGGTTCTGAAAAAATTGCGTAAAACTGAAAAAGAAGAATACTATTCCACATAACATCACACGAGAAGAATACTATTTCACATAACATCACACGTACAGGCAATAAATTCGATCCAACCCAAATTGCTTCTTTTTTCTCCTCTATCCATCCAACTATGATTGTATCCATGCATATGATTCAAAAAACAACCTTTCCTACACTGACGCACTAATTGCTCCACAAATTATAAATTGGATGAAATACAATTTACCCCCTTAAAGTATTGAGGTGGTACAAAACATTATTTTCTTTTATGTTTGCCGTTCATAACATTGCCGTTGTGTTTAAAAAAAAAAGTATTTGATTGTGGCCGTTGATTACTTCACCAAATGGGTGGAAGCAAAACCTTTAAGAATCATAAAAGAATAAGACGTGCTGAAATTCTTGTGGAAGAATATTGTCCGCAGATTTGGAGTACCCCAAGTCCTGGTATCTGACAGTGGAGCACAATTTCGGGGAAAGAATTGCAGTGATGGTGTGCCGAATGAAAATAACGCAATCCTTCACTTCTGTAGCAAACCCTCAGTCCAACTGACAAACAGAAGTAACAAACCGTACCCTACTTCAATATTTGAAAGCTCGCCTTGATAAGGCTAAAGGAGAATGGGTGGAAGAATTACCCAGTGCATTGTGGGTATACCGAACAACTCAAAGGGTAAGTACCGGAGAAACTCCTTTCAGTTTGGTTTATGAAACGTAAGCTGTAATACCGGTTGAAATTGGAGAGATAAGCTTACGAGTGCGATTTCTACGATCCTATGTTTAATGACCAAGGTCTTACCGCTAACCTAGATTTGCTAGAAGAGCTAAGAGAAACCGCCAGTGTAAGGATAGAGCGATATCGTATGAGAATGGTGAAAGCTTACAATGCTCAGGTATGTTCTCGTTCTTTTCAAGTGGGAGATTTGGTATTGCGCAGGACCGCTGTTATTCCGCAGAAGGACAAAATGAAGAAAAAACTGAAGAAGTTCGAACCTAAATGGAAAGGTCCGTTTAAAGTAGTAGAAGTTGTAAGTTCTGGGGCTTATCAACTGAAATACTTGAGTGGAGAAGATATACCTAGAACTTGGAATACGGGAAGCCTGAAAAAATATTATGAGTAGTTTTCTAATGTATTTTTCTATAATATTTGTATGTCAACACCTTATGTTTTATGTAGTGATCAATAAGGCTTCAATAAAACTCGCTGGAGGATTTCTTCTTTTCTTCCTTATGGGCATCTATGAAACGTCTTCGATATAATTTTACTTGTCAAATTAAAAAAAAAATCGATCAAGGAGAAATCCAACAACTCAACACTTCAAGAACCATATATTACTAAAGGATATTATATGCCTTTGACTATTAAAATGATTACGTAACAAAATTTGCACCTGAAAGAAACAGTGGAGATATCCACGATTATTAATAAAAATTCAAACGACAATATAAAACAAAGTGCAAATGTTCAAGAAAATAAAATAAAAGAAGTGATAGCAAGATCATCAACCTATTGCATATAAATAAATCTAATTATTTTTCCCTTTGGAGGACTTGAGTGCTTGGTCTTTAGGTAGGGGATCATTAACCTCATCAAATACTTCATCAGGAATCACAATCCCCTTATCCTCTTTAGCTTCATCATCTACCTCAGGATCAATAAACATGAAGTCTTTACCAGGAAACGGTCCGAAGCTCTAAGGATTTTGCAAATATCCCGAACTGTTCGGTCGTAAACCAAAATAGACTCCTTCAGATGATCTTCTTTATACGCATAAGAATTATGATAATTACTCACGAGTTCCTTCTCTACCGAGCTTTGATACTTAGTGATAAGTTCTTTCTCCAGTTCCCTGTAGTACTCCTTACCTTGCTCGGACTTTCCGAACTTCATGTTTTAGGTCCTTGGACAACTTGTTGTTTTCTAATTTCAGCTCCTGAAGCTGTTCAGTCATGCGCGCAAATTTCTCCTCGGCTATCTTTGCTTCTTCCTCGAAGCATTTGGCATGCTGGGTGAGTAAATGAGACAAAAGGGGCATCTCTAAAAAATATATATATTTTCTAAGTCAAAAGAAGAACATGACACACAAATCAAAGAAATGTTAAATACCTGAGCAATATCAGCACAGAATATCTTATCAGATTTTCAGATGGAAATTGATCAACCCGATTAGCATCATGTGCAGAAATCAACTGCCTAGTCTTATCATATCCCAGTTCCAGATCAACGGAATCCCAAAATGAACCAACCCCTTTTCTTTGTTAATGCCAAAGGTGAATAGACCTTTTCCTACTCCAGGATGAGGGGGACTTCCACGAAATTTTCTCGTAGACGTTTCGAAGGAGGCGATGATTGTCGATTCCTCCCAGATGACACAATTGTTCCAAATGTCTCACTAGGACACTAGGAGAACTGTGTGAAGCTTGAGATGCATCTTTCTTAATGGAACTCCTTCTTAGATTCCCAGATTAAGTTCCCTTATACAGAGGGGGAGGAGGACGACGGGAATCACTATCTACTTGCAAAGCCCCTTTCCCCAGCACGAATCTTACTAATGGACATACCCTTGCCTGTAAAATACGCAAGTTAGAATGATAAACATATATATATATATATATATATATATATATATATATATAACAATTTACCCCCTTAAAGTATTGAGGTGGTACAAAACATTATTTTCTTTTATGTTTGCAGTTCATAACATTGCCGTTGTGTTTAAAAAAAAAGTATTTGATTGTGGCCGTTGATTACTTCACCAAATGGGTGGAAGCAAAACCTTTAAGAATCATAAAAGAATAAGACGTGCTGAAATTCTTGTGGAAGAATATTGTCCGCAGATTTGGAGTACCCCAAGTCCTGGTATCTGACAGTGGAGCACAATTTCGGGGAAAAGAATTGCAGTGATGGTGTGCCGAATGAAAATAACGCAATCCTTCACTTCTGTAGCAAACCCTCAGTCCAACTGACAAACAGAAGTAACAAACCGTACCCTACTTCAATATTTGAAAGCTCGCCTTGATAAGGCTAAAGGAGAATGGGTGGAAGAATTACCCAGTGCATTGTGGGTATACCGAACAACTCAAAGGGTAAGTACCGGAGAAACTCCTTTCAGTTTGGTTTATGAAACGTAAGCTGTAATACCGGTTGAAATTGGAGAGATAAGCTTACGAGTGCGATTTCTACGATCCTATGTTTAATGACCAAGGTCTTACCGCTAACCTAGATTTGCTAGAAGAGCTAAGAGAAACCGCCAGTGTAAGGATAGAGCGATATCGTATGAGAATGGTGAAAGCTTACAATGCTCAGGTATGTTCTCGTTCTTTTCAAGTGGGAGATTTGGTATTGCGCAGGACCGCTGTTATTCCGCAGAAGGACAAAATGAAGAAAAAACTGAAGAAGTTCGAACCTAAATGGAAAGGTCCGTTTAAAGTAGTAGAAGTTGTAAGTTCTGGGGCTTATCAACTGAAATACTTGAGTGGAGAAGATATACCTAGAACTTGGAATACGGGAAGCCTGAAAAAATATTATGAGTAGTTTTCTAATGTATTTTTCTATAATATTTGTATGTCAACACCTTATGTTTTATGTAGTGATCAATAAGGCTTCAATAAAACTCGCTGGAGGATTTCTTCTTTTCTTCCTTATGGGCATCTATGAAACGTCTTCGATATAATTTTACTTGTCAAATTAAAAAAAAAATCGATCAAGGAGAAATCCAACAACTCAACACTTCAAGAACCATATATTACTAAAGGATATTATATGCCTTTGACTATTAAAATGATTACGTAACAAAATTTGCACCTGAAAGAAACAGTGGAGATATCCACGATTATTAATAAAAATTCAAACGACAATATAAAACAAAGTGCAAATGTTCAAGAAAATAAAATAAAAGAAGTGATAGCAAGATCATCAACCTATTGCATATAAATAAATCTAATTATTTTTCCCTTTGGAGGACTTGAGTGCTTGGTCTTTAGGTAGGGGATCATTAACCTCATCAAATACTTCATCAGGAATCACAATCCCCTTATCCTCTTTAGCTTCATCATCTACCTCAGGATCAATAAACATGAAGTCTTTACCAGGAAACGGTCCGAAGCTCTAAGGATTTTGCAAATATCCCGAACTGTTCGGTCGTAAACCAAAATAGACTCCTTCAGATGATCTTCTTTATACGCATAAGAATTATGATAATTACTCACGAGTTCCTTCTCTACCGAGCTTTGATACTTAGTGATAAGTTCTTTCTCCAGTTCCCTGTAGTACTCCTTACCTTGCTCGGACTTTCCGAACTTCATGTTTTAGGTCCTTGGACAACTTGTTGTTTTCTAATTTCAGCTCCTGAAGCTGTTCAGTCATGCGCGCAAATTTCTCCTCGGCTATCTTTGCTTCTTCCTCGAAGCATTTGGCATGCTGGGTGAGTAAATGAGACAAAAGGGGCATCTCTAAAAAATATATATATTTTCTAAGTCAAAAGAAGAACATGACACACAAATCAAAGAAATGTTAAATACCTGAGCAATATCAGCACAGAATATCTTATCAGATTTTCAGATGGAAATTGATCAACCCGATTAGCATCATGTGCAGAAATCAACTGCCTAGTCTTATCATATCCCAGTTCCAGATCAACGGAATCCCAAAATGAACCAACCCCTTTTCTTTGTTAATGCCAAAGGTGAATAGACCTTTTCCTACTCCAGGATGAGGGGGACTTCCACGAAATTTTCTCGTAGACGTTTCGAAGGAGGCGATGATTGTCGATTCCTCCCAGATGACACAATTGTTCCAAATGTCTCACTAGGACACTAGGAGAACTGTGTGAAGCTTGAGATGCATCTTTCTTAATGGAACTCCTTCTTAGATTCCCAGATTAAGTTCCCTTATACAGAGGGGGAGGAGGACGACGGGAATCACTATCTACTTGCAAAGCCCCTTTCCCCAGCACGAATCTTACTAATGGACATACCCTTGCCTGTAAAATACGCAAGTTAGAATGATAAACATATATATATATATATATATATATATATATATATATATATAACAATTTACCCCCTTAAAGTATTGAGGTGGTACAAAACATTATTTTCTTTTATGTTTGCAGTTCATAACATTGCCGTTGTGTTTAAAAAAAAAGTATTTGATTGTGGCCGTTGATTACTTCACCAAATGGGTGGAAGCAAAACCTTTAAGAATCATAAAAGAATAAGACGTGCTGAAATTCTTGTGGAAGAATATTGTCCGCAGATTTGGAGTACCCCAAGTCCTGGTATCTGACAGTGGAGCACAATTTCGGGGAAAAGAATTGCAGTGATGGTGTGCCGAATGAAAATAACGCAATCCTTCACTTCTGTAGCAAACCCTCAGTCCAACTGACAAACAGAAGTAACAAACCGTACCCTACTTCAATATTTGAAAGCTCGCCTTGATAAGGCTAAAGGAGAATGGGTGGAAGAATTACCCAGTGCATTGTGGGTATACCGAACAACTCAAAGGGTAAGTACCGGAGAAACTCCTTTCAGTTTGGTTTATGAAACGTAAGCTGTAATACCGGTTGAAATTGGAGAGATAAGCTTACGAGTGCGATTTCTACGATCCTATGTTTAATGACCAAGGTCTTACCGCTAACCTAGATTTGCTAGAAGAGCTAAGAGAAACCGCCAGTGTAAGGATAGAGCGATATCGTATGAGAATGGTGAAAGCTTACAATGCTCAGGTATGTTCTCGTTCTTTTCAAGTGGGAGATTTGGTATTGCGCAGGACCGCTGTTATTCCGCAGAAGGACAAAATGAAGAAAAAACTGAAGAAGTTCGAACCTAAATGGAAAGGTCCGTTTAAAGTAGTAGAAGTTGTAAGTTCTGGGGCTTATCAACTGAAATACTTGAGTGGAGAAGATATACCTAGAACTTGGAATACGGGAAGCCTGAAAAAATATTATGAGTAGTTTTCTAATGTATTTTTCTATAATATTTGTATGTCAACACCTTATGTTTTATGTAGTGATCAATAAGGCTTCAATAAAACTCGCTGGAGGATTTCTTCTTTTCTTCCTTATGGGCATCTATGAAACGTCTTCGATATAATTTTACTTGTCAAATTAAAAAAAAAATCGATCAAGGAGAAATCCAACAACTCAACACTTCAAGAACCATATATTACTAAAGGATATTATATGCCTTTGACTATTAAAATGATTACGTAACAAAATTTGCACCTGAAAGAAACAGTGGAGATATCCACGATTATTAATAAAAATTCAAACGACAATATAAAACAAAGTGCAAATGTTCAAGAAAATAAAATAAAAGAAGTGATAGCAAGATCATCAACCTATTGCATATAAATAAATCTAATTATTTTTCCCTTTGGAGGACTTGAGTGCTTGGTCTTTAGGTAGGGGATCATCAACCTCATCAAATACTTCATCAGGAATCACAATCCCCTTATCCTTTTTAGCTTCATCATCTACCTCAGGATCAATAAACATGAAGTCTTTACCAGGAAACGGTCCGAAGCTCTCAGGATTTTGCAAATATCCCGAACTGTTCGGTTGTAAACCAAAATAGACTCTTTCAGATGATCTTCTCTATACGCATAAGAATTATGATAATTACTCACGAGTTCCTTCTCTACCGAGCTTTGATACTTAGTGATAAGTTCTTTCTCCAGTTCCCTGTAGTACTCCTTACCTTGCTCGGACTTTCCGAACTTCATGTTTTAGGTCCTTGGACAACTTGTTGTTTTCTAATTTCAGCTCCTGAAGCTGTTCAGTCATGCGCGCAAATTTCTCCTCGGCTATCTTTGCTTCTTCCTCGAAGCATTTGGCATGCTGGGTGAGTAAATGAGACAAAAGGGGCATCTCTAAAAAATATATATATTTTCTAAGTCAAAAGAAGAACATGACACACAAATCAAAGAAATGTTAAATACCTGAGCAATATCAGCACAGAATATCTTATCAGATTTTCAGATGGAAATTGATCAACCCGATTAGCATCATGTGCAGAAATCAACTGCCTAGTCTTATCATATCCCAGTTCCAGATCAACGGAATCCCAAAATGAACCAACCCCTTTTCTTTGTTAATGCCAAAGGTGAATAGACCTTTTCCTACTCCAGGATGAGGGGGACTTCCACGAAATTTTCTCGTAGACGTTTCGAAGGAGGCGATGATTGTCGATTCTTCCCAGATGACACAATTGTTCCAAATGTCTCACTAGGACACTAGGAGAACTGTGTGAAGCTTGAGATGCATCTTTCTTAATGGAACTCCTTCTTAGATTCCCAGATTAAGTTCCCTTATACGGAGGGGGAGGAGGACGACGGGAATCACTATCTACTTGCAAAGCCCCTTTCCCCAGCACGAATCTTACTAATGGACATACCCTTGCCTGTAAAATACGCAAGTTAGATTGATAAACATATATATATATATATATATATATATATATACACACACATAAAATATACATATAATGTATATCATTAGTAAATAAAGAAGCGACATTCAAAGGATTTTTAAATAAACCGACATTCTCAAACTACTCGCGAATATCACTAGGGTCAATAGAAGGATCATGAGGGGAATAACTACTTCTCTATTCTACGGGCCATCATTCCTTAGGTAAAAATACTTCGATTTCCATGGTCCAATAGAACCTTTTGAAGAGATACAACCCTCTAAGAATTTACATCTGTTTTGAGGAAAAAAGTGAAAATATAACTGATTGGACACTCTTCTTAAGATAAATAAACTCCTAAATGACTCCAATGTTGGAGGAATATTCAGTTTAGTGGAGCAACGCAAGAAACCTTCATAATACATGAAAGAGTTGGGAGTCCTAATTCTTTGTACACGGTGAAAAACCCTCGTGGAAGGGTCCTAATTTTCTGACCGTCAGAAGGAAGCAAAACTTCATGACAAGAAGACAAATTAATCTTATCCTTAAGCATATTCAACCCCTTCAAAGACATCTCACTATTGACTCACAATATCTACAACACGACTTTTCCACTTTGAACCCATAGAATAGGGATTATTCTTCTCCTCATCCTCATACTCAGTGTCATCCATCACCAAACTAGACGCATCATCTGGCCTAGTACCTAAAGGAATTTGATGAGATGTATCAGAAATAGATTTATCATCAAAAATCAGAAAATTCAGAATTACATGGAAGTAGTTCACGAATAGCTTTAACAACTTCTTCCTCAAATGAAAAATCAACCCATGTATCAAAACTTAAAAAATCAACCTAGGAAGAAAACACATAGACAAAAACTCGGCCAGGGTATATTTAACTTGGCTTACCCAAATCAACCTCGGCTGAGGCAGGGTTACCTCGGCCGGGGCAATAGAATATCGGCCAAGAATAACCGAGGCAGTCCAGCCACGGCTGGGTTTGGCCAAGGCATGCTGCCTTGGTCGGCTTGGCGGCCGAGTTAGCCGAGGCAGGAAATGCCCAGGCTGAGCGCGGTAGCCTTGACTGATTCTCTTGGAAAGTTGGTAAATTTTTTTTTTGAAACACATAACTACAAAAGGAAATTTATAAATTGAAATAACAAGTACCTTGTGACGATATTCTTCGAATATATTCTCTTGAGAAAGAAACTTAAGATTTTGAAGTTTGAAAGGTACACTTAGAAAAAGTGAGATGAAAATTATAAATAGATTATAATACTTATAATTTTTGAAATGCAATATTCCAAAAGAGAAAAATCCTCTTATAATAGATCCTAAGGTAATTAGGATATTATTTTGCAAATTTGTATCTTCTAAATAAAGAACATATTCTTGTTTGATATATATATATTTTAAATTCCGCGACTGAATATCTCAAAACATTCACTTACAGAACCGGGGGACATCATGATAGTGGCAATTTGTGGTATAGGGGTATTTTAGTAATTTTCTAATTAATAAATTTGATAATAAATAATTATATCACTTGTCAAAATGATTATTTTGCCCCTATTTAATTCATTGACATTTATGGGAGAAAACTCTTCTCCTCCCAAATCCTCCTATAAATAGCACCTCATATTCAACAGAAAAGAAAAGTTCTTCTGGAGAGAAAAGAGAAAATAAGAACACGGTTCTCTGCAAGATCATTCCCCTTGCAAGTCAGCGTTTATAGTTTGGAGAAGGATCAGAAAGAGAAGAAATCTCGAAAACGTCATTTGATCATTTTTACACAACATCAGAAGGCATCTGTTGCGTGTGCTCTTCTTTCTTCCTGGGCAACTTAGTCTTTGAACTCCCCCATAAGGGATCTGGTTGTTTGTTGCAAGATCCCTAAGTGAAGGAATTCACGATGCTTCAAAAAATGAAATCAAGAGATCGTGTCGGAGGACTGGGTATGAAACTATTAAACCAGCCTAACCATAAGGTGTGGATGACATGTATGGAATCCTATCTCATAGGAGAGGATTTGTGGGATGTTGTTAATGTAAACAACATAAAAGCTCCATAAAATACACCCGACAATGCCGACGAATTGAAGAAATGGAGACAGTTAAATGCAAGACATAATTTGTCTTGAAAAGAACCATTTCTCATGGTCTGTCCGAGCACATTATAGGTTGCAAATCGGCAAAAATGATATAGGAGATCAATAGATTATTCAACAAGAAACACGAGGCTCGTCTACAACTCTTGGAGAATGAGTTAGCAAACTCCACACAAGCAAATCTGTCCATTGCATATTACTTTTTGAAAATTAAAACCTTGTGTTTAGAGATATCGCTTCTTAATCTAAAAGAAGAAATATCTGAAGCTCGACAAAGGCGTTGTATTATTTGTGCATTAAAGCCGAAGTATATTCCATTTATAACATCAACTCAAGGGTGGAATCACCAACCATCGTTGGAAGAACTTTAAAATCTCTTATCTTTGCAAAGAGACATTGGCAAAGCAAATAGCTGGTATTTCGTTAAATGATGGAGAAGAAACAACCTTATTCACTCAAAACAAAAGGAAATGAGGACAAAATTGAGTCACACCATTTTACAAACAAAAAGGACGGCTCTTCCGGAAATAATAAAAAGGGTATCAAATGTAATCGATGCAGCAAAATAGGGCACATAAAGAAAAATTGTTGTACTAAAATGAACTGAAGCAATTCAGCTGAATCTGAAAAGAAAAACCATAAAGCGAACAATGAAGAGGATTGGACAAGGTATTTTGTAGCTGAGAAGAAATCAATCAATGCAATGGCTTCAATTAACTTTTTGAATGAGTGTATTGTGGATTCAGCATGCGGCCACCACGTGACACGAGATGATTCCAAGTTTACTGAACTTAATTGCCAATACGATGGAAATGAAGCTATTGTTATAGATGATAATTATGTACACCCGGTGAAAAATGAAGGTGTTGTTATTGACGGCAAATGAAATGACTCTATCACATTGAGCACCGTGTTTCATGTTGTAGAGACCCGGAATTTTCGCTTTATATATTTTCCTAATCCTTAAATTAATTTTTGTTAAACATATACATATATAAGTGTGTGTGTGTGTATATATATATATATATATATATATATATATATATATAATTAAAAACAGAAATTCAGTTTAGGACTTGATTGTACACTTTTTGAAAAATTTGTGGTAGAAAATGGAAACTTCAAAAATTGTAGAGGTCTTTTTGTAGTTTCGTCAAAAATTAGCAATGTGGTTAATTCTAATGAAGACAACTCAAGGGGACACTTGTTATAAGTTTTCATTTAATTACCATTATATATGTAAAATAGCTACTATTAACTTACATTTTGTAAAAAAAAAATCAACCTATGTAAGTTTACTAAGTTTATATGTAAATATTATTTAAGCAAATTTGGTCGGGGCGTTACACATATTCCTGGAGTGAAGAAAAACATCTTATCGGTAGCTAATGTTGTGGATTCTGGAAACTACTTCTTGTTTGGATCAGAAGACGTAAAATTTCTCCGTAATATCAAGGAGCTAAAGGGTGACATTCTTCACACGGGTAGGGTTGATGATTTATATGTTTTATCATCTTCATCTTCGCATCTCAATAAGATGAGCACAAACGAAAATATGTTTCTATGGCATGCTAGATTGGAACATGTTAACATGAGTAAGTTGAGGGTTTTTGTTCAAAATAATTTAGTTAATGGACTACCAAATTTTAGTAACTTTGTTAGTGAAAAAGTTTGTGAAGGTTGTCAATATTGCAAGGCACATTGACTTCCATGTGATAAGTCTATTTCAAGATGCAAAGTTCCTCTAGAGCTGATTTAAATTGAATGGGTCCAACCAAAACTATTTCTTATTCTAGATTTATTTACATGTTAGTCTTCATTGATGATTATACAATATACACTTGGGTTTATTTTTAAAAAATAAATCAAAGTGTTGAGCAAATTTTCTGAATTTAAAAAGACAGTAGAAGGAGAGTTGGGTGCCAAATTAAGCGTATGAGGTCGGATAATGGAGGAGAATTCACTTTCAATGATTTTTTTCTCTTTTGCCACCAACATGGTATCAAGAGAGAGCTCATTTGTGCTGAAACTCCACAATAAAATGGAATCGGCGAGCAAAAGATTTGACACCTAGTAGAAACTTAATTACAAAAGTTGGTTGCATGCCAAAATTTTGCCTCGAGCTTTGTGTGTGGAGGGAATGCAATGTGCAGCCGATGTTAATAATCAAGTGCCACTCAACCCAACAATTATGAAATCTCCTTATGAATTATTGTTTGGTGACAAGCCGAATGTGAAGTTATGTGCATGTGCCGGAATCCCAAGAACCAAGGTAGATGCAAAGGCGAAGAAATTTATTTTTGTGCCATATGATGAAAGAAAGAAGGGTGTACATGTAAGAAAAATGTATACGTAAAAGGAGAAATTTACAATTCGAATACAAGATAATAAAATAATCTGGACAGAAAGTAAACAACGATTAACAAAATGAACCAAACCGAGGCCTGTGTGAAAACACAGTGTCCTTAAGACAAATTCGCTCCCTCACCCTTCCGGTTCGTGCTTGAGGCTCCTTGAACGTTTGTCTCCCAGGATACAACGGTTCCAACAATTAACTTTTGCACCAAAGCTTGCTGGACGAACTGAAACTTTTTTCACTCTATGAACTGGAATTGGAAGAGGAAGGAAAGAAGAGTTGTTCTTCTTTGGTGTGTCTAAACCGAGAAAAGAAAGACTCTATTTATAGGGTCCGAGTGAGGGCAAAGTCGGAATAAAAAAAGATTAATGGCATTTCCGTTACGGGAGTTACAACTCCATAATTACGGAGGTTACAAAATTTAAAAATTGATTTTAATTTTCAGTTTTTTTTCCAACAATCCCCCACAAGAATGAAAATTGAATAAATTCCTAACACGAAGTTCTAAGAAGATAGAGTTCAGCGGCAGACACTTGCATAGGATAGGTAGGAGTAACCCTTTGAACCTTCCCTTGAGAAAGTATGTTTACTTTACTGGCTGATCAGTAGACACGGTGTCCTTGAACTGTTCTGCTGTTTATGTAAACGATGACATACTCCTCACACGCATCTTACCTCGTAAAGTTTCAGTTCTTACGGTTATGTCCGTTTTGGCCATGGACATCTGCCTGGTTCAGCAAGAGTTTCTAAGAATTGTGCCCTATACAATTCCCTTTGAAGCGGCCCTTCTTCTCTCTCACATAGGTGATTCATTTCCTTAGAGTATCTCGAGTTACTCTGTTTACAAGAATCATTAAAAGCTTGGCTTAACCTTATTCATCCATTATCACTGTTTTCATCATAGGAATGGACTTGAGGGTAAAACCCCCACAGTGACTTAACTAAACTTTTGCGGTTAGGTTGTCCCTTTGAACCTAGATCTTGGGATCTCCAGTCAACTAGGTTGGGTTTTCCTTCGCTAAGTTTTTATTCCATGGGCTTTAGTCCCATTCCTCTTGATGACTTAACAACTATCTCTCTTGATAACCCTTTGGTTAGCGGATCCGCTAGATTATCCTTTGACTTTACATAGTCAATAGTAATCACTCCAGTTGAGAGTAGTTGTCTTATGGTATTATGTCTTCGGCGTATATGCCTAGACTTACCATTGTACATTTTACTCTGTGCTCTTCCAATCGCATATTGGCTATCACAATGAATGCATACTGTTGGCACAGGTTTAGACCATTGTGGAATACCCTCTAAGAATTGGCGTAGCCACTCAGCCTCTTCACCACATTTGTCTAGAGCTATAAACTCAGACTCCATTGTGGATCTGGCTATCACAGTTTGTTTAGAGGATCTCCAAGATACAGCTGCACCACCTAAGGTGAATACATATCCACTGGTGGATTTTGAATCTTCTACATCAGATATCCAGTTTGCATCACTGTATCCTTCTACAACAGCTGGATATCTTGTATAGTATAGCCCGTAGTTACGAGTATACCTTAAGTATCTCAGTAACCTCACTATGGCTTTCCAATGGTCAGTACCAGGATTACTAGTATATCTGCTTAGCTTACCTACAACGTATGCTATATCCGGTCTTGTACAACTCATCAGGTACATTAGACTTCCAATAATCCTTGAGTACTCCACTTGAGAGATGCTCTCACCTTTATTCTTTGATAAAGGTTGACTTGGATCTATAGGAGTTTTGGCCCCATTAGAGTCATCCTTATTGAATTTTTCAAGAATTTTTCCAATATAACTGGATTGACTCAAAATGATGCCATCTGATTTTCTCATGGATTTAACTCCCAATATCACATCTGCTAGACCCATATCTTTCATTTCAAATCTAGCATTCAACATATCCTTAGTGGATTTAATCATCTTATCATTACTTCCAACGATAAGCATGTCGTCAACATAGAGACAAAGAATGACATAGTCATCTCTTGTTTCTTTCACGTAAATGCATTTGTCGCATTCACTGGTTTTAAAACCTTTCTCTAACATGACATCATCAAATTTCTGATGCCACTGTTTCGGAGCCTGTTTTAAGCCATACAATGACTTAACTAGTTTACAGACTTTCTTTTCTTTCCCTGGAGCAGAAAAACCCTCAGGTTGTTCCATGTAGATTTCTTCTTCCAAATCTCCATTTAAAAAAGCTGTTTTTACATCCATTTGATGTACTTCTAAGTTTCGCAAAGCTGCGATAGCAAGTATCATCCTTATGGAAGTTATTCTCGTCACAGGAGAATACGTATCAAAGTAATCAAGGCCTTCTCGTTGCCGATAGCCTTTTATTACTAGTCTGGCCTTGTATTTATCAATTGTTCCATCTGGTTTCATTTTTCGTTTGAAAATCCACTTATATCCTAGTGGTTTGCAACCTGGAGGAAGATCAACTAACTCCCAGGTATGGTTTTGCAAAATGGAATCAATTTCACTATTGATTGCCTCTTTCCACAAAGGTCCTTCAGAAGAAGTTACAGCTTCTTTGAAGGTTTGAGGTTCAGTTTCGAGCATATATGTTAGAAAATCTGGGCCAAAAGATTTTTCTATCCTTGCTCTTTTACTTCTTCTTGGTTCAACCTCAGTTGCCTCATCATCAGTTACCTGTTCAGACTCATGGTCTTGACTATGAGTTCTTTTGGATGAACTCACTTCTTTTCTCGTTTTTGCTGGAAATATATCTTCAAAGAAAGATGCATTTCTAGATTCCATTATCATGTTTTTGTGAATCTCAGGATTTTTAGATTCATGCACAAGAAACCGATAAGCATTACTGTTCTGAGCATAACCTATGAATATGCAATCAACAGTATTCGGTCCTATCCTTTCTTCCTTGGGTGTAGGAACTACCACTTTGGCAAGACACCCCCACACTCGCAAGTATTTGTAGGAAGGTGTTCGACCTTTCCATAATTCATATGGAGTTTTCTCCTGATTTTTCCGGGGTATCTTATTTAAAAGATAATTGCTAGATAGGATAGCTTCCCCCCACATGTTCTGTGGTAATCCAGAACTTATCAACATTGAATTCATCATTTCTTTCAATGTTCGATTTTTCCTTTCCGTAATTCCGTTTGATTGCGGTGAATAAGGTGCTGTAACCTCGTGTATGATTCCGTGTTCAGCACAAAATTCACTAAATGGTGACACATATTCACCACCTCTATCACTTCGAAGTATTTTGATCTTTTTATCAAGTTGATTCTCAACTTCTTTTGTGAATAGAATAAATTTATCTATCGCTTCACTTTTTGCTCTTAGCAAGTATACATAGCAATATTTAGTACAATCATCAATGAAGGTAATAACATAATTATAACTTCCCCTTGATTGCACACATTTAAGATCACTTATGTCGCTATGTATCAAATCGAGTGGTTTAGTATTCCTTTCAACCTTTTGAAAAGACGATCTCGTTAATTTAGCTTCAGTACAAGTTTCACACTTGTGCTTTTTATCAATTTGAAATTTAGGGATATGTTTCAAATTAATTAATCTACGCAGGGAATCGTAGTTAACATGTCCTAGTCTACCATGCCATAGATTAGGATACTCAAGCAAGTAAGCAGAATTATTAACTTTATTAATAATTTTAGGCTTAATAGCCATTACATTCAGCTTAAACATTCCGCCACATTCATATCCCTTTCCGACAAACATACCAGTCTTGGTTAAAATAAATTTGTCAGACTAAAAAACAAGGCGGAAACCATGCTTGTTCAGCAGCGTCCCAGAAACCAGATTCTTGCGGATATCTGGTACATAGAGGACATTTTTCAGAGTCAGCTCCTTCCCAGAGGTCATTTTGAGAATTACATTCCCTTTGCCTTCTATAGCTGAAGTAGCCGAGTTTCCCATGAACAGTTTTTCTCCATTCTGGACGGGCTCAAAGGTGGTAAACACTTCCCTGTCGGAGCATACATGCTTTGTAGCCCCTGTATCTACCCACCACTCTTTAGGATTAGAGTCAACCATATTCACCTCTGAAATGACAGCACAGAGGTCCACGTCACCACTGTCTTCAACAACATTGGTTACATTGGGTCTTTTCTTTTTCGGTAGCCTGCAATCTGCCGATTTGTGACCCATTTTGTCACAATTGAAGCATTTCCCTTGAAACTTGATTTTCTTGGAAATACCGCCCTTTGGCCCCATCTTGGACCCTTTGTTATTTTTCTTATTTTTTGAATTTTGGCCATGCTCCACCACATTGGCCTTAGGTTCAGTAGAAGTGAGCCCTCTTTTCTCAGATTTCCTGTTGTCTTCTTCAATACGAAGCCTAACAACAAGATCCTCCATGCTCATTTCCTTTCGCTTATGCTTCAGGTAATTTTTGAAATCCTTCCATGCAGGGGGCAACTTTTCAATGACACAAGCCACCTGGAAGGTTTCACCGAGCTCCATCTTTTCAGCCTGAATTTCATGAAGAATCAGCTGAAATTCTTGCACTTGGGTCATAAGTGGTTTGGAGTCCACCATCTTGTAGTCCAAAAACCAACCCACAACGAATTTCTTGGTACCGGCATCTTCAGTCTTATATTTCCGGTCCAAGGCTTCCCAAAGTTCCTTTGCAGACTTTTTGTCAGAGTATACATCATACAATGAATCACTCAGACAATTCATGACGTAGTGTCGGCAAAGGTAGTCCGACTGGTTCCAGCCATCAAGAGCAATAAGGAAGGCAGTATCTTGCTCTCCTTCTTTCTTGGGCGGATTCTCGGTTAAAAACCTCACCAGGCGCAAAGTGGTCAGATATAACAATATTTTCTGCTGCCATCTTTTGAAATTCAGCCCGTTGAATTTCTCCGGTTTTTCAGCTTGGCTCATAGGTGCCACAGCTCCAGCTTGGCTCAGAGGTGCCACAGTCTGGTTTGGTACTGGAGCTCCAGATGAGTTCCCAGTTACCACAACTTCAGTGTTCTCATTGGTTGCCATTTCTGAAACCAAAACACAATTGTCAATTTCCACAAAAGGAAATTCAGAAATATTCAAGTGTGTATCTTAACAAGATTTCAACACTAAATTTTCTGTCCCAAAATTGTTTTTCCAATTTTGCAAACAATTTTTCTATCCCAAGATAGATATTTAATAACCAATTTTGAAATCAAATTAGTATTTCCCAAATCAAATTTTCAAGGACTCCCAAAATTTACTTTCCAAAAAAAACTTTAAGACCGAAAATTAATTTGAGATATCTAAAGTTGATGGCTAACAATATTACTTTTCCAATTTTATTTTTTTTTTCTCGAAGAATCTTTATGTTCGAAAACAATTCTTCCAGTCTCTAACAATATTTCTGTTCAAAGTTCGAAAATAGTAGTCCAATTTTTTTTTTCCCTTCAAAGACTCCAATTAAAATTCCTGTTTATTGGAGGTCCAGTTAAAGCTTTGTTAAAATTTTTTAACAAAATAAATAAACAGATTACGTAACAATCAAACTATGCTTGTTACCAATTTTCAAAACTCCAGCAACAGGCAAAAGTTAATTCCACTGTTTATAAACAATTAGCTTTTCCAAAACAATTTTCAATGATTCCCAAAAAAGGTATATTCAAACTATATAAAAAATCTTGGAAATATATTTAAAATGGAGGTCCAGTAGTGCTAATAATCAATTTTATGTTTCAAAACTTTTGTAAAGTTATTTTGATATATATATATATATCCCAACAGAACACCACCAAATGTACTGTAACGTTAATAAAACTTGTAACCATTTAAAGTATACAAAGGTATGTACTTTAACGTTAATATAATCACAATTGCTAATATAATCACTGTAGCACACTGGAATTTGCAATAGTTAAGTACTGTAGCAGTAATAGAATCCAATTTTGAAAAGAAATCTGGAAAGCAATTTTCCGAATTCAAAAATTTCCCGTTATAAAAGGATTAATCTCTTAATCACATTTTCTGTCCAAAAAGGATTAATCTCGTAAACAGTTTATGAAAAACAAGTTTCAGAACTCCTTTTACGTAAACAGCAAAGTTTGTCTTAAGATTGTAAGAAAAATGTAAACTTAAAAGGAGAAATTTACAATTCGAATACAAGATAATAAAATAATCTGGACAGAAAGTAAACAACGATTAACAAAATGAACCAAACCGAGGCCTGTGTGAAAACACAGTGTCCTTAAGACAAATTCGCTCCCTCACCCTTCCCGTTCGTGCTTGAGGCTCCTTGAACGTTTGTCTCCCAGGATACAACGGTTCCAACAATTAACTTTTGCACCAAAGCTTGCTGGACGAACTGAAACTTTTTTCACTCTATGAACTGGAATTGGAAGAGGAAGGAAAGAAGAGTTGTTCTTCTTTGGTGTGTCTAAACCGAGAAAAGAAAGACTCTATTTATAGGGTCCGAGTGAGGGCAAAGTCGGAATAAAAAAAGATTAATGGCATTTCCGTTACTGGAGTTACAACTCCATAATTACGGAGGTTACAAAATTTAAAAATTGATTTTAATTTTCAGTTTTTTTTTCCAACAGTACATGGATCCTACTTCTAATAAAATTTCTTGTCTCTAGAGATATTATTTTTGATAAAATGTCTAATTTTTATGAGCAAAGCAAGGCTGAAAATGGACAACCAAATTGCATTACTTTGGAGCAAGAAATTACTAAATTGTCATTGACGTCTCAAGAACCCATGATCACAAATTAAACTAATTTAAATGGAAATGAAATTAAGCAACTTATAATATTATGTGAAGTAATACTTTTCTGGATATAAGCGAAAAATTAACTTTTATATTATTTGAACTTACTAAATACAAAAGACTCTTATTTAAAATGCATAATAGACGACTCTAGCCATTAGTAGAAAACTTTAGAGACTAAGTAAAACGAAGACACAACTAACAACTTGTGCAAGACTTTTGACTAGCTCGTATTTTCAATGCATTTGTTGTGAGTCAAGTATGTACTTTTTCACTATGTTTCAATCACTTTATGCATTATGATTTATGAATCCCAGAGAAATTCCATATGAAATACATAGATTGTACCTAATGCACAACAAATACAAGTAAAAGAAAAAGTAATTTAATACTATAAATAGGGGAAAGAAGAAAGAACGGAGCAATTCAAGAGGTTTCGATATACGGGAAATTTTGTCCTGATCGGGTTTGATCGAACTCAAAGTAACTATATGTTAAATATAATACACTTATTTTAGAATTAGATGTAACTCCTAGGAGAATGATCAATCATAAAACAAATACAATTTATTTACTTTGTGGTTGAATTTCTTTTGCCTAACTTGATTTGGACAAGAATTTTTCTCATTACGTAACTGTTTGATTAGGATCTTGGCACAAGTCTTATAACGTGCTTCGTAATTAAATTCGAAAAGTTAGAATCGAGCTTTTCCAATGTTTCGGAAGTGTTGTAGTCTCACTCGTAAAATGTGATGTAGGCTAAAATATTTATTTAGCTGCGACTTAACATGATGATTTTTTTTTTAGGAACAAATTAACATGATTTATACTAATTGATTCTATTTGTTTGTTTTGCAGGCTCTTGGGCGGATGTATGAAAGGAACTAGTTTATGACGGTTTTTTTTTGCAAGTTAACTCTTTGTGATATGTCTAATAGACAATTTACCTCTTTGTGAAATAGAAATAGGCAACTTAACTTCCCGTGAAATGAACTAATGAGCAATTTACCTTCTCGTGATATACAAATAGGCAATATACCTCCCTATGAAATGAAATAATGAGAAATTTAATTTCCTGTGATATGAATTAAAAAGAAATTTAGAGGGAGGCAATGTGCTTCTTTTATAAAAACACAGGAAGTTATTTTGTCATTTTTCTTAATACAGGGAGTTAAATTGCCTATTTAGGATATCACAGGGAGATATTTTATCCTTTTATTTATCACATAAAGTTAAATTGCCTATTTAAAATAATACATGGAGTTAATTTGCTATCCACTCAGTTTATGACTATGGCCCGATAATTTGACAAATTAATTAATTGCAGCCCATTTAAAATCCTTTTCTTCGGCACCAGCCCAAGTTGGACAATTAGATAGGTTACTGTTGTAAATTAATACACATTTACGTAAAAAACTCATAAAATCAAATCTTGCATACAAACGTAAAAAAATTCTTAGAAACATAAAATTTCAAAGTATTTTTCATATTTAATTTAGTTTAATTAAATTTTTTTTAAAATGTTTTAGTTTTAGTATACTATTACATGTATTATGTATACTAGTTTAATAAGTGACGAGTTTTATTTATTAAAAATCAAATAAAATAATGGAAAAATCGAGTAATTGAAGTAATTTTCAAAATAAGGAATATGAAAATTCTTGAACCAAAAAATTGATATTAATTCTATGAATATCATGATACGAAAGAACGTCACGTAAAACTATTATATTTTTTAATTACTTTTATATTTTTAAAGGATAACTATGGGGACCTCCAATGTGATTTTGTGCATTTCACGTCCAATCCCCTCCAATAATCGAAATTACAATGATCTCCCATGAGGTTTCAAAAACCTTACATCTGTTAGGGTTCTGTTAGTTCGTGATGATGTCGTCGCTCATTTTTATTGAACTTTCTATTTTAATCTTGATGTTACTCTAGCAATTTTGGTGGACTATTATGTCCTTGTTATGATTGGCACATAGAAGGGTTTTATTTGTAATGTATATGTATAAATATGGATTCAAATGTTATAAATTTATATAAAACTTATAATCAATTTATTAGTATATATATATTCAAAAAATAAAAATATAATAACACATCAATTTTTTTCATGATGCTTTTACAATTAAAGTTATGATAAAAACATAGTAGAACGTAAATAAAAAGATAAATACATTCAACTTTCACATTTAACATGTAATTTTTTTAATTTCAAGAAAAAATCATAATTAAAATACAATGATAAATGAATGAATTACATTTAATCATGAGAAGAAAAAAAAAACTTGAACATAAATTATTAGACATTATAAAAATGTTCACATGTTCATAATTAACTTATACTATTAAACTTTAACTAAAAAGTTATTTTTTTTACAAAATATAAAAATACTCATTCCATTAAAAGTTTTTACAAAATATTTATTATAAAATGAAAAATACTCATTCCATTAAAAGTTTTTACAAAATATTTATTATAAAATGATACCATTCTGGACCCAGGTACAGTTATAATATAAGGCTTAGGATTAGATTGGAATAAGTTTTACGAGAAAATAAATCCGTCAAATAATAATCTTAATAAACTCAAGTTCAATATCGAAAAGCCTAAAAAAAAAACGCCTTCATATGGCTAAAGAGGGGCAAGGATATTTACTAATGAATCTTATAAGATTATTCCTGCCAGAAATATGTTCTTAACCATAATCCTAATTTCTTATATTACTCATGACCCATGTTCAAAATAATACTTAAAACACTTGGGGTTTCTGATATATAGTTATATATGGTTCAACACATGATTAAAAAGTATTTAGCCTGTCATTAGGCTAAATATAACACACAAATATAAAAATTAAAAACATAAAAGTAAAGAAAGGTACCTCAGATAGAACTTCAAAACCAAGCTTTATTTATTTCTCCAAATATATTACAAAGATATTTTACAAACTTAGATTACAGTACTGGAATTTTAGAGAGAGTAGTAGTAGTAGTAGTAGGAGTAATAATTCTGGAAGATGCTTTCTAAAGCTGGGATTTCAGCTATTTATAGACGGATGTCCGAGTCTTCAAAATCTTTGAATGTAACATTACTTTGGCTGCCCGTGACATGTTGATGGTCATATTTGGTTTTTACCTTGATGGAGATTTTTGGCTATTATCTTGATGGAGATATTTGGCTTTTTCTTTGATGGAAATGTTTGGCTTTTACCCCTTTTGTCTTTGTCTGCTTTATTTTCCTGATCCGATATTCTCAAATATAGATTCCAGATCATCAGCATTAAGCAAATCTTCATCATCCTCATATGGGTCTTGGGATTCCCCTGCTAAATCTCCTTTTGCTGCAGATGCCATAGATGTATCTGACTTGGAATCATCATCCAAAAATTCTTTAAAATTCTTCTGTAAATCCTTTTTCATCTCCTCCATATAAGCTTTAATAATTTCAGCTTTGGTCAAATCTTGTCTTTTCATTTTTAATTTCCCTGATATAACCTGAAATGGAGTAGGAGTCTCTTCTTTGTCTTTTGTCTTATATGTTAATAATTTAGACTGGATTAAGTCTTCAGTCTCTGCTCCGAATAATTTTCCAGAGGATGGATCAACTTTATTCATTTTTTCCCAAAATTTTGAGAACGAAGTCCTATAAAGACATGGGGTCTGGTGTTCTGTACATCCAACCATAGGGATCCATTTTGATATCCATGGGATAGAAAATTCAATGAAAAAGTGCATAGAAGCTATAAGCTTATCTGCTTTATGAGAAGTTATTAACTTAGACATTTGTGGGGATAAATCTATCCATTCAGAATATAAGTTCTTCCATTTTTTCGGAAGTATTTCATATGAAGGACCGTGGTATGACCACCAATTAACAAACCAATTTGGTATAGGAGATTTATATACTTCTCCACAAATTTTTATGAACCAAGTATGTTTTTTCTTGGTATTCTGGTAATATAATACCTTATCAAAAGCTGAGATATAATCCCAATAATTAAATTTGATAGAAATATTTTTCTCAGAAAATATATAATCTTTTTCTTTGAATGTGGATAAACCCCATTCTTGGTATGAAAAAATCTTTTTCACAATGATCTTACTAAAAGTATAACTTTTTTGATCATTCGAAGTAAAGTGTGTAATTTCACAACTATCAGTTGCTTTGAGAAAATTTTCATAAAAATTTCTTTGCTTGTATGATGTAGCAGCGAATTGAGTATTATCAATATACCTGTTCATCAGGAACCAGGGATCATCTCGCCATTTGAGATCAGAATATTCTAAATGAAGTATGACTTCTTTTTTTATCATTTTCAGCATAATTTATGCTGTCATCATATTCATTTTCTTGCAAAATATTTGCAAAAGTCTGGGAATTTCCCTTTTGAGATATGGATGATTCACCCAATCCGGAAATATTTTCCGCAACCAATTTTTTATCGTGAATCTGGGAGATTATGTTCCCCCTACCTCCCCGACCTCTATAATTTTGAGGCCGTCCTCGGAATGAATAATCTCGAGGTATCATATCCTGTAAGACAATTTGTGAAGTTATATGAGGATCAATTATTTAGAGAATCCTTGAAGTCTCGGTAATTTATGCAGACAATAACATATAATGTTTTCATAAAACTGTGTTAATTGTGGTTTATTTTCTTCTAACACTATATGGTTGTTTTTTGCACTGATAAGACTTTCCTCAAATCTCTCTATAGCATTTTTAATGTGTTTTATAATTATTTTAATTGACCTGGAATCACTCTTATTAAGAGTATTAACACAAGGATGTCCTTGGCAAATGAGTCCATCTCTAAGATAAATAGGTTCCCCACTATCAGCTCCATCAAGGGGTACATCATTATCTAATATTTCTGATGTCCAATTAGGATAATCTTCTTTTGTTATTTCTGACATCAAACTTCCTGTAAATATTCCCGCGTTAAAAAATCAGGAAGATGATTATCTTCTCCCTTTTTATAATGTATTTCAAAATCAAAAGGGGCTAAATGAGCCTGCCATCTGGCACAAACATCTGTTTAGAAACATCATGTTTAAAATATTTATTAAACTTATATTTAGCAGATTTGCAATCAGTAAATATTTTAAACTTTTGATTATAAAGATCATCTTGAAATTTCAAAACACATTTAAGAATAGCAAGAATTTCTTTAGCAATTGTAGCATAATTTTTCTGGCTATTATTCCATTTTCCTGAATGAAATCTGACTAAAAATATTTGTTTAGTCGTAGGGCATATTTGCTTAAGAACTCCTCCAAAACCTATATCAGAGGCATCTGTTTCAATAATTTTTTCCCATGTGGGATTTGCGAGCATTAAACAAGGAAGTTGATTTAGCCGGATTTCGTCGGGTTAATTGAATATCAGTGAATTTGTGATATCGGGGGGTTTTCGATATTTATATATGTGTTATATAGGGCTCTGTTACTTTATTCCGGATGGATCGGTTACAAAGAAAAGCAATATTCAAGAACAAGAAGTAAAACCACAAAACAAAGCTAAGAACACACCGATATGAAGGTAAAAAGCTCTGTAATAATATTGAATATTACTGAGTTGTGCTGTTGTAAGCAGTGTTAAATCCTGTATTCTTAGAGTTCAGGAATTTCGTAGTTGTCTAATACAATGATTAACTAGGTATTTATATAATTTTAAACCTAGCGTTACAAGGAAACATAGTCCTAATAGGACTCGGCCCAAATATCCTTCTTGAGTCCGGAGTATAATCTTCTATCGAAGCGAGCTGCACTTGGCCGGGTCAATAAGATGATCCCGATCTGTTTGAATTGGTCGAATCGATCTTATCTTCTTCATTCGATCCGAGTAGTATGTAGGGTGCGAAATAGCCCCCATCAGTACTCCCTCACTTCTTCGAGCGTATAGATAATAGAAGCTCGTAGAAGTAGATAAATCTTTACGACTGTTTGTTTTCTATGAATGGAGCCTCGTTAAAAACCTTTCTTAAGAAAAAACCCTGTGGGAAAAAATCTTAAGTAAGGAAAAGAGTGCTACATATCATAGATAGTCGTTTTCTCTGTCCGATTACGAATCGCCACGCGTCTATTCAGGAGGCTTTTCGTATCCTTCCGTTTTTGGCGGGAATATGAGTAGCTGCGATGAGTTCGAAACGTCTTGTCTCATCTTATTATAAATAGGTGACTTTTGAGTTCGCCATTTCTCTTTTATACTTCCTTACAACTCGTAATCATTTTCCTGATTAGTCGTTCATCTCATAAAATTTTTCCTTTTATCGACCTTCATCTTCCGAGAACCAGAATATATGGCTTTTGTAAGAAGATCTTCTTCTTTTTCTAGAGAGATCGTCGCCCCCGATAACGAGGAGGAGTTGCATTCTAATCCTTTGGGCGAACAAACTACAGTATCTGACTTCGTCGTCCCTGTAGAAGATACTTTCAAGGTACGAATCCTTTCTGATGCAGATGTGGCTGCCCGAGCCAAAAAGGGCAAAGGTACTGTTCCTCAGATTTCTGAACCAATTGAGGACGTAGCTTGTGCCTATACGGTGGAAACATTCCCGGAGGTTGTGAATAATTATACCAAATATTTTCCGGAAGGTTCTGAGATAATTCTTCCTTCCCCTACTGATAGGGTCACGTCTCCACCGGAGGGATGTCGAGCCTTTTATACGGCTCACTTCAATAGCGGACTGCGTCTTCCTTTGTCTCCCCTCTTTCTCGAAGTTTTGAAAACTTTCAGTGTGTGCTTGACACAGCTGGTTCCAAATTCCGTTGCTTTTGTGGTTTGTTTTTCCGTTTTGATGATCGCAAAGGGGTTTAAACCTTCTTTTCGTAATTTTACGCAACTTTTCCGCTTCAATATTTCTAGCTCTTCAAATCGTGGATATTTCTTCGCTAGTCAGCGGCCTAGTCGAGCAATCTTTGACGCCCCTGTTTCTAGTAATCCTTCATGGAAATCTCATTTCTTCTTTGTACGTCCTCCGTCTAATATTTGTTTGGCGGATGGTTCGACCATGCCTTTTTCATGGGATCATGGTTCCAGTTAGATTCCTGGAGGTCGCTTACCGACTGGTGAACTTGTTCTTGACGATGTACAGTTTATCACTGAGATCCCCGAAATGCGTGCAAACAAATATCAAAGCGCTCTTCTGATCGGGGAGGCTTTCCTTCGTAAGGCGGGGTTAAGTGTTCATAACTTTCCCATCAGTTCATCATCTGAACCTCTTGGTTAGTACTTTATTTTATCTTAGTGCTGTAACTATACCTTTTATACGGAGAAACTAACTTTTATTTTGTTTCTTTTTCAGCCCATATGGTAGAAAACTCTCGACATTCTTCGAAGGGAAAAATGGTGCTGTCGAAATCTTCCAAATCCGTAGAGAACGCCCCTATCGAGCAGAGAGCGTCGCGAAAAAGGAAGCTGGAGTTGGGTCATGAATCTGAGGAGAATAGAGAGGAATCTCCAGATTCTTCTCGTGAGTCCCCTATTCGTCAGGGCACGGGATCTGGTTATCCTCCTCTTCATCTTAGATCCTCTTTGGGTATTCGAGGATGTCGCAGCTGGTCAATGCCTCATCCTACTAATAATCCAGTGGGTAGAAAAAGGAGTTACTATGGACGTTCTGGTGACGACCTTTCTTTACTCGGAGATAAACATCCAAAACCTACTCTGGTCGAAATGATCGAGGATCATTTAGAGGGAAGGAGGGCCGCTAGTTATTCCGAGAAGGATTCTCTTGTTCATGATGATAGTGAGAACGCGGTCGATAAGGCGACCCGTGTTCTTTTGTCTGGCGTTTTTACTCGCGATCTCAATAAGCTTCTTCATAAGGATCCTCTGGAGAAATTCCAGCGAGCTTCTCTTTATGCTGAGAAGGTGATATCTTTTTCCTTCAATCATATTAACAGATAATTTTAAGGGTTTTCCTTAATTTACTAATCCATCTCTTTTTCTTGCTCTCTTTGTTCTTCCAGACTAAAACTTGTCTCGCGTCATACGCCTATGAAAATGCACTTTGGAAACAACAGTGCGAGTTCCTGGAAGAGAAGTATAAAGCTTTACTTCATAAATCCTCCGGTTCAGAGGTTGGTCCCTCAACATCTTCTTCCGTTCCCATCGTGGAGACTCGTGCTACCGGGACCGAAGATCAAGAAATGATAGACAGGGTGATGGAGGTTTCTCGTGCTCAAGAGCAGGCCAATCAAATGGCTAGAAAGTTAGAGGAATTACAGTTACAGAGCACGACTCGAATTAGTGAGCTTGAATCTCAGGTATCAAGCCTTGAAACTTCTTTAGAGGAGTACGAAAAGGATGTCCCACTTAGTGGGCTTAGGGATCGATATGGTAGGAATCCTGATGAAAGAGTTGTTCGTGAATTCCTTAATTCTCCTGTTCATACGGCGTTGGTGTATCGGATGGTCGATCCTCTTCTTGAGAATACTTTTAAGAAGGCGATTCATCAGCTGGTCGCTTTAGAGATGATCGACGACCGTCGAAAGGAGTATTTTAAGGCGGCGCACATTCGGTTGAATCGCTATGGCAAACTTTATTCTTCTTCCGAGGTTCCAGATGTCGTATATCAAGGTTTTCCTCTGGCTCACCTTGTCGAAGAATTTGGAAATCCATTGCCGATTCCTCCTTCTGATGTTAACGATGAGCTCGATAATACTTTTATCGATCCAGAAGACGAAGAAGAAGAAGAAGACGATATATGCATGACTGAGGACGTCGGTAGCGAACAGAAGATTCCGGATAGCGACCAGGCTTCTTGAAATAGTGATTTATTTTTGAAATAATCTTTGTAATTATTCACTCGTAGGTTTTAATTGTAACTTTAGCTTTCCTTACTTTGTACGCTAAACGTTTCGTATTCTGACAGTCGTGTATTTTCACATTCGCCGTAATAATTCAGACAAGTCATTTAATTTGCCGTAATCATTATGTGTGTGTCTTTTCAAATTCTAGCGTTTGCTCCAAGGTCAGTTTTCCCGTTTCGCGCCCTTTCTTTAGGTCTGTCGCGTCCTTTCGTGTAGTATAAATACGAAAGGTAAAAACTTGACTTGTTTTTTACTGCTATACTCCTCTCTTAACAGAATACTCTTTCTTTAGCTAGTCGATAAACTTTCTCGATATTAATTTGTATTTTCCCATAATCCGATCATGAGTAACCTTTTTGGTAATACTTCGAAGCGACCATCCCGTGAGGGCGCTCGGGATAATAGATCCAAAAGATCTCGAAGAGATGGGCCGTCGATGGAGCCTCCTCGTTCGTCCCAAACAATTAGATCGGAGATCGATACTCGTGTTATTGCTTCTGATCCTCTCTCCGTGGTAAACTCGTCGTTTTCAGAACCAATCTTTTCTGCTTCCACTTAAGTAGGAAGCATGCCTTCCCCTGGTCGAGTTGCTTTTGGCGATATGTCCAACGAGGAACCGGTTTATAATATAGCTGTTAGTTCAAATGCTTCTTCCTTTGAGCACGTTCTTCATGGAGGGGATTTTGCTATTTCCCTTCCTTTGTCTGCTTCTACTGCCCTGATTGCCAGTGAAGGGCAAGTTGGCGATGGTTTTTCTGTTAATCCTTCCGTAACGCAATCTATTTTGCAAGATTGTCCTGAATATTTGTTTCATGATACCACTGTAACGACTGCTTCTTTTGAATCTGGGGGACCTTCTGGGGGTCGGTTTGGGTCGAGGTCTGGTCGTCGAACCGTTATTTCTGCTTCGGGCAAGGAGACCTCCGTTAGCCCCAACGAGAGAGACTCTCCCCGTCCGTTAGACGATCGATGCATCCTTGAACAAGTTAAGGATATTATGCTGTCAGAGACTCCACGCCCTGATGGTGTCGCTTCTAATAGTGAATTGCCTGGCTCGGTTGAACCTGATACTTTGTCTTGGGATCTGGGTTTGAGCACCATTCTGCCCGGAGAGTTGAAGAAACTTGAGGGTACTTCAAACGTACGCCTTGTTCAATCGCTAGTGAAGATATGCGAACAGGTGGATGAATTTTTCATTGTTTTATTTGTTTTTATTTTGACTGCCTTGTTACATAAAGGCTGTTTTCTTTTTCCTGGCTAAGTACTTTGCACTCCACCTGGGTGTGCAAAACGATGAACTGTGGAATAGTAAGGATTCTTACCGAAAACGGTTGGCGTCGGAGTCGGCAAAGGTCGCAGGGCAGACTCTCCAGCTGCAGCTCGTCAATGATGATTTGAAAAAATTGCAGGAGGAGAAGTCTGTCTAGGAGAAGGAGAAAAACGACTTGGTTCGGGCTGCTGCCCTTGCAGAGGAGTCTCAACGGCGGTCCTATGAGGAAGGATATGACGCCGGTTATCTAAAGCGTCAAGAGGAGTTGATGGTGTTTGCTGGCAACTTGACTCCTCGGAGGACTGTTTCTAGTAGTCGACCTGCTGACCGTTCTTCTCAGTGATCTTTGTTCGACCTGGCAGGCCTTGGACTGTCTATTTTTTTTTTTTTTTTTTTCTGCCCAATTTTTGTGCATATGTTTGGGCTGAAATTTTTGTAATGGGAGAAGTACTAAATTGGAAATTATGACCTTCTTGTAGGCAGATTCTTGCCTATATCTATTTTCTTCTCCTTGTTTTGCACATTTTGCCTTTATGCATAAATATAATCATCATGAAATAATCAGAATTGTTTAGCACACGTATCTGAAATTGATCTTTGCGGAGAATATTTAGGATAGAGAAAAGCTAGCTTGATCTTGATGTTTGCTCTGCAAATCAAATCTTTGTTGATCAACCCAGTATAGTCCCTTGGGTTATATTCAAAATCATGTTTGCGCATAATCATGCAGATAGTAGGTTTATTCGTATTGGATAGTCGATTGAATTGCTGTTAGGGAACGTTCAGCATTTTGGTCGATGTTCAATCCATGCCTTGTAAAATTGTCCTTTTGTGACACATACTTTTATATAAGGAGGCTTTTTATACCTTTTGTTGAACTCTTCTTTTCTTTTCATAAGACTAAGAGAAAATAACCCTTTCAGTATCCTCCAAAGCTTTATGTTTCTCATTATCAACTTCGAACTACTTGTTCTTCAACCAATGTTTCGTTTATAGCATATCTTTGATATGGGAGGAATTGGAAATTGTAGAAGTCTTAGTCAGATCTGACCTGTTCAGACCTCCTTAAGCAATTATTTGGTATGTTAGGCAGTTACGTCCTTGCTGTTTTGAATAAGGAGGACTGTTCTCCTGATTTCTATATCAGATATCTTGGATTCCAGAGGAGTTCCTGTATGGCTTAGTCAATGGTCATCCATATGATGTATGAGGCAGTGACGTCCCTCGTATGGTGAAGGGTTTGGTCTTTTATCTTTTATCGAGCAACTGTCCTTTTCGCTGCGATTTTAAAGCTTGTATGACTTCGTTTGTGGATTCTAGGGTTTTAAGCCATCGACCATGAAGTATGATTGTGCCGGTATGTCTAATCCAAAGCTTTTTTAGGTTTGATCATTTCGATCCATGGCCTCTTTTGTTATCGACTAGTTGAGGCGATTAGATAGTGCCGTTCCAACTTACTAGCATTTATTGCGGGGAGTCAAGGGGTCGCATCTGTGTCCGTTGATCAAATGCTTTTTCAGCCGTTGGATTGTTTGAGTCTATCCCTATAAATAGGGTGGTGGTTTGCATTCTTCCTTTGCAATTTCCCAAAGAGAATGGAGATCTCAACTTCTTTGGATTTCATTCTGCCTTCAGATCCAATAATATTCAAAAAGTCACATTATCGTGATTCACTCTGTAATAACTTGATGTTCATCTACCTTGTACTGACGGGTCCCATGTCAGCCCTTCCTTGTACTAACGGGTTCCATGAGGCCTCAGCTTTTGTCTTCATCAATTAGAGGTCCGTGGTTTCCGTTTGCACATGGAGGGTTCATACTTGCCAGCCACCTCCGCTCTTCGATGTTACCTCCGGAGTGATAGACCACCGGGGTGGCTGGTAAACTCACCGTTTCACGACGGTCCCGAAGAGATGCTGCTTTAGGATAAAATGTTTTATAGATAATGTAAAAGCAGTATCTTCTTGCGGGTGAGTGAGCATTGCTAGTTATCTGGCTGGTAATGTTCATTTCATCTGGAAGAACATTTGATCTTCAGAGCCTGGCCATCGAACTAAAGAAGTCGACCATCCTGAGCAGCGTGCTTCTTAGGTGGTTTATTATAATCGACGAGGTACTAGGGAGGAGATTGGTGTTTCCGTGGACATTGTCGTGAAGATAGCCGATCTTATAGGATCATTTTAACTAAATCATTGTAATGATCTTTAAGTAACAAGCAGATCTTTGTAACGTAGGATTTTTGTATGTAACTGATTTGATGAATAAAATATTACTTTTATCTCTTGCATCTTCTTTGTCGTTGATTCTGTCATAATTTTTATTTACGAGGAGCAATTTCCGAGCAGATGGAGTCATACTTGATTCATCTTCAAAACTTTAGGAGTATCAGCAGATCTTTTAGATCGTTAGGAATAGATCGAGGAGTGTTTATTGAGCGGATCAATGTTTACTCAACTTGTTACAATTTAGACTTAGGTTTTTATCAGCTGAAATTTTTCTGATCGTTGTAAATATACCGAGGAGTTTTTATTGAGCGGATCAATGTATACTCGACTCTTTTTTATTAGACTTAGGTTTTTAACCCAAAAGTCTTTTTAGGATGTTGGATACGTATCGACGAGTTTTTATCGAGCGGATCGATGTTTACTCGACTCTTTTTTATTAGACTTAGGTTTTTAACCCAAAAAGTCTTTTTGATCGTTGAAGATATATCGAGGAGTTTTTATCGAGCGGATCGATGTTTACTCAACTCGTTTTGATTAGACTTAGGTTTTTAACCCAAAAAGTCTTTTTGATCGTTGAAGATATATCGAGGAGTTTTTATCGAGCGGATCGATGTTTACTCAACTCGTTTTGATTAGACTTAGGTTTTTAACCCAAAAAGTCTTTTAATCGTTGAAATATGGGCGAGGAGTTTGTATTGAGCGGATCAATGTATACTCGACTCGCTTTTTAAAATATCGAGGAGTTTTTATCGAGCGGATCGATGTTTACTCAACTCATCTGTAATTTAGACTTAGGTTCATCACCAAAAAGTCCTTTTTGTCGTTGATATAAATCGAGGAGTGTTTATTGAGCGGATCAATGTATACTCGACTCGTTTCGTTCTAATTTTTATCAATATGATAGTGTAATTCCAAGGAGCGTTAACCGAAATAATCGATGTATAGAAAATGCTAAAAATCTTTACTAATTGAACTGTAGGCTAAGGCCTTTGTTACAAGGATTAAAACTTGATAAAGTAAAATAAAACAATGCAGTATAATCTGCTAAAATTTATTTACCATAGTATTTCCTAAGGTTGACCGCATTCCAGGTTCTCGGTAAGGCTGTTCCATCCAAGTGTGCAATTTTGTATGAACCTTTCTTTCCCACGCCAATGACGATGTAAGGTCCATCCCAATTTTGTAGTAACTTTCCCACATGCTTGGATACTTCTACCTTTTTCAAGACCAAGTCTCCTTCTTTGAAAGTTCGGATGCGTACTTTTTGATTGTATGCTTTCTCCATATTTGCTTTAGTGGCTTGTAGGCGTACGACAGCTTTATCTCTTAAAGCTTCTGTTAAATCAATGTCGTTTTCTCTCGCCTTTTCATTTTCTTGATCATCGAACATCTCTATTCTTGGCGTTGGGATTAAGGTTTCAACAGGAATAACAGCCTCCGACCCATATACCAAGCTAAATGGGGTTTCCCCGGTTGAGCTCCTTACTGTGGTTCGATTAGCCCATAGTACTCCTGGGAGTTCATCAAGCCATTTTCCTTTGGCCGATCCTAATCTTTTTTCCAAAGATTTTATTATTTCTCGGTTTGCTACCTCGGTTTGTCCGTTCGCTCTTGGATGCCCGACCGAAGTGAAATTTTGTTGAATTCCCAATTTCGAACACCATTCTATTACTTGTTTTCCCGCGAATTGGGTTCCATTATCGGAAATTAGGATCCTCGGGATGCCAAATCGACAAACTATGAACTTCCATAGGAAGTTGATCACTTGGAATTGAGTTATTCGTGCGAGGGCGATGCATTCTATCCATTTGCTGAAATATTCTACAGCGACCAGGACGTAAGCTTTTTTGGATCTGGCCGCCGGGAACGGCCCCACGATGTCCATTCCCCATTGATCGAAAGGCCAACATACTGGAATTGGATGCATGTTTTCTGCTGGTCGATGACATATGTTAGCATGGATCTGGCAGTGATGACATTCTTGGACATATCGAGCGGCATCTTTATTGATGGTAGGCCAATAGTAACCTGTCCTGAGACATTTTAAGGCCAATGCCCTTGATCCGCTGTGATTTCCTGCATCTCCTTCGTGTATTTCTCGTAGTATATCAATGGTTTGTGATTCAGAGACGCATTTCAGAATAATTCCTGATACTGATCTTCGGTAGAGTTTTCCTTCTACAAGTGTATATTTTGGAGCTCGATATCTTATTTTTCGAGCTTCATTTTGGTCAGGTGGTAATTTTCCTTCTCGAAGATAGTCTATCATCGGGGTCATCCAGTTTTCTTCGACTTCTTCGATTTCCATTATATCGACTACCGGTGTTTCATCGATATCGATTGCCGGCGTATTAGAGATCAACCAGTTGATTACCCGTTCGGTCTTTCCGTCATGGGATCCTGTGAACTTTGATAGCTGGTCGGCCCATTTATTTTCCGAACGCGGAATGTTCTGAATACCGAAGCTTTCAAATTTTTTAGCTAGTGTTTTCACTTTGGCGAGGTATTTGACCATATTGAATTCTTTAGCCTCGTATAGGCCTTCAATTTGTCTTTGCACTAACTCTGAATCAGTTAATACTTTAAGACTTTTTATGTTGGCTTTAATCGCCATTTCCATTCCCGCAATCAATGCTTCATATTCAGCTTCATTGTTTGTTACAACGAAGTCCAATGTTATCGCGTAATTCAAATCTTCCTTATTTGGTCCGGTGAAGTTGATTCCGGCGCCTCCTCCTTCTCGGCATGAAGCACCGTCGACATGCATTAACCAAGTTTGATCTTCTATGATCAAGACATCGTCGTTGAGGCTGCTCGATGATTCAGTTGTCTGTGTCGGTGTTTCTAATATAAAGTCAGCCAACACTTGTGCCTTAATTGCGATTCTTGGTTTGTAATCGATTTCGAACTGGCCTAGTTCGATCGCCCATTTAATTAGTCTTCCTGAGGCTTCTGGTTTTGCTAAGACTTGTCTTAGCGGTTGATTTGTCAAAACCACTATTTTGTAAGTTAAAAAGTAAGGTCGAAGTTTTCGTGCAGCCACTACTAAGGCCAGCGTGAATTTTTCTATTTCCAAGTAATTCTTCTCCGCCCCTTGCAATAACTTGCTGAGATAATAGACAGGCTTATGCTCTGAGCCCTCTATCTTAATTAGTACTGAACTAATGGCCGTATCGGAGATGGAGATGTAGATATACAACGGTTCCCCTTCCGTTGGTTTGGCTAACATCGGTGGTGTCGTCAAATATTCTTTGAGTTGTTCGAAGGCTCGTTCGCATTCTTCGGTCCAAGCGAAGTTTTTTGCTTTTCGAAGCGTTTGGAAAAAGGGCAAGCTTCTGTCCGCAGATTTTGATATGAATCTATTCAATGCTACGATTTTCCCAACCAAGCTTTGTACTTGAGAGATGGTTTTGGGAGGTTTCATTTCAGTTATGGCTCGAATTTTCTCTGGGTTGGCTTCTATTCCTCGCTGGTGTACCAAGTATCCCAAAAATTTTCCTGACTTAACACCGAATGTGCATTTCGCAGGGTTCAACTTCATACGGTATTTTCTTAGGATTTGGAAACATCGATCTAGATGTTTTACGTGATCCGCTTCATTCATACTTTTGACTAACATGTCGTCTACATAGACTTCCATTATTTCTCCGATTAATTCTCTGAACATTAGGTTTACTAACCTTTGGTAAGTAGCCCCGGCATTCCTCAATCCGAATGGCATTACAATAAAGCAGTATACTCCCTGCTCGGTTATGAACGCGGTCTTCTCTTGATCCCGCTCGTCCATGTATATTTGGTAAAACCCTTGGAAGGCGTCCATCATGCTGAATATCACGAAGCCAGCGGTCGAGTCGACCAATAAGTCAATCCTTGGGAGGGGGTATGGGTCGCGTGGACATAACTTGTTAAGGTCGGTGAAATCATTACACATTCTCCATTTGTTGTCCTTTTTATCCCCTTTTGCTACTAGTACAACATTACATAGCCATTCCGAGAAATGTATTTCTCGGATTTGTTTTGCTTCAAGCAATCTTTCTACCTCGGCTTTGATAATTTTATCTTTTACTGGTCCATGATTTCTCTTCTTCTGTCTGGCGGGTTTTGCTGAAGGGTCAATTTTTAGGGTATGCTTGATTACCCGAGGATCGATCCCTTCAATGTCATTCGCGCTCCAGGAGAAGATGTCTGCATTGTCTCTGAGGAAGTCGATTAACATTGTTTCCCCTTCTTTGCTCAGTTCTGTTCCTATTCTTGTTGTTTTAGACGAGTCGCCTTCTACTAGGATTATATCTTTATGTTCTGGGGGTTTCAAGGATAAGTCTAGTGGTTCTTTTCCCTTTTTATCTAATCGATCAGTAGTAGGAATTTCAACCTCATTTCTAATGAGATCGTCTTCGATCTTTCTCTTGCTCGGAGTAATAGACTTAGGGTGTTCTTTCAAAGTTAACGATGTGCTGTAGCAATCCCACGCCATACAGTGGTCGTTCGTTATTTCTCCGATGCCCATATCGGTCGGAAACTTTATCTTCTGATGATAGGTAGAGACTACAGCTCGGAAAAGGTTAAGGGCTGGTCGCCCTAATATAGCGTTATAAGCGAAGGGTGTTTCTACCACTAGGAATTTTACTAACTTTACTGTCCGAAGTGGTTTCTTTCCAAGTGACACACTTAAAGATATTGTTCCGCTGGGGATGATCTCGGACCCTCCAAAGCCTACTAACGGCGTAGCTACTTTTTGTAGGTTTATTTGTCCCAAGTTCATTTGGGCTAAAACCTCCCGGGAGATGATATTTGCTGAGCTTCCATTATCGATTAGGATTCTTCTTACATTATAATTCGCTATCTCTAACGATACTACCATAGGAAAATCGGGGTTATCCTCTTTTGTGTCCCAAATGATGTTTTTAGGTACTTCGCCTTCGTTAAAGCTGATCGGCTGGTGATTTGTCGGCCTGTTTTCCAGAGTCCATATTTCTTTTGGATATTTAGAATTTCCAATTATGGATCGGGCTGTCCTTCGTCGTGCGTTACGACTATCTCCACCCGCGGGTCCCCCGGATATCGTATGGATAGTCCCATTGATCTGGTCGTGATTCAACTCCTGAGTAGGTCGACGTTCAGGCGACCTTCGATGAGAACTTCTCCTTTGATTACCGTTCCGAGGGCTTCTACTTCTTTCCCTTTTGCGATTATCTCGCTCTATGTATTCGTCTAATTTTCCTTGTTTGATCAGTTTTTCAACTTCTCTCTTAAGGTGAAAACAATTCTCCGTTCGGTGTCCATGTGCCCTATGGTACTTACAGTATTGATCGTAGTTTCGAGACCCTGGTCTTGGCTGAGTGATTTTCCTCGCCTCGGGAATCCAGTTATTTCTTTCTAGAACTTCCAATATTTCTTCCATTGGAGCATTTAACCTCGGGTGTTCCACTTGATTCACCCTGCTTCTGATTGGTTGTTCAGGGTTTCTTGGTTTTTGATAGAAATTAGGTTGCCTTTCTCGGTCGGTTTTGCTGTATTCCAATCGTTGGAAGACGTTACCTTTTCTGATAGATCGCTCATAATCCACGGACCTTTGGTCAGGAATCCTGTCATGTCGTTTAGAGCCCGAAGCTGTGGCTTTATTTTTGTTTTTGTCCTTAAAGAAATTCATCTCCTCTTGGGTCATATATTTAGACGCCAAGCTCATGATGTCGGCAAACGTTCTTGGTTGCTTTCTACTAAGAGCGTTTCCGAACTGCCTGTTTTTTGTGAGGTCAAAGAGAATAGAAATTATGTAATCGATATTCGGAGAATCGATTTTGAGTAGTTCTACATTAAATCTTGCCAACCAGTTCCTCAGGGATTCCCCTTCTTGTTGATGTATGGTTCCTAGGTAGCTCATCGGGACTTTTTGCCTCTTCTGACTGGCAAACTGCTGCGTTAATTTATCGCATAATTCCCGGAAACTGAATATGGAGTTGGCAGGTTGTTTTGCGAACCAATCCAACGCTAGGCCCTCGAATGTGGTCACCATTAACTTAGCGGTGAATTCGGCAGAGTGGACATATAAATTCATTATATTAGTGAAGCTAAAAATATAATCATCCGGGTCGGTGGTTCCGTCATATCGGGGTAGTCTACCCGGGACCTGTCCAATGGATTGCGCTTCTTTTATTTCTCTGCAGAAGGGAGAACATGCTGCAAGGCTCTCCTGGAGTTCCGCGGTTCGGGTCCACGGGTTTTGAACAGATCGTAGGCGTTGCTCCAGTCGTTCCTGTACTATTCTCTCGATTTCTCTTTCCGAGAATCGAGTCGCTCGTGGTCGATCTGGGATAGCATCATCTATGTCATCCTCGATAGGGATTATTGTTCGTTCCTTCGATCCGCTGCGACCCGCTTGTGGCCTTCTTCGACCTGGTTTTCTTCGGGGATGGTTATCGGAGGGTTTAGAATTGCCCTGCTGTGGGCTGTGTAGCGAGCGTCGCTCACTTGCTGGGCTGTCCGCTTGTTGAGAGGTTTGTTCGTTTGGCCTTGGCATTCCTGGTGCAGGAGTTGTCCTGGGAGCCGTAACGTTTCGAGGAATTTGGTCTAAAACTAGCAATTCTTCTGGAGAGAGTGATTTGAAGAGCATTGCTATTTGTCTCAGTTTTTCCTGAGCGCTTGGGAGAGGAACGGGTATTTCGGGGAGTTCCGGTTCTTCCTGTATTGCACCGGTAAGACCTCCTTGGTGTTCCTGCTGACGGGAACGGGTATATGGGAGATTTTCATAGGTGTTGGGAATGTTGTTATCGTTGTTGTCTTGTGGATCTTCAGATGTGTTGTGGCCGGTGGTTGTATTACTTCTTGCTCCAATGCGAGCGCTTTTCCTTGGGCGAGCCATGTGTCGATCGAATAATTAACGTAGCCCCACGGTGGGCGCCAACTGATTTAGCCGGATTTCATCGGGTTAATTGAATATCAGTGAATTTGTGATATCGGGGGGTTTTCGATATTTATATATGTGTTATATAGGGCTCTGTTACTTTATTCCGGATGGATCGGTTACAAAGAAAAGCAATATTCAAGAACAAGAAGTAAAACCACAAAACAAAGCTAAGAACACACCGATATGAAGGTAAAAAGCTCTGTAATAATATTGAATATTATTGAGTTGTGCTGTTATAAGCAGTGTTAAATCCTGTATTCTTAGAGTTCAGGAATTTCGTAGTTGTCTAATACAATGATTAACTAGGTATTTATATAATTTTAAACCTAGCGTTACAAGGAAACATAGTCCTAATAGGACTCGGCCCAAATATCCTTCTTGAGTCCGGAGTATAATCTTCTATCGAAGCGAGCTGCACTTGGCCGGGTCAATAAGATGATCCCGATCTGTTTGAATTGGTCGAATCGATCTTATCTTCTTCATTCGATCCGAGTAGTATGTAGGGTGCGAAATAGCCCCCATCAGAAGTGATTTCACTTTACTCTTAATTAATCTTTACCGCATTAGTGTGTATATCAGTCTAAGGAGTAGGAGACTTTTTAAGTCTATCATAAAGAACAGCTGCATCAGTAGCTAAATCTTTATAATAAGATGAAATATAATTTAGACTTCCAAGAAATCTTTGGAGTTGCGTTTTATCTGTTATAACATCAGGAAATTTAGAAGCAAATTCTATACTTATGTTAATAGGAATTATTTTTCCCTTTTCAATATTGTGACCAAGAAATCTAATATTAGTTTGAAAAATAGACATTTTTGGTTTAGAAATAACCAAACCATGTTGAATGACAACCCTTTTAAATATTTCTAAATGTTTAAAATAATTTTCAATAGTCTTTGATAATACTAATATATCATCAATATAGACAATTATAAAATCACTATAATGTATGAAAATATCATTCATGATTTTCTGAAATTCAGAAGGGGCATTTTTCAAACCAAATGGCATAACTTTCCATTCATAATGTCCAAAAGGAACATTAAAAGCAGTTTTATACTGATCTTTTTCACTTATCTGAATTTGCCAGTATCCTGACTTTAAATCAAATTTTGAGAATATAATAGCATCATATAACCTATCCAAAAGGTCTTTCTTATTAGGTATGGGATGCCTAATCCATTTTAGGACTTTATTTAGAGGTTTATAGTTTATTACTAATCTAGGCGCTCCTCTTTCCTGTTCACTATGTTTATTAACATAGAAGGCTGTGTAAGACCAGGTGAATTAGATGGCTTTATTAAACCCTTTTGTAATAAAGATTCAATTTCTTTTTTACATAATTCTAAATATTCAGAATTCATCTGACAAGGCCTAGCCTTAGTAGGAATTTTCCTTTCATCAAAATCTTCTTCATAAGGTAAATCTACAATATGTCTTTTCTATCCCAAAAAGCATTAGGATGATCATTCCAAATTTCTAGAGACAATTTAATATAGATTAATTTTATTTTTTCTTGCAAAGTATGACTTTGAAGTTTCTCTTCAAGTGTAAGAATACTAACCTCTTGTTTTAAATAATTTAAATGAGAAACCTTATGATCTAATAAATCTTTTAATTCATGTAAAAGTTTAGGGAATGGCCTGGTAATAAATTTAAAAGTTATATCTTTTCCTTCAAAAGTTCCTGTAATTCCTGAGTTATCAACTCTAGTTAACGGATAAATTTGATCAATAAAAGGTGTACCAAGTATAACTTGATTAGTAATATTTTTAACAAGTAAAAAACTTGTAGGAATGCAAACCTTATCTTTGCAAATATAAGCCAAAGGAATTTTAAATTTTATATCTAATTTTTCTCCTCCAGCATGACTAAGAGAGTTTGTAGTTTTATGAAAATACCTAGTAGGAATTATTTCTTCTTGTATAACATTCATGTCTGGTCCACTATCAACAAGAGCTGTAATTTCTTTCCTAAAATGATTATCTATGAGTAATGTGATTTTTATAAACAATTTTTGTGAAATAACCATATTAAGATTAGATAAGAAATTTTCTTGGATAATATTTTCATCAAACTCATTATGTCCATATTCCACCTGAGTACTTATTTGTTTTACCACTTCTAGACGAGTAATTCTCTTTTCTAATTGTTGATTTGTATTTTTCAAATTTGAAATCTCTGTTTTTAAATTTTTTTATTTCTTTATTTAAATCATTAACAGAAGTAGGTATTTCAATATTCTGTCTTTCTTTTAAAAGTTGATAAACTTTATTCATACTATAAGGTTCTGAAGAACTTATAGGTATAGGTGTTTGGATCCTATCAGAATCTCTACTAGTCGAAGGAATGTCTTCTATTTGCATCTGATCTATTAGTTTTAACCTTAGCTCTGGATCTTTAATTTGTTTTAGGAATTCTAACATATTTCCTGAAGTTAGAACATTTAAATGCATATTTTTAAATTGAGACAGAATTTTATAATAATTCTCTTTTTCCCCTTGTGTCTCACAAGTGCCTGCTTTAGCACAAGAATCACAACAATAGCTTGAATCTTGAGAAGCTATCTCCTCGTCTTCTAACATATCAATTTCTTTCGAAGAATTATTGCTAGAATTATTATCACTATCCTGGGATTCTTCAGGTTCTGATTCAGAATTTATAAGTAACTTTTCTAAATTTTCTTTCATTGATTCATCAATTTTTAATTCATTAATCTTTCTCTTCATTTTACACCTATTAGCGTAATGGCCTATTCTACCACACTTATAGCAAATAATTTTCTTTTTATTTGAAGATCTTTCTTCTTTCTTTTTATTCTTTTGTTCTATTTTCTTTTTAGAAAGATGTCTTCTTTTCTTATGGTGAGAAACATTATCAGCTCCTGAATTAGACTTATAATTCTTTCCTTTTCTTGAAGTGGTTGGAATATCCATACCAAATTGATTACAAAACTGTCCTAATTGACTTTTTTCATTTAAGTTTTGTCTTTTAATCTGTTGATTTAATTTTATCTCATTGCATAAAGCTAATCCTTCTTGAATACAAGTACCAATTAATTTACCATAAGTATAATCTTCATAGGGTATATTAATCCTATCTTTTCTAAGATTTTTCCTAACTCTTTCAGCAAATAAGTTAGGCAATCCATCAATAAATTTTGATTTCCAGTGAGAGTTATTACACTCTGGCAATTCCATCACTCTACTTAAGAAAGTGTCTTTATACCATCTAAAATCTGTATGAGTTTTACATCTTAGATTTTGTAACATAGTTCTTATATTTTCACTATTATCAGAAATTCTTCCAGTAAAATGTTCTAAAATTCTAACAATGAGTGTATAAACAACATTTTCAACATTTTGACCATCTTCTTGTTTAATAGTCCTGTAAATATCTAATTTACTTCTTTCTGTTAAGTAATTATCCCACCAGCCTTTTAATTGGCCAGTAAATCCAGCGACTATCATTTAGCAACAATATTATCACTGTTATCATTACTCTTGCAAATGGTGCTATACATAAGCATTCTATGGGCTAAAGTATAAATTTGTTTTTCAGTATAACCGTCTAGATTCCATTCATAAATATTTTTCCCATTATAACTGTTATTAACAGTACATTCTTGTTCTTCATGTAAAGTATCCATAGGTCTCCTATAGTAATATAACCTTTGGGTAGGTCTATCAGCAAATTTTTCAATTTTGTTTATCTCATCATTTATTTTTTCTTTGTAGTTATCTCTACTTATACCTTCAGAAAACTCATAATTTAGAGTATTTAATTTTAATCCTTTAAATTTTTCTTCTAGAAATTTTTCTAATTCTTTATGTGATTTTAATTTAAAATCTGTTATTTCAGGTGGTGGTTGAAGATGAGATGTAGAGACAATGCCATTTATAGGCCTTTCTTCTAAATCTATCATAGGTCTTATGTTTTTTATTACAGAGAAGATTTCTTCTACTCTATTATGTAATTCTTTAATTTGATCTCCTAGAATATTTAGATACAGATTTGTGTAATTATTCTGCTGTAATATACTATTTATATTATTAGTTGTTATTTGTAAAGCATCATTTTCTAATAATTTAGAAAAAGCTATAAAATTTATTGTTTTATGGTCATTACCAACCGTAAAAGAACTTTGGGGAGGGAAAACACTCCTTAAGACATCTCCATTAGATAATTTATAAGTTCTTTCTAAAACTGAAATATGATTTTCTAGATATGTTATAACAAATCAAGGAACAAAGTGGATAATCTTATTTTGGAGGGAAGTGAATTTATAAAATTCATTTTGAAAATAATTTTGGTCTTCTTTTGAAATATTCTTGTAAAACCATTCTCTAAAAAGTTTCCATTTGGGAAGGTTAAATTCTATGTTAATTATCTGTCTTGCCTGAGAACCAGGACTAAAATCAATATTTGGTGTACAATCCATTAAATATCAAAATCTGCTTCAGAGGGAGTAATATCTGCCTCTCCTATTCGGACCGATGCTTCCGTATTATTTTCATTAATTTCTTCAGTATTCTTATAAATACCTTTTCCTATATTATATTTGTTGAGAAGAATTTTTTCAACTTTATTATAATCAGAATTTTCCCTTATTTGGGATGTAGAATTTCTAGAAGGAAATATTTCATAATCATAAGAGGTTGAAATTATTGGGGGTATTACATCAAAAGGTGATATAAAAGATTTAACTGACAAAGACCTAGAAATATTATTTCTATTTTTATTCTCTATTATATTTATAGAGATATCCCCTGTTTGTGATTGAAATATAGTAGAAAAATCATTAATAGGAATAATACAATCTAGTTTGGCACATGGACCAGTTTATTTTAATGTTTATCAATAAAAAATTTAGTATATATATATTATATTATATTATTAGTATTATTATTATTAAAAGAAAAAAGAACGTCACCATCCCCCTCCCCCCCGGCGAGTTCACTGCCTACTTCAGTTTTCCGATTCTCCAATAACATCTCCTTCAATTTTGGTCGAATTTTTCATTTCTTGATATCATTTTGCTTGTCTCATTCACCCGCACTTCCCTGCTGGTTTTCTTTTTTCTTTTTTTCATTTTTTTCGCTTTTTTGCTCGATTGCAGAAAATCCCCAATCTCTAGGGTTTATTGCAATCGACGTTTTCTTTTTCTATTTCCGTGTGATTCCCCAATGGAATCAATCCTTTGAGCTGTTAGTAGGTCCTTTCGCACCTCAATTTACCGTGATTCGTCCAATTACATCAAAAAAAATTTTAATTCGGAAAAAAACCCGCAATTTGAAGTTCGCAATCTCGCTGATTCTTGTTGATTTGGTGACTGATTTTGATTTTTTGTGTTATTTCATATGGAAGTTACTTCAATACGCTGCGGTTTAGATGAATTAGGGAATTGAAGTCTGCTATTGTCATGAAGTTGCTTGGGGAAGATGAGTAATTTTGAATCAACATTACAAATATACCCCGTGACATAAAATAATGAAATATATTACAAATGCACCCCATGTGATATAAAATATATTATAAATACGCCCCCTTGGGGTAATTTGTGCATTATTGCAAGGGTAAGTAAGACATTGGACGCGAAATGCACCCCATGTGACATAAAATATAGGGTAAATTATGAATACCCCCTCAAGTAAGGCCGAATTACAAAAATCACCTGCACGTATTGGGTATTACAAAAATCCCCCTCAGTTTTGTCACCTTCTTACAATTAACCCATTGTCCCTAAAATATTCCAATTTTGCCCTTGAAAGTTATTTGTAATGTTTATAATATGTTATAAATTTAAAAAGTTGAGTGTTAATTGTTATATCTTGTAAATATAAAAATAATAATCATATATTTACCATCAAAATAATTGGTATAATTTATAATTTCTCATAAATTTCAATAAATATTTCAATTTATAATACAATATAAACTTTAACAAATTAAAATATCTTATTTATAATACAATATAATTTATTAAATTTGCTAATTTATAAAATAAATTCATTTACTAATGTTTAAACAATTCATATTTATAAAGTATATTATTTAAACTATTTAATTTAATATTTTACAATTTAAACTGCTAATAAATATATAAATACCTTTTTTTTTTTTTGCAATTTTATTAAAATTTATGGGCAATTTAAATTTGATCAATTATTCTAGTAGTATATATATATAATTATCTTTTTTTTCTAATTTATAAGATATAATAATTAGATCCCAAGGTTTAACATTTTATAAGACATTACAAACAATACAAATAACACCCAAGGGCAAAATTGAAATATTTCAGGGGCAAGGGGTTAATTGTAAGAAGGTGACAAACCTGAGGGTGATTTTTGTAATACCCAATACGTGAGGGTGATTTTTGTAATTATGCTTTACCTGAGGGGGGTATTCGCAATTTACCCTAAAATATATTACAAATGCACCCCATGTGATGTAAAATATATTATAAATACACCCCTTGGAGTAATTTGTGCATTATTGCAAGGGTAAATAAGACATTGGACGCGAAATGCACTAAACTATAGGGGAGATCCCTGTAATTATCCCTATTTTTAATCTCTCCTTCATTTCCTAAAATAAAATTATTTTTCTCAAAAATATGTTTTTACATAAAGTAATGATTTGACACCACTAACTCTCCATACATGTAAAAATGTCTAAAAATTTCATTTTTTAACTCTTACTTTGAATTATGTGGTGTCAATTCATTACTTTATGTGAAATCGTATTTTTGAAAAAAATAATTTTTTTATAATTAAGAAACGAAGTGTATTTTGGAATATTTCAAAAAAGAAATAGGAGCTAAAAATAAAAGGATTGAAGGAGTATCAGTTTATAGTGTTATTGTATTCCGAGGGCTTATGCAAATATTTAATTTAAATATGAATATTTTTGCTTGCACTACAATAAAGATAAAATCTAGTGGCATTTAAATATTGGCATTTTCTTCAAAATGACACAACAATTTGATAAAACAACATTCTATGTTGATGTCACAATAGTTAATTCACTGGTGACATTTACATCTTACGATTTAACCGTTTTTCGTAGGTTTTGATTAAATAAATGTTAAAGGTTTAAGGGGTGTAATTGTGTAGTGATTATAGGGCCTAGTTACTTTATTTCGGATGGATCTATCTCACGAAAGAACAATATGTTAAGAGCAATAAGAACACGGGACAAATAATATTGTATATAGTATAGCAAAAGCTTTTCTATTAATTTGATATCAGATAGCCAGAGTATGTAGGCGTAAGTTCTTAATTGTAGTTATCCAAATACAATGATAATCTAGGTATTTATATGATATTAACCCTAGCTATACAAGGAAACATAGTCCTACTAGGACTCGGGGTATTGATCCTTTGGAAACTCGGATCTTCGGTCATGATCGCTATAGACAGATATCTCTAGTCGGATCGAATGGCTTGTTAATGAATCAGCTTCCTGGTCGAGCCGATCGGGTATTATCTAGTCTTTTCGAGTATTAAATGGGATGTAAAACAGCCCCCATCAGTACTCCCTTACTTCTTCGAGCGTATATGTAGTAGAAGCTCGTAGAAGTAGATGGTCTCATACGACTGTCTTTTCTATGAACTGTGCCTCGTTAAAAACCTTACTTGGAAAAAACCCAGTGGGAAAAAATCCTAAGCAAGGAAAAGAGTGCTACATTTCATAGATAGTCGTTTTATTATTTTCGAACTGTAGCGTTGTTTCCTCTCGAGGAGGCGATTTTTCATCATTGATTGTCGGGAATATGATTAGTCACAAAAGGTTTTAAGCGTCTTTTCGACCTTCTATATAAATAGGCGATCGTAGTTTCACCCATTTTTTACTTTTCTCCTCCGATTTTCTTGCAGTAATTTTCTTATTCGATAGTTTTTCTAAATTTCGTGTCTATCGATTACTATTTTCCGAGGATCGAATAACATGGCCTCTATTTCGAAAAATCCTTCCTCCTCTTCTGTCAAACAAGTCATTCCCGTTATCGACATAGGGGCTTCTCCTAGCCCCCCACCAGAACAGACGGGACCATCAGAGATAACTATTCCCGACAAAGACACTTTCAAGGTGCGGATTATTTCTAATGCTGAGGTCGCGTCCAAGGCCAAGAAGGGCAAATGTACCAACCCACAAGTATCTGATCCGGTCGAAAGCCTTTCCTGTGCTTATACCAATGAGACCTTCCACGAAGTTTTGGATAATTATGTAAGATACTTTCCGGAGGGCTCTGAGATTATTCTGCCATCTCCCTCCGATAGGGTTACTTCTCCTCCAGAAGGTTGTCGGGCTTTTTACACTGCTCATTTTAATCATGGTCTTCGTCTTCCTTTGTCCGCATTATTTCTGGATATTTTGAGGATTTTTAGTATATCATTAACACAACTGGTCCCCAACTCCGTAGCTTTTGTTGTTTGTTTTTCTGTTCTGATGATTGCCAAAGGGTTTCAACCGTCCTTCCGTAATTTTACACAGTTATTTCATTTTAATATTTCCAGTTCTTCGAATCATGGTTACTTTCTTGCTAGTCAAAAGTCTGGTTGATCTCCAGTTTCTAGTAACTCCGACTGGAAAACACGCTTCTTCTATGTCTGTCCTCCAACTCACCTCACTTTAGGTGACGGTTCTACAGAATCTTACTCTTGGGACCATGATTTCAAGTGGATTTTCGGCGGTTGCTCAGTTGAAGGTCAGTTTATCCCTGACGATCCTGAAATGGTGAAGGAGATAGTGGAAATGCGTGCTGACAAATATCAATACGCTCTCCTCATTGGCGAGGCTTTCCTTCATAAGGCAAGGCTAAGTTCTCACACTTTTCCCATTGCTTCTTCTTCTAAGTCGCTTGGTGAGCGTTTATTTATTCGTCCTTGTATTCACTTTATCTTTAAATTTTAATAACATCTTGTTTGGACTTTGCTTTCTTTTAGTCTCCATGGTAAAGAATTCCCGTCACTCTACCAAAGAAAAAATGGTTATGTCAAAGTCTACCAAAACGGTGGAGAACCATCCAATCGAGCAAAGAGTGTCCAGAAAGAGGAAATTGGATCTGGGTCAAGATTATGATGATTATAGAGAGGAATCCCCAGATCCTTCCCAAGAAATTCCTCAGGAGACTTCTTCTCCACAAATTCCGGGTCTTACATGGACTGGACAGGGTTATCCTCCTCTCCATCTCAGAACTTCCCTCGGTATTTGTGGATGTCGAGGTTGGTCGATGCCCAATTCAACAGGCACTGCGGCTAAAAGGAGGAAGCAGTTTTATAGTCGTTCTGGCGAGGATATTACTTTACTTGGCGAACAACATCCCAGGCCTACCCTTGTCGAGATGATTGAAGATCATCTAGCAGGAAAGAGGGCGGCTGGTTATTCTGAACATGATTCTTTGATCCATGACGAGAAGGAGAATGCAACAGATAAGGCCACTCGTATCCTTCTCTCTAGTGTCTTTACACGTGACATTATTAAGATGCTCCATAAAGATCCTTTGGAGAAGTTACAGGAAGCTTCTCTTTATGCCGACAAGGTAAATGCTGCTACATGTTTTTCTTTTTGTGTTAACTTTCTTGAAGAATTTTCCATTCAAGATGTCATATCCTTTTGATTCCCCAGACTAGCACTTGTCTTCTGTCATATGCTTATGAAGCATCCCTGTGGAGACAACAGTGAGTTTCTCGAGGAGCGGAATAAGGCGTTGCTTCAGAAGATGCCTTTTTCAGAAGGTGGTACTGCAGGAATTGGTCTTTCTACCTCTTCATCTCGTCCAGTTCAAGTCGAGGGTATTGGGGATATAGGAACAAATAATCCTCATGTTTTAAATATCATTTTGGAGACTTCTCGTGCCCATGAGCGGGTTAACCAGCTCGCCAAAGAGCTGGACGATCGCCAAATCCAGCACACTACACGTATCAGCGAGGTGGAGTCACAAGTTGCTAGTCTGCAAGCTTCCTTGGATGATCATGAAGATAATCTTCCTTTCGGCAGTCTTACTGATCGATATGGTAGAAATTCTGGCGAAAAAGTGATCCGCGAGTTCCTTGATTCTTTGGTTCATACTGCTTTGGTATTCCAGAAGGTTGGTCCCCTTCTTGAAAGTACTTTTAAGAAAGCAATCCATCAGATGGTTGCTATGGGATTGATAGAAGATCGCCGGAAGGAATATTTCAGAGCCACACATGTTAGCCTTAATCGTTATGGCGAGGAGTATTCTTCTTCTGATCTGCCGAACGTCGAATATAAACACTTTCCTTTGGCTCATTTGGTGGAGGAGTTTGGAAAACCTTTACCGACTCCTCCTTCAGATATCAATCCCGAAGTTGATAATAATTTTATCGATCAAGAGAGCGAGGAAGAGAACCCTGAAATCATGACAAACACAAATGGGGAAAAAGAAACAGCTGGCGATCAGGAAGCTTTTATCGACGATCAAGACGTAGCAGGGAGCGATCATAGGACTTCGGATAAGGGCGATGAATAACTTTGATAATATCCATTACTGTGTAATTTGTAATTTTACTTTTTTAACCTTTCGAATAAGACGATCCATATTCTCCAAAACTTCTTCATTGATTACGATAACTTAGACATAAGTCATTAATTCTAGCATAATCATTATGTTTGTGTCCTTTCGAATTCATGTGATTGTCCATTGGTCAGGTTTTCTGTTTCGCGCCTGTCCCGAAGGTCTGTCGCGTATTTTCACTTAGTATAAATACCCGAGGTAAAAAGTTTTTCGCTATTTTACTATTCCTATTTAGATAAAATATTCTCCCCAGTAGGCCGATAACTCTGCTCGATATTTTAAAGTTTTCTTCGAATTTCCGAGAATGAGCAATCTTTTTGGTAACACTTCTAAGCGTTCTTCGCGCGATAATTCCAGAAACCCCAGACCAAAGAGGTCTCGCACCGAGGGGCCTTCGGCTGACCCTCCTCGACTCCAGGACATTAGTAGGTCGGGGACTCAAACTTATGTTGTCACCTCTGATCGTTCGAACGAGGTGAATGTTAACTCGGAGTTTTCTGAACAAAATCCCATTGTCCTTTCTGTTTTCGAAAGGAGACCTTCCCCTGGTCGGGTTGCTTTTGGGGATATATCCAACCTGGAGCAATCTTTTAATATTCCTGTTTCTTCCTCTTCTGCTACTGAGCTGGTTGTTATGGAAGGTCAGGTAAAAGCTACCATCGGGCCAGCGACTAGTGGCCTGGTTATAGATCCCTCTTGGTTAGTTTCCAACCTTAGTCAGTTAGTCAAAGCTTTACGGATTTTTTTACTTTCTGATACCACTGCCATGACTACTTCCTTCGAGGCTGGTGGTTCTCCTGGAGTTCGGGCCGGTCATCGGTCCGATCGGAGGACGGTAATTTCTTACTCGGGGAAGAAAACCTCTGTGAGCCCTAATGAGAGGGAATCCCCGCGGTTGTTGGATGACCGTTATATCTTGGAGCAAATTAAGGATATAACTGAGTCTGAACCCCCTCGTCATGATAAGATTCCTTTAGATTATGTCTTGCCTGATTCTTGCGAACCTGATCCTCTATCCTGGGATCTGAGTCTTAGTACCATTTTGCCTGGCGAGTTGAAGAAGCATGAGGGTTCTTCTACCCTCCGTCTTGTTCAGTCCCTGTTCAAACAGTTCGAGGAGGTATTTATTTAATTGAACTTATTCTCATACTGTTTTATTTTTTGTTGTCTTGTCGTTTATACTTTCTTTCTTCTCAGGGGAAATATTATGCTCTGCAACTGGGTGCCCAATATGATGAATTGTGGCTCAGTAGAGAGAACCTGAGGCTTCGACTGGATACGGAGACTTCAAAGCCCAAGGGGCAAACTCTTCATATTGAGCTTCTTAATGATGATCTCCAAAAGTTACGTGAAGAAAAATTAGCTCTTGAGAAGGAGAGGGATGATCTGGCTCGATTGAACGCCAATTTAGAGGAATCTCGTCAGCGTGCCTTCGAAGAAGGCTATGATGCAGGTTATCAGAAGCGTCAAGAGGAGGTGAGGGCGTTTCTTGATACAGCTACTCCTCGAAAATGTGCTTCTTTGAGCAGACCCGCTGGCGATGATCAGTCCTGATGACATGCTTCTTCATTTTTTTTGATTAAGGTCGATATGTGGTTGCTAAGGGATGGTTCATCCTTAGAGTATTTTGTATAACCATAATTTTTGCTGTAAATACTTTACGTTAACTCCAATCTTTATTGGGAAATGAATTTGAATTATTTGATCGAGTAGATAGTTTTAGTTTCAAAAATCTTTATTTCGTTACTTTTGTAAGCAAATCAAGCTGCTTGTTAAGTATGGTTCAAATATAAAGCTCGACAGAAACTTATCTGGATTGACTTGAGGGTAACAAGTATTGTGGAAAGGAGCACTCTGTTGCTGTCGATCAGTCATGAGTTCTTTCAAAATCAAGAAGTTCCTCACAATTTTGTTATTTACTGTTGAGGTGTTGGATTTAATAAATCCATCCGTTGACTATGCATAGTCCCTAGCCAACTCTTGTAATCATGTTACCTTTCAGAGCTATTGCTTTCTGGAACGTGATCTTATCTTGATAAGTCTTTTATCTTTTATCTGCGTATTGAACTATCATGTTTATCGGTGATCAATTAGCCACCATTGTTAGGCATAATTTTGTCGTTTGTGAAGTTCTATATAATGTTTTCCTTGCAACTTCTTTTTGAGGCATTTCTTCTAGAGTTAAATCCCTTAGAAGAGCCTGTCTGCTGCCTTTCCATGTTTTTGTGTACTGATTGCGAGCTTCAGTATCCCCAAATAAAACAACCAGTGTACCAACATGTCAATTCTTTGGTATGGGAGGAATTGGAAAATGTAAAACCATTAAGTAGATCTAGCATGTTCAGACCTCCTTAAGCAATTCTTTGGAATGTTAGGCAGTGACAAGTCCGTATTCTCTTGTAAGGATAACTGTCACTTTTATTATTTTGTCAGATCTCTTGGACTCTGAGATGAGAGCTGGATTTTATGTCGTAAGGCTCTTATTTGTTGTCAAAACGATCAACTATTTTGTCTTCCCGTTTATAGATCATTTATGTTTGATAGAAGTAATTATTCCTCGTTGTAAATCTCCTTTGCTTATGGATTCGTAAAATTCCAAGTTGTCCCTCACTGAATCCACTGGAACGTATATGGAATTTCCACCCTGGTCGTTTCGACCTTGATACTTCATTCTCACCGAGCAGCTTTATCGAGAAATCTAACGCCGTTCCAACTTACTCGCATTAAATACGGGAAGTCAAAGGTCGCAATCTCGTCCCTTGATCAGACTTCTATCCAACCGTAGGATTAACTTAAAATTTCCCTATAAATAGACTTCTAATTTCTTCCCATATCTATTCATACCGTACGAAATGGAGACATCAGTTTCGTTGGGTTTTATTTTACCCAGTGATCCCATAATCTTCAAAAAGTCACATTATCGTGATCCGTTATATCGTAATAACTCAGCATCATTTACCTTGTACTGACAGGTCCCATTGATGCCTTACCTTGTACCGACGGGTCTCATGTGACCTCTGCATTGGTCTTCAATGGGTTGGGGTCCATGGTTCCTTGTTTGCACATGGAGGGTTCATATTTACCAGTCATCCCTGTTCTTGGATGAAACTTCCGGAGTGATTGACCGCCGAGGTGTGCTGGTAAATTTTCACTTTTGCTATTGTCCTCGCGAGATCCTGCTTTAGAGTAAAAATTCAACCCCATCTTTCAAGTAGGAGCTCGTTTTGATCGAATGACCGCTACAAGATATCTGGCTTGTAATGGCTGTTCGATCTAAAGGGAGGATCGATCTTCAGAGTCTGGCGACCAAACTAAAGAAGTCGATCATCTTGAGCAGCATGCTTTTTAGGTGATTGATCAGAAACGTCGAGTTACCAGGAAGGAGATTGAAGTTTCCGTGGACATTGTCGTGAAAAACTCCGATCTATAGGATTTTCCTCTTTTGTATTTGTAACGATATGTAAATCGAAGAATGTTCTTTGTATTCAGATGAATAAAACTTTATATTTTTCTATATCTGTTGTCTTCGTGAGTTTGTTCTTGCTTTGATTTCTCTTAATTTTGTTCTTAGGTTTTTCTTACCAATAATTGTTTTTAACATACAAAATCTGTCACTTTTTGGAGATCGAGGAGTGTTTATCGAGCGGATCGATTTTACTCAACTTTTTAGGACTTAGGTTTTTTACCAGTTATTGGCTTTAACCTATTTAATCGTTCTTGTGGAGATCGAGGAGTGTTTATCGAGCGGATCGATTTTACTCAACTCTTTAGGACTTAGGTTTTTTTACCAGTTATTGGCTTTAACCTATTTAATCGTTCTTGTGGAGATCGAGGAGTGTTTATCGAACAGATCGATTTTACTCAACTCTTTAGGACTTAAGTTTTTTACCAGTTATTGGCTTTAACCTATTTAATCGTTCTTGTGGAGATCGAGGAGTGTTTATCGAGCGAATCGATTTTGCTCAACTCTTTAGGACTTAGGTTTTTTACCAGTTATTGGCTTTAACCTATTTAATCGTTCTTGTGGAGATCGAGGAATGTTTATCGAGCGGATCGATTTTACTCAACTCTTTAGGACTTAGGTTTTTTACCAGTTATTAGCTTTAACCTATTTAATCGTTCTTGTGGAGATCGAGGAGTGTTTATCGAGCGGATCGATTTTACTCAACTTTTTAGGACTTAGGTTTTTTTACCAGTTATTGGCTTTAACCTATTTAATCGTTCTTGTGGAGATCGAGGAGTGTTTATCGAACGGATCGATTTTACTCAACTCTTTAGGACTTAGGTTTTTTACCAGTTATTGGCTTTAACCTATTTAATCGTTCTTGTGGAGATCGAGGAGTGTTTATCGAACGGATCGATTTTACTCAACTCTTTAGGACTTAGGTTTTTTACCAGTTATTGGCTTTAACCTATTTAATCGTTCTTGTGGAGATCGAGGAGTGTTTATCGAGCGTATCGATTTTACTTAACTCTTTAGGACTTAGGTTTTTTACCAGTTATTGGCTTTAACCTATTTAATCCTTCTTGTGGAGATCGAGGAATGTTTATCGAGCGGATCGATTTTACTCAACTTTTTAGGACTTAGGTTTTTTACCAGTTATTGGCTTTAACCTATTTAATCGTTCTTGTGGAGATCGAGGAGTGTTATCGAGCGGATCGATTTTACTCAACTCTTTAGGACTTAGGTTTTTTTACCAGTTATTGGCTTTAACCTATTTAATCGTTCTTGTGGAGATCGAGGAGTGTTTATCGAGCGGATCGATTTTACTCAACTCTTTAGGACTTAGGTTTTTTACCAGTTATTGGCTTTAACCTATTTAATCGTTCTTGTGGAGATCGAGGAGTTTTTATCGAGCGGATCGATTTTACTCAACTCTTTAGGACTTAGGTTTTTTACCAGTTATTGGCTTTAACCTATTTAATCGTTCTTGTGGAGATCGAGGAGTGTTTATCGAGCGGATCGATTTTACTCAACTCTTTAGGACTTAGGTTTTTTACCAGTTATTGGCTTTAACCTATTTAATCGTTCTTGTGGAGATCGAGGAGCATCTATCGAGTGGATCGATTTTACTCAACTCTGTGACTTAGGTTGTTTACCAAATATTGGTTTTAACCAGTAAGTCCTTGTGTTTTTTGGAGATCGAGGAGCGTCTATCGAGCGGATCGATTTTACTCAACTCTGTGACTTAGGTTATTTACCAAATATTTGGTTTTAACCCTCTGAATCTTTGATTCGGTTAATAACTCATAACCATTGATTGCATTTCAAAAGAATTCTCAAGCAAAAGTTTTTATTCCAGCAAATAGTACGAAAAAGTTTTTGAACAAAATAAACCGATTAAAAAAAATAACAAGGATTATTACTAGGAATTTATTTTCTATAGTATCTTCTTAGGTTGACCGCATTCCAAGTCCTTGGTAGGGGTGTTCCGTCCAAGTGTGCTATTTTGTATGAACCTTTCTTTCCTACATCAATAACGATGTTTGGTCCATCCCAATTCTGTTGCAATTTTCCTACATGCTTGGATACCTCTACTTTCTTTAGTACTAAGTCCCCTTCCTTGAAGGTTCATATGCGCACTTTTTGGTTGTAGGCTTTTTCCATATTCGATTTTGCAATTTGCAATTGTATTGCAGCTTTCTCTCTTAAGGCCACAGTCAGATCGACATCATTTTCTCTAGCCTTTTTATTTTCCTCACTATCAAACATCTCGATCCTCGGTGTCGGGACTAATGTTTCGACTGGAATTACAGCCTCCGAGCCGTATACCAGACTGAATAGGGTTTCGTCGGTCGAGGCTTTGACAGTTGTCCGGTTTGGCCAAAGTACTCCAGAGAGTTCATCTAGCCATCTTCCTTTGGCTGCTCCTAATATTTTTTCCAGAGATTTTATTATTTCACGATTCGCTACTTCAGTTTGTCCGTTCGCTCTAGGGTGTCCTACCGAGGTGAAGTTTTGTTGAATTCCTAGCATAGAGCACCATTCCAGTACTTGTTTTCCCACGAATTGAGTTCCAATTAATTACTTGAAATTGCGTTATTCGAGCGAGAGCGATGCATTCTATCCATTTGCTGAAATATTCGACAGCAACAAGAACATAAGTTTTCTTAGATCTGGCTACTGGGAAAGGTCCCACAATATCTATTCCCCATTGATCAAAGAGCCAACATACAGGTATCGGGTGCTTTTTTTTTTCTGCCGGTTGATGGCTTATATTAGCATGAACTTGGCAATGATGACACTTTTGCACATATTGGACAACATCCTTGTTTAAGGTAGGCCAATAGTATCCTGTTCGGAGGCATTTCAAAGCTAAAGCCCTGGCTTCACTGTGGTTTCCTGCTTCCCCTTCATGTATTTCTCGAAGTATATCATTGGTTTGTGGTTCAGAAATGCATTTCAGTAGAACTCCGGATACCGATCTTCTATAGAGTTTTCCCTCTAACATCGTGTACCTTGGCACTCGATACTTTAATTTTCGAGCCTCATTCAGGTCAGGCGGCAGGTTTCCTTCTCGAAGGTAATCCACCATTGGAGTCATCCAGTTTTTCTCTGGTTCTTCAATTTCCATCATTTCAACGACGGGTGTGCCATCAATGTCGATTGCCGGTGTATTTGAGATCAACGAATTGATCACCCTTTCCGTTCTGCCATCATGTGATCCTATGAATCTAGAAAGCTGATCTGCCCATTTGTTTTCCGAGCGGGGAACGTTCTGTATTTCGAATTTCTCGAATTTTTCAATCAATTTTTTTACTTTGGCGAGGTACTTGATCATATTAAATTCTTTTGCTTTGTATAGACCTTCAATTTGTCTTTTTACCAACTCTGAATCAGTTAATACTTTGAGACTTTTTATGTTGGTTTTGATCGCCATTTCCATTCCTGCAATTAACGCCTCGTACTCGGCTTCATTGTCGGTCACCACAAAGTCTAATGTGATTGCATAGTTTATATCCTCATTATTCGGGCCGGTAAAATTGATTCCAGCTCCGCCTCCCTCTCTACTTGATGCACCATCGACGTGCATTAACCAGGTATGATTTTCTACAGTCAAAATATCGTTATCGCGATCGATCAAGTCGTTGGGCTCTTGTATTGAGGTCGGAGTTTCCAATAGGAAGTCTGCCAAAACTTGAGCCTTGATAGCGATTCACGGTTTATATTAAATTTCGAACTGTCCTAGTTCACTTAATCAATCTACCAGAGGCTTCTGGCTTTGCTAGGACTTGTCTTAGCGGTTGGCTTGTAAGTACAACTATCTTATATGTTAAAAAGAATGGTCGGAGTTTGCGTGCTGCCACCACTAATGCCAAAGCAAATTTCTCTATCTCCAAGTAATTCTTCTCCGCTCCTTGTAGTAGCTTACTTAGGTAGTAAACATGCTTATGCTCAGTGCCTTCTATTTTTATCAAAATCGAACTAATGGCTACTGCGGAGATAGATATATAGAAGTATAATGGTTCACCTTCAGTTGGCTTCGCTAACAATGGAGAAGAGGTCAAGTATTCCTTTAGTTGGTTGAATGTCAGGTCACACTCTTCAGTCCATACAAAGTTTTTCGCCTTCCTTAAAGTTTGAAAGAAAGGCAAACTTCTATCTGCTGATTTGGAGATGAATCTGTTCAAAGCGACAATTTTTCCTACTAAACTTTGTACTTGGGAAATTGTCTTAGGTGGTCTCATTTCAGTTACCGCTCGAATCTTTTTGGGTAGCTTCAATCCCTCGTTGATGAACCATATATCCTAGGAATTTCCCGAATTTAACCCCGAAAGTACATTTTGTGGGATTGAGCTTCATTCGGTATTTTCTTAGTATTTGGAAGCATCGATCGAGGTGCTTTACGTGGTCGGCTTCATTCATACTTTTGACCAGCATATCATCCACGTAAACTTCCATTATTTCTCCGATCAGCTCCCTAAACATTAGGTTAACTAACCGTTGGTAAGTAGGCCCTACATTTCTTAGTCCGAACGGCATGACAACAAAGCAATATACACACTGCTCTGTAACAATGATAGTTTTCTCCTGGTCTCTCTCGTCCATATAGATTTGTTAGAAACCTTGAAAAGCGTCCATCATGCTAAAAATAGCAAAACCCGCAGTTGAGTCGACCAGCAAGTAGATCCTCGGGAGAAGGTAAGGATCACGTGGACATAGCTTATTAAGGTTGTTGAAATCGTTGCACATTCTCCATTTATTATCCTTTTTATCCTCTTTACCCACTAAGACAACATTGCATAGCCATTCTGAGAAGTGTATTTCCCGAATTTGTTTAGCTTTGAGCAGCCTCTCGACTTCCGCTTTGATTATCTTGTCTTTTATTGGCCCATGATTCCTCTTCTTTTATCTTGCTGGTTTCGCCGTTGGATCAATTTTGAGTGAATGAGTAATTACTCTTGGGTCAATGCCCTCAATGTCGTCTGCACTCCAAGCGAAGATGTCAATATTTTTCCTGAGAAAGTCTATTAACATTACTTCCCCTTCCGATCATAATATCCTAGTTGTTTTCGATGGATCCCCTTGCATGAGCATAATATCCTTGTGTTCTGGTGGCTTTATGGTTAAATCGACCGGCTCCTTTCCCTTCCGATCTACCCTGTCAGTGTTGGGAATCTCAATTTCGGCTCTCTCGATGTTGTCCTCGAGCTTCCTTTAAGTTGGGGTAAATGATTTAGGTCCGTTCCCCAGTGTTAGGGAGGTGTTGTAACAATCCCATGCCATGCAATGATCATTTACTATTTCTCCGATTCCCGAGTCTGTTGGAAATTTTATCTTTTGATGATACATCGACACTACTGCTCGAAAAAGGTTGAGGGCAGGTCGTCCTAATATCGCATTGTATGTAAAGGGGGTCTCTACGACCAGGAACTTTATCATTTTTACTGCGCGTTGTGGTTTCTTTCCCAGCGAGACACTTAAATTTATTGTCCCGTAGGGGACTATTTCAGAACCTCCGAATCCTACTAAAGGAGTGGATACCTTTTGAAACGTTATTTTTCCCAAGTTCATCTGTGTTAGGACTTCTTTAGATATGATGTTCGCTGAGCTTCCATTATCGATTAGGATCATTTTAATGTTGTAGTTTGCTATTTCAAGTGATACTACCATCGGAAAATCAGGGTTGTCCTCTTTCGTATCCCAAACTATGTTCCTTGGTACTTCATTCTCGTTGAATCTAATGAGTTGTTCTCTTGGTAGTTTGCTTTCTAGCGTCCATATTTCTTTTGGATATCTAATACTTCCCACTATGGACCTCGCGGTTCTACGGCAAGCATTACGACTGTCTCCGCCGGTCGGTCCCCCAGAGATTGTATGGATGGTGCCGTTAATTTGGTCATTGTTCAGTTCTTGGTCATTGTTCAGTTCTTGTGACTACATCTCGGGGTTCTCCTCTGATTATTGATTTGAGGACTCCTGCTTCTGCTTCTCTTACGATTATCTCGCTCTAGATAGTCGTCCAACTTTCCTTGTGCGATTCTTTTTGCGGGCGGAATCCAATTGTTCCTTTCCAGTACCACAAGAATTTCTTCGACAGGAACAGTCAATCGGTGATAATCCACCTGGTTTATTCGATTCCTGTTCGTCTATTCGGCCGATTTGGATCTAGGATAGACATTAGGCCCTTTATCCTGATCGTTCGGATTATACTCTAGTCGTTGAAAAACGTTTCCTCTTCTGAAAGATCGATCATAATCCATAGGTCTTGGAACATGAGCTTTTTCTTGCCGCCTTGATCCGAGCGCTGGAGCTTTGTTCCTATTCTTATCCTTGAAAGAGTTCATCTCTTCTTGAGTCATATATTTCGACGCCAAGGTCATAATATCCGCAAAAGTTCTCGGTTGTTTTCTACTTAGTTCATTTCCGAACTGCCTGTTTTTAGTGAGATCGAATAGGATTGAAATTATGTAATCGATGTTCGGGGAATCAATTTTTAATAATTCCATGTTGAATCTTGCCAACCAGTTACGTAGGGTTTCTCCGTCTTGTTGATGTATGGTTCCAAGATAGCTCATCGGCAGCTTTTGTCTTTTCTGGCTAGCAAATTGTTGAGTCGGTTTGTTACATAACTCGCGAAAGCTGAATATGGATAGTCCTTCAAATGTGGTAACCATCAGTTTGGCGGTGTATTCTGCCGAGTGAGCATATAAGTTCATTATATTCGTAAAGCTGAATATATAATAGTTGGGATTAGTGGTTCCGTCATATCTTGGCAGTCGTCCCGGAACCTGCCCGGAAGATTGAGCTTCTTTTATTTCCCTACAAAAGGGAGAGCATGCTGCCAAGCTTTCTTGGACCTCCGTGCTCCTGGCCCACGGATTTTGAATGGTACGAAGACGCTGCTCCAGACGTTCCTGTACCATCTTTTCAATTTCTCTTTCCGAGATGCCAATAGCTCTTCGTCGATTAGGGGTTGCATTTACCACGTCCTCATCGATGGGAATAATGGTATGTTCCTTTGATCCTCGGTGGGTTGGTTGTGGCTTTGTCCGATCCGTTTTTCTCCGAATTTGCTCATTGTTCGGTTTCGTGTCACTCTTTTGAGGACTATTTAATGATCGCTGTTCGGTCACAGGGCTATCTTCTTGTTCTGACATTTGATCGACTTGCCTGGGGGCTCTCCGAACTGGGTTTGCCCTAGTAGTTCTAGGTTCCCTTGGCACCTGCTCGGGAATTTGCAGCTCTCCAGGGTATAGTGAGTTAAATAGTATCGCGATCTGTCTTAATTTCTCCTGCGTTTCCGACAGAGGAACAGGGAGTGTTGGAGCCACAGGGGCTTCCGGTATCATATTGGCAGCGACCTCTTGCCGTCCTTGAGAATTTTGGACTCGGATCCCTTGGCGCTCTTCATGATTTGGCAGTTGATTGTCCTCTTGTTGATTATCATCGTTGTTAACGAGTGGATCGTTATCAGTCGTGTCGTTCAGCAAGTCCTTCGATGCGATGGGTGGGTGCGTCGTGTTGCTTCTTGCTTCGTTACGAGCGTTCTACCTTGGGCGAGCCATATGTGTTTCGAATAATTAACTTAGCCCCACGGTGAGCGCCAACTGATTTAACCGTTTTTCGTAGGTTTTTATTAAATCAATGTTAAAGGTTTAAGGGGTGTAATTGTGTAGTGGTTATAGGGCCTAGTTACCTTATTCCGGATGAATCTATCTCAAGAAAGAACAATATGTTAAGAGCAATAAGAACACGGGACAAAGAATATTGTATATAGTATAGCAAAAGCTTTTCTATTAATTTGATATCAGATTGCCAGAGTATGTAGGTGTAAGTTCTTAATTGTAGTTATCCAAATACAATGATAATCTAGGTATTTATATGATATTAACCCTGGCTATACAAGGAAAATAGTCCTACTAGGACTCGGGGTATTGATCCTTTGGAAACTCGGATCTTCGATCATGATTGCTATAGACAGATATCTCTAGTCGGATCGAATGGCTTGTTAATGAATCAACTTCCTGGTCGAGCAGATCGGGTATTATCTAGTCTTTCCGAGTATTGAATGGGATGTAAAACAGCCCCCATCATCTTAATAATGAAGTCATTTGATCTAGTAATGACATAACATTTTAATAATATGATAATTTAAAAAAAATGTCAAATAACATTCTCATTTACTGGCATTAAGTTAAAAAAAAAATAGTGGCATTTTCAATAAAACGTCGCAATTTAATTCAACTATGGATGATATTTACTCTTAAAATGTCACTGGATCTTTTTACAAAAATGTCACCTTAGTTGGTAATTTTGTGGCATTAATTTAATTTTTTCTGACATTTTCTACAAAATGTCACAATTTTTAAAATAATATTAATGGTATTTAATCATAAAATGTCACGAGTAAATAATTTGAAAAAGGTATCTTTTTATATGGTTATTTACTGGCATTAACTTAAAAATTTTAGTCTCAAAATGCTAAAAAAGATTACACGAAAATGTCATTAGCATAGTACCACTTTTAAGAGAACTTCTATATATTTTGCGATGTATAATTAATAGGATAACTCTTTTAGCTAAAACTACAAAATAATTAGAAATTCATTAAGAAAAAAGGGAAACAAATTAAATAGACCAAACCAAATGACCAACGGTCATATATTCTATCTTAGGCAAGTTCAAAGGTTTAGAAAGAACACAATTAGCTTTACTTAAAAGAATAGTTAAAAGAACAAACCTCACTTATAATCTTTCTCTTTCAATTTATTTACTCAACCAAATCCTTATTTTACTTTCCTCAAGTCTTCAAAGCCTCAAAAGTTATGGAGTGATATATAAATTGCATCCGTCTATGCATTGTTTTGTATTGAAAGAAATACAATCTTCCCCAATTTCATCATTTAGGAAAGGGGAGAAAACAGGGTAGAAGATTTTGTTGGTGTCTAACAATCTGTGCACTTATATATTTCATAAAATATAGAATATAGTAGACAATATTCTAACAAATAAAAATCATGCATTATTAAAACATATAAATCATACTTACTTGGTTAGGATTAATTTGTAGAACACTTTAATCAACACGTATATAGAAAATAAGACTGAGGCTTGCCGAAACAAATTTCCTTAAGACAATATTTTCGGGACTGCCATGGTGCATACAGTTTGATTTCCGGTAATCTCCCAAGATACAACAGTCTGTTGTTCATTATTTGCACAAATAATGAACCCACGGCGAACTTGAACAAACAGAAATTTCGAACTAATTTTTTACAAAAGTAAGAGAAGGAGAGAGTAGTGTTTTTCCTTTTTGTTCTTATATAAATTGATTCAGAATTGGCCAGATTCTGTCTCATATTTATAGACCCAAAAATGCCTCTTGAGAAAGGACACAATGGTTCGGTCCAAAGGGTACCTTTTCGGACCGAATAGACACATCTCTTACTTTAATTTATTTCATTCACACATAAAACCCCAACAATCTCCCACATGAATGAAATTGTTGTTCGAGTTCCTTCACATAGACATATCATGTCGAAATTTCTTTAGGAATAATACCGCATCGGAATAGGTGAAATATTTCATCTTGAACCTTCCCTAGTTAAAGCTTATCGGATTTACTTAGCCAATCGGTGAAATATTTCATCTTGAACCGTCAGATGTTTGTGTAAACCAAGACAATAAACTTAACACAGTACTAAACCGATTTGTTTCAAGTACGACCCAGCTCACACTAACATAGGTGACCGCATCTATCAAGAGTATCCTACCATACTCCACTTGTTCTTGACAAGGTATAGACGTCATTAAAAGCGTTTGCTTAACCTTATAAACGCGGTAGGCTTGCACTTATTGCATCATTGGAATGGGATAGAGTTATACTCTTAAGTGCTTTCTTTTAAGTTAGCCAAGACTGGTTGTCTTATTGAACCTGGTCCGTGGGATCTCCAGTCGCCAGGTTAGGTTTCCGTACGAGGTAACTTAGTCTAATTTAGGCTTTAAGCCCATTCCCCTCGATGCACATACTACTCTCTAGATAAACCTTTAATATCCGGAATTAGGATTATCTCTTGACTTTATAAAGTCCATTCTATTTGAAAGTATATGTCTCTCGGTATTGTATCAACGACAACAAATATGTCGTGAATTTACCATTATACATTGAGCTTGTTGAGCTCTGTGTATCACCGCTTGATTATCGCATTTTACATATGACTAACACAATTTTTAGTCATATTAAATATCTTCCAAGAATTTTGTGAAGCCACTCAAATTCTTCACTAGCTTTATCCAATGCTATGCACTCTTATCTCATAGCGGATTGAGTTATATGCGTATGTTTGGAAGATTCTCAGGAATTAGCGGTGCCTCCAGAATTGAATACATATCCGCTTATAAACTTTGATTGATCTAAATCAGAAGTTTCATTTGCATTACTATATCCTTCATGGATCGTTTGAAATTTTTCCAAATATAATGCACATATGTATGTATTCTTTCAAGATTCAAGCATTCTCATTAATGCATCCCAACGAATCTTGCTAAGATTGCTCATGTATCTCCTTAGTTTATTAACTAAATAGAAGATGTCTAGCCTCTTGGATTTTACGATGTATGCTTGACATCTAATTTTTATGAGCATACTCAAAATGTGATATTTTATCACATTTGTTCTCGTGTAGCACATAAAATATGAATTAAATAAAATTATGAAATCCCTTAATTTCATAAGTATTTAACCTATATATCATTCATCCACGTAATGTGCTTGAGATAGTTTAATGTCATCACATGACCACTTAATCATGATTGATTCAACCGAAGTTTTTCATATCATACGTTGATATTTTTTCAATGGATTTAATACTCATAGTAGTCTCAAATATTGATATATCATTTGCATATAAACAAACTCTGATACTCAATTATCCAGTTAGTTTATATAGACACACTTGTCATATTTATTAATATGACATTATCACATTTTTCATTAAATGTCAACAAGAAAATACAAAAGTTTCGCAAACTGTGTTTTCTTTTCATTTAACGACTAAACTCTCTGGTTACTCCTTATAAATTTTCTCATTTAATTCACCATTAAGAATAATAATCTCAACATTCATTATGTCATCCTAATCGCTAGTGAATATGAGTCAAAGAAGTAAAATTATTTCTTTTATAAGACAACGTGGCTACTCGTCTAGCCTAGTTTTTATCGATTAACTTATCAAAGTTTTTAAACTCTTGAACTTAAAAACCCATCTACATCTAATTGGTTCACTACTCGAGGTCTACCAATTTTATGAATGTAACTCGCTGTCAATCGCCTCTTTCCAATCCACAATATTGGAACGTGACATAATCTATTTATATGTTCGAGGTTAATTCTTTAACATATAAGTTAGAATATTCGAATCAAATAACTTCGAGCTTTTAGCTCATATGTGTCTTCAACTCATCAACAAACTCATGTTGAAGTAAGAGATTGACCTCTTTAGAGATCGATTCATATGTATATTCTCTCAGAATAAAGTAGTTTATAATAAAAAATAATTATAAGCTTCACAAGGTAAACCCTCTAGATCAAAGTCAATTAAATATTTTCGCGAAATATTTTATGACTTTTAAAATATTCTAATCTAAAATGATTAGACCATGCTTTTTATTCTCGCATAACTAAAAATTTATAATTAACTCTAATTATAAATTGTAGAAAGGTTTATGTAAGTAATAAATAATATTACTTTATCAGATTTTAATATCAATAAACCACACAAACTGAACATAAATCTGAACCCGAAGAAAGATCAATTTATAAGAAAAGATTCTCAAATCTTTCTTACATTCTCAATGATTGTTACATCACGTGACTCGGTTCACATGATTGCAATTATGTCAGATTTAAATACAGAAAATATAACTACTACTATTTATCGCATAAGCTAGTAGTAATTAATATTTTTAAGTTATTTTCTTTTTCGGTGATGAAACCGAAATCTGACCTAAATACCCCCCACATTTTAAGGTGTTTGGTTTTTCTTCCATTTCCATAACTCATATGGAATGATAATTGACTTTCTTGTAGAAACTCGACTTAGTATGTGTGTAGATATCTAGCGAGCTTTCCCCTACAAGTTGTCCAGTAAACCCGAATTTAAAGATTGGCTCTCAACCAAATCTTAAAATTCTGTTATTTTAGCAACCAAATTGAATTGAGTTGAGCTAGGTAAATTATTTGACGAATTATTTCTAATTTAACACACTCTTGTGTAAATGAATATATACGTATTTACCCCCACAATTTGGATATAACAGTTTTATGTTTTTCTTATTCCATCATCCAAATTTGTATTTCACAAATGTATTTCTTTGTATTTCATAAATACATTTATTGCCTCATATTTATTATTCAATAAATTATGCAATAAAATATATGTGATCAATTACATTTAAACTCCACGAGCTAGTAATGATTTAAAATCACATAATTGATTAGTTCAAAATTTTTGAACTTTTACATATTTGTTTCGCAAACAAATAAATATACTTACTTCTCACAAATAAATCATAATTATTTCACAAATAAGTTATAAATACAATCAAAATTTTCTCAATAAAATATTGATATTTATTTCTAAAATAATTTATAATTATTTCTCACAAATAAAATATTATCAATATTTGCTCAATAAAATATTTTATTTCACGAATAAATTATAAATATAATCAATATTTCTTCAATAAAGTATTGATATCATAATTTGTTGGTGTAAATTAGAGAAGGTTTTGAAGATGACAAAAAGGCCATAAAGGTTTTGAAGATCAAAAGGTTAAGTCATCAACTAAGAACAGCTTAGTGAAACCTATCTCAAGGTCTGGAAGCTATGTTACCGAATCAGCCGAGTGGGATATCAGATGGGTGATCATCAGCCGAGTCAAGATAGATGTGTTCATTCTTGAATCAGCAGAGTAGCCATCAGCTTAGTACTCCCATCAGCCAAGTGAAGACGGTCAGCAAGCTATCCAACGGTAACCTGCTGAGTGCATTAAATGCGACTGACAGAAAGTACAGCAGACTACTGTAGCAGTTGCAGGGAGCCGTTCCAGAAAATGGGGACCAGAACTCGAGGACTGCAGATTTCTGTCTCATCTTCAACGGGCAGAAATTCAAATTCAAGAGTATAAATAGAAGACTAACTGAAGATCTAAATGAGACTTGCACAATTCAAGATCACATCTTAAGAGCGAGATCCATCAGTTGAGTCGTCTGATCACAAGCCCAGTCATTTGTTGACGAAGCTTTTCGTTGAAGAACAGAGAACTTGCGTTGTCTGTCTGAGTGACTTTCAACTGAGAAAAGAAAGGAGTGTATATCCATCTATGTGAAGTGATATAGCTTCTTAGTGTAGGTTTTCTTTGTGAGCTCCTATACTGAAAATAGCGTGAGGAGTGTAGATCCATCTATGTGAGTGATCTAGCTTCGGAGGGTAGGATTTCTGTGTGATTTCTTACTGCGCACTTGTGGCCATTTCATTTGTTGATCGGCGCAAGCATTGTATACTGATTACTTTGTGTTTTCTAGTATAACCCAAGATCTGTGTGACCTGGAAGAGTGGACTAAAGGATTTTTATTTATATAACCACTATAAAAATTATGTGTGTTTGATTCATAGTTTCTTAACCTTGCGTATTTTCAAAAGAACTCAAACATACAAACTGAACCAAAAGATTTTAAAAGGAGTTGTAAAAACTGGGGATAAAATCTTTTGAGCAAGAAAACTTAAAGAGGAACAGATTGGTTGAAAAACACTTGATAAATCCGCTGCCAATTAGTTTCTAAAACTCTGATATTTCATCTGAATCAGCTGAGTGAAATCAGATGAGTGGTCAACTCTGCTGATCAAAGCTTTGTGCGCGAACAGCTTAGTAGTCTTACGAACTCTGGATCAGCTTAGTTTGCTGACAGAAAAAGTTAGAGAAAAAATTTTAAAGTTTATGAGATCTATTCATCCCCCCCCCCCTCTAGATCTCATTGACCACTTTTGGGACCAACAAGTGGTATCAGAGCGGTTGGTTCATCTGATCCTCTGCCTGATCAAACGAACTTGATCCAATGTTTTTTTTTTTTTTTAAATTTTTCAAAAAGAGAGCATATTTTGAAAATCAAAAACTTTTTGAAAAATGGATGTCATAAGCCATGTTCCTCACATTGGCCTTATGGACTTTGAAAGTTGGAAAATCAGAATGGAAATCCTTCTTGCCGCTTATGACGACAACATGCTTACTTGTTTTACAAAAGGACCATTCAGATTTCAGAAGACTGTGAAGGTTGCTGGTCAACCAGATCAGATAGTTGACAAAGAGCTGGATGAGCTGACTCCCAAAGAAATCAAGTTAGAAAACCTTGACAAAAAGGCTAAGCTCATTATGTTCAAAGCTGTAGACGATGAAAAATTCCAGAAGATCAAGCATTTCAAAACTGCCAAAGAGATGTGGGATAAAGTCTGCGAGTTAAGCGAAGGAAACGACGCTATCAAAGAACACAAGCTCAGTGTGGCTCTTGAGGAGTTTGAAAATTTCAAGATGAAGTCTGGTGAAACGATTGATCAGATGGATACCAGATTTACCAAAGCTCTGAATGAAGTTCTAAGGTTTGGTAAAGAATTTTCAAACAAGGAGATCACCGCAAAGGTTCTCAAGGCCTTGCCACCTAAATTCAACATGAAGGTGACAGCCATGGAAGAATCAAGGGATTTAGGGAAGATTTCCCTTTCCGAACTGTTCTCATCCCTCAAAGCATATGAGTATCAAATGCCAAGAATGGGATTAGAAGTGTCAACCAGTTCAGACCCTACTGCTGCTCTAATGACGTCAGACAAGTCAAGAAAATCAGTAGACAAGTCAAAACAGAAGACTCTGCTGAGTTCAGAAAAAGCCTACACTGCTGACGACGTTACCCTGCTGTTGAATGATTTCAAGAAGTTCTACAAGAAGAAAATGAAATTAAAATATAAAAATGCTACTTCATCTTCTTCTAATCATTTTCAGGAAAACAGGGATTCCTCCAAAGCAAAACTTAAAGACTATAATGAAGAGGAGTATGGACTCTTGATCAAAGATCATTCTCACTCATCATCTGGAAAGTTTGCTGAAAAGGAAAAGAGTGCCAAAAAGGAGTGTAAGCTGAGTAAGAGCAAATCAAAGTTAGCTGATGCAGCAAAGCTAATAAACTCCGGCATATCTTATTCAGACAACCAGTCGTCTGATAAAGAATTTGAAGAAGTACCTGAAACTCTATGCTTATCTGTCAATGAATCTGATGATTCTGAATCTGAGGTAACTTCTACTATTAATTAAATGCACTATTTGAATGGTTGAATAAACGCTATATTACAAATTCAAATATTGTGTGTGCATTTGCAAAGCTTAAGGAAGAGATGACTCTGCTAAAAAGAGCAAATCAGATTACTGAAACTTTAGGTTGAAAAACCTCAAGAATCAGCTGACTACCAAAAAGCTTGAGCATGAGAATGAAACTCTAAAAGCTGAGTATGCAGTTTGTTTTGAAATATAAATGAATTTAAAAGAAGAAATTGCATCATTCTCTAAATAAAAAGAAATCAGAGGCTTAAAAGAAGAAGTCTACTGATGCTCAACAGGTTAGAAAACCTAGTAAGCTACCTAAGACGAATCAGACTACTAAAACCCATCAGTTGAATAGGCTGCTGATAGGAGTAAAATTTAAATGTCAAGTCTGCTAAATCTAAGGTGAGTTATTAAATAACTCGGGTAAGAAATTGAGGCAAAAATGAATTATCTGGCAAGAATTTGAATCACATTATGATAATTATTATTATGACATGTACTATGCTTATTCATATTATCATGCTGATCATGTTCACTGTGCTGATTGCCTCCCTCATTTTAATATGCATGTTTATCACACACTTCATGCATCTTACCTTGCTTATGAGCAATGTTTTAATCATGACCAGAAAGTAGTATCATAATGACAAATGGTATCATCATGATAAAACATAAGTCACTAGATCATCACATGTTAAAGGTTTTATTAACCCCGCTGGACCTAATAAATAAAGGGTACCAAAACTAGTCATCTGTTTTACAGGTGAAGTACATGTGAGATGACAAAGATGAGTTGACTGCCTTGCAAATTTCACCAAGTTCAACAAGTGGTCTCACCAGCGAGCATTTACCAACAATTGTGTTATCGAATAAGTGATATCAACAAAGTGGTATAATTCAAGTGGTAGACTCTACATTTGGAGATTTCAAGGAACGCAAGAGTGTTGAAAAGTTGAAGATTATCAAAGAATAACAAGTGGTATTAAAGACCAACAACTGATCGCAACAAGCAGTATCACCATCAAAGTGTGGTATCAGTCAACCATGTGACAAAGAAAGTGGTTTGTTGATTTTGAATTCATAAGTTGAGGGGGAACTTATCAGAAGACCAACCCAGAACAGCTTACTGGAATTCAACGGCTGAGTGTCTTTGAAGAGAAACTCTCATCAGACTACTTGACCACGGATTCTTGAACTTAGGGGGAACGTGCACGACTAGCGGTACTCCTAAATAAAGATGAAGTTTTCAATATGTCAAAATGAAGCTATCAGAAGACTGCTTCTTATCAGCCGACTGAAACTCAACAGCCAAGTGTTATTCAAGAATGTACTACATCAAGTGGTATCAGCAAGTGTTATCACATCAACAAGTGATATCAGCTGACTAATCTGATTTACATTTATACAAGTAGTATCGGACTACAAGTAGCATCAGACTACAAGTGGAATCAGACCACAAATACCAACAAGTGGTATCAATTCTTGAAGTTAGAGGGAATTTTCTAAGCTGGAGTGATAAACAGCAACGAAGACTTCCTAAATCAGCCTAGTACGCACCTAATTGTCTTCAGCATACTAAGTTTGCAATCCTATAAAGAAAAAAAGGGGAAGAAAAGATGCAACTCAAGTATTATTGTTGATGACAAAAAGGGGGAAGATAAAGGATGCAACTAAGAACCCTTTAAACAGAAGATCAGAAAAGGGAAAAGAACCAACTATTGGTAATTTCTGAAAGTTGTATCAGATCAATAAATTTCCATCTCAAGGTATGAAGACCAAATCTGAAGACTTAGAAGACGTTCTTAGTTGAAGGTTTTGTCATCATCAAAAAGGGGGAAATTGTTGGTGTAAATTAGAGAAGGTTTTGAAGATGACAAAAAGGCCATAAAGGTTTTGAAGATCAAAAGGTTAAGTCATCAACTAAGAACAGCTTAGTGAAACCTATCTCAAGGTCTGGAAGCTATGTGACCGAATCAGCCGAGTGGGATATCAGATGGGTGATCATCAGCCGAGTCAAGATAGATGTGTTCATTCTTGAATCAGCAGAGTAGCCATCAGCTTAGTACTCCCTTCAGCCAAGTGAAGACGGTCAGCAAGCTATCCAACGGTAACCTGCTGAGTGCATTAAATGCGACTGACAGAAAGTACAGCAGACTACTGTAGCAGTTGCAGGGAGCCGTTCCAGAAAATGGGGACCAGAACTCGAGGACTGCAGATTTCTGTCTCATCTTCAACGGGCAGAAATTCAAATTCAAGAGTATAAATAGAAGACTAACTGAAGATCTAAATGAGACTTGCACAATTCAAGATCACATCTTAAGAGCGAGATCCATCAGTTGAGTCGTCTGATCACAAGCCCAGTCATTTGTTGACGAAGCTTTTCGTTGAAGAACAGAGAACTTGCGTTGTCTGTCTGAGTGACTTTCAACTGAGAAAAGAAAGGAGTGTATATCCATCTGTGTGAAGTGATATAGCTTCTTAGTGTAGGTTTTCTTTGTGAGCTCCTATACTGAAAATAGCGTGAGGAGTGTAGATCCATCTATGTGAGTGATCTAGCTTCGGAGGGTAGGATTTCTGTGTGATTTCTTACTGCGCACTTGTGGCCATTTCATTTGTTGATCGGCGCAAGCATTGTATACTGATTACTTTGTGTTTTCTAGTATAACCCAAGATCTGTGTGACTTGGAAGAGTGGACTAAAGGATTTTTATCCATATAACCACTATAAAAATTATGTGTGTTTGATTCATAGTTTCTTAACCTTGCGTATTTTCAAAAGAACTCAAACATACGAACTGAACCAAAAGATTTTAAAAGGAGTTGTAAAAACTGGGGATAAAATCTTTTGAGCAAGAAAACTTAAAGAGGAACAGATTGGTTGAAAAACACTTGATAAATCCGCTGCCAATTAGTTTCTAAAACTCTGATATTTCATCTGAATCAGCTGAGTGAAATCAGATGAGTGGTCAACTCTGCTGATCAAAGCTTTGTGCGCGAACAGCTTAGTAGTCTTACGAACTCTGGATCAGCTTAGTCTCTTGACAGAAAAAGTTAGAGAAAAAGTTTTAAAGTTTATGAGATCTATTCACCCCCCCCCCCCCTCTAGATCTCATTGACCACTTTTGGGACCAACATAATTTATAAATATAATCAACATTTCCTCAATAAAATATTGATATTTATTTCACGAATAACTTATAAATATAATCAATATTTCTTCAATAAAATATTGATATCATAGCAAATTATAATTATTCCACAACTGAATTATAATTATCAATATTTTCTCATTAAAATATCGATATGAATTACAAATATTTTGCAAACAATTTTAATTATTTGTCAATAATAAATTACCAATATTTTCTCATTAAAATACTGATATGATTATAATTACTAATTAATCCTTTATTTTCAAATAAAGCTATTAGTAATTCACTCTTTCCCTTATGCTTGACATATGCATAATCACACTAATAAATGTACACAAGCTATGAATCACATACTCATATGAGGTTCATAATTGCATGCTCATGTCAATAAATTTTACTCAAATCATTACCTTCATGTAATGACTTAATAATTCTCCTCATCTATATATTGAATTCGCAATTCAGACATAACATATATTACGATTTCTTATTCTCTCTTGTTGAATTGCATTCTAACAATTTGAAATGGATAATTGTGACAACTCTTTGTCTTTAATTTCATTTAAAAATAATCACTCCAAATTATCACACGTTATTGGACAATTTAATGAGGTTGATTTTATCACATCAAAAAACTTGTACTCTCATGAATCAGAGACATACACTCCATTCGTGCAAAAGGAAAATACACATTGGACTTGATTAAAAAAAATTAGAGTCCAAATAATGCACCGCTTCATTAATGGTCACTAATGTCCCCAAGCATATTTTTAATTAGTTTTTACAATAATGTTTCTACTAATTGAACCTCTTTGCAAGAGTTCGAAACTTACACACCTATTCACATACTCATATGCATAATGATTAAATGGAAAATAGTCTTTAATTAAAGACACCTCTTCATAAATACGCTCATTCATTAAATTATTAGTTCATTTTTTCGAAAATAGATTTTTCAGAAATATTGACTTACTCTAGTTAAACAACTCATTTAATTAGTTGCATATCTATCAGATTTAACTCTAACAATTTGTTTGTTTCTATTAGTATCTCACTGTTTAACAATTTAAATGCTAATGCACAAATAAAATAGAAACAGCTGTTCATGAAAGATTGCACCTATTCATTAACACAGAGGAATCAATTCTCTTCATTCTCTTCGGAGTGTTTAATGATTTTCTAATGATCTTAATTCCTCCACTAACAGAACTTAATGGCATATTAATATAAAGCCTACACAATCCGAATTAATTTTCAATGGTTCGAACATTCTGTGTTCACACTTTTGAGTTTCATAACGTATGATTAATATACAATATCCACGCAACATGTTATCTCAGTTCATACAAACTCAGTTTAATTTTATCATAAGTTTATCAACTTCACATGTTTTGTTTTGTGATTTTTACAGAATAAATTATCGTAATTAATCATTATAATATTGACACAGATGTTAAACAAAATTAATATTGTCTTAAGATTGTTGGTGTCTAACAATCTGTGCACTTATATATTTCATAAAATATAGAATATAGTAAACAATATTCTAACAAATAAAAATCATGAATTATTAAAGCATATAAATCATACTTACTTGGTTAGGATTAATTTGTAGAACACTTTAATCAACACGTATATAGAAAATAAGACTGAGGCTTGCCGAAACAAATTTCCTTAAGACAATATTTCCGGGACTGCCATGGTGCATACAGTTTGATTTCCGGTAGTCTCCCAAGATATAACAGTCTGTTGTTCATTATTTGCACAAATAATGAACCCACGGCTAACTTGAACAAACAGAAATTTCGAACTAAATTTTTACAAAAGTAAGAGAAGGAGAGAGTAGTGTTTTTCCTTTTTGTTCTTATATAAATTGATTCAGAATTGGCCAGATTCTGTCTCATATTTATAGACCCAAAAATACCTCTTGAGAAAGGACACAATGGTTCGGTCCAAAGGGTACCTTTTCGGACCGAATAGACACATCTCTTACTTTAATTTATTTCATTCACACATAAAAACCCAACAGATTGGTGAACAATCCTTTCACAGATTTATCACTCATTCACAATGGAAATATAATTTCGATTATTATTTTTCAACATCTCTCTCCAAAATCGTCAAATATTGGAGCAAAATTGTCCAAATTTTGGAAGAGCTACGAAAATACATATGAAGAAGAGAGGGAAAACTTAGGGTATATATATATATATATATATATATATATATATATATATATATATATGTATATATGTGATTGGTATTGCAAGAGTTTTCACTCATCAATTCTTTACAGATCGTGTGTCCATAGGTGCAAGCCTTTTTCTCCATATTATTATTTGATACATTTTTTAGTCTAGCAAGGATATATGATTTAATATTTCTTTTAAACAGTAACATGACAATGAACCCTGATTCGTATATGCAATTTCATCTTAATGAGGCTTCGTTGTCCTGATCGGAAACAAAACAAGAGAATGAAGAACAGGCTGTGCAGCCAGCCTATTAATTTGGGTACACTTATACTTTATATTTTAACATGTTTTGTTTCACTATTTTTGTAAGGTTCAACTGGCATGTGCTGAAACTATTAGATAAATGAAGATTACATACTTGATTCTATTTGTCCTACTGAATTTATTGGAATGTTATTTTCTCATAATTATTGATAATATCGTTGTTTTAGTAGAAAATTTAGTACAGATAATCTAAGTTTCTTGACTACATCAGGCTACATTTCTTTGCTTACTCTTATAATTTGGTGATTTGTGTAGTTTAAAACAGCTTTGGTTAGAATATGATATATATTCTTTTAAATGCATTTTTAATGTTTTTTGGTGAAAGAGGCTTTACTCAAATGAGGGAAATTTGGGGTAGAAGAGACGGTGGGAAACTTTTAGAAGTCAAATGCAATGAATTTGGGCAACCCGAAGATAAAATGGGAACAAAGATGTCCAACTTTATAGAAACTATGATAAGAGATAGAAAACATGGGCTGCTCAACTATCCAAGTTGGCATAAAGTTCCTATGGAGTGCAAGGAAAAGTTGTGATGATTATGTTATTTATATATATGTGTTATATTTAAGTGTAAACATAATTTTTTACCATGTATGATATATCTTTAGTTATCATTTATATTGGCCCAATAACATTTTTTTTTCCAAAATAAATTACAATAAATATTTCTTTATTTTTCTTAAACATTCTAATTTTGTAGTCCAAGTTTAAGCTCGATGAATCGTCTAAAACATGGCACCAGCCGGAACTATTATTGCAGGTTCAAAAAGCTTCATCTCCAAGGTAATTAAACTAATTAATTAAAAAAATTGGTAGTTAAATTAACTTTCCGATAAAAAAAGATCTCTTAATCTATGGATTTGATGTATGTTACTTGTGTAACTTAATTGGATGCTTATTTTCCTTTGCTTCTATTTTTTAAAAAAAAAAGGCAAATATTGTTAGGAAGGCTTTAGGTGGTGCAATGAGACAGGTAGGATTCATATGTGATGCTGCTTTAGTTGCAGTAGAAGAAAATATTGGTAAGCTTGAAAATGATCACCAAAAGGCCAACATTTTAGAGTAAATGCTTAATACTCCCATGTGTTATGCTAAATCTGTAAGTAACTATCCTGTGAAATTTTTATTAGTCAAACTTCCTTGTGTACTAATAATTAATTCTTTTTTTTTTTTTCATTTCCTTGTGCATTAATTGATGGTGTCTAACAATCTATGCACTTATATGTTTCACAAAACATAGAATATAGTAAACAATATTCTAACAAATAATTTCATACATTATTAAAGCATATAAATCATACTTACTTGGTTAGGATTAATTTGTAAAACACTTTAATCAACACGTAAATAGGAAATTAGACTGAGGCTTGTCGAAATAAATTTCCTTAAGACAATATTTTCGGGACTGCCATAGTGCATACAGTTTGATTTCCGGTAGTCTCCCAAGATACAACAATCTGTTGTTCATTATTTGCACAAATAATAAACCCACGGCGATCTTGAACAAACAGAAATTTCGGACTAAATTTTTAGAGAAGTAAGACAAAGAGAGAGTAGTGTTTTTCCTTTTTGTTACTATCAAATTGATTCACAATTGGCCAGATTCCGTCTCATATTTATTGACACAAAAGTGCCTCTCGGAAAGGGACACAATGTTTCGATTCAAAGGGTACCTCTTCGAATCGAATAGACACATCTCTTACTTTTATTTATTTCATTCACACATAAAACCCCAACAAACCCCCACATAAATGAAATTGTTATTCGAGTTCCTTCATATAGACATATCATGTCGAAATTTCTTTAGGAATAATACCGCATCGGGATAGGTGAAATATTTTATCTTGAACCTTCCCTAGTTAAAGCTTATAGGATTTACTTAGCCAATCGGTGAAATATTTCATCTTGAACTGTCGACTATTTGTGTAAACCAAGACAATAAATTTAACACAGTACTACACCGATTTGTTTTAATTCTCGATTGTGTTCGTTTTGGCCCTGAACATTCTTGGTTATGCGAGTGCTTTAGAGAATTCCAGCCTATAAAGAAATTCTCAACAAGCCGACCCAGCTCACACTAACATAGGTGACCGCATCTATCAAGAGTATCCTACCATACTCTACTTGTTCTTGACAAGGTATAGACGTCATTAAAATCATTTGCTTAACCTTATAAACGCGGTAGGTTTGCACTCATTGCATCATAAGAATGGGATAAAGTTAGACTCCTAAGTGCTTTCTTTTTAAGTTAGCCAAAACTGGTTGTCCTATTGAACCTGGTCCGTGGGATCTCCGGTCGCCAGGTTAGGTTTCCTTATGAGGTAACTTAGTCAAATTTAGGCTTTAAGCCCATTCCCCTCGATGCACATACTACTCTCTAGATAAACCTTTAATATCCGGAATCAGTATTATCTCTTGACTTCATAAAGTCCTTTCTATTTGAAAGTAGATGTATCTCGGTATTATATCAACGATAACGAATATGTCGTGACTTTACCATTATACATAGAGTTCATTCAGCTCTGTGTATCAATGCTTGATTATCACATTTATTTATGACTAACACAATTTTCAGTCATATTAGAATATCTTTCAAGAATGTGAAGCCACTCAAATTCTTCACTAGCTTTATCCAATGCTATGTAGTCTAATTTCATAGTGGATTGAGCTATATACGTTTGTTTAGAAGATATTCAAGAAATTGTGGTGCCTCCTATATTGAATACATATTCACTTGTGAACTCCAATTCCTCTAAATTAGAAGTTTCATTTGCATTACCATATTCCCCATGGATCGTTGGATATTTTTCCAAAGTATAATGCACATAGGGGTGTAAACGAGCCGAGTAGTATCGAACGACACGTTGTTCAAGCTTGGTTTGAATTTTATCGAGCTTGGAATTTTTTGTTTGAGCTTGGTTTGATTTCTTAACGAACCGAGCTCAAACGAGCTTTTATCGAACGAGCTCGAGCCGAGTATCGAGTAGCTTGATATTTTACATGTGTTTTTTCAATTTTTAGCTTATCGAGTCGAGCTCGAGCCGAGCTTTAAAAGTTATCGAACGAGAAATCTTGTTCAAGCTTGTTTGATTTATTTGACGAACCGAGCTCAAACGAGCTTTTATCGAACGAACTCGAGCCGAGTATCGAGTAGCTTGGTTTGATTTTCAGCCCTAAATGCACATACACATGCATTCTTTCAAGATTCAAGCATTCTCATTGATGCAGCCCAACGAATCTTGCTAGGATTGCTCATGTATCTCCTTAGTTTATTAATCAAATAGACGATGTCTAGCCTTTTGCATTTTACGATATATTCGTGACATCTAATTTTATGAGAATACTCAAATTTATATTCTATCACAAATGTTCTCATGTAGCATACAAGATATGAATTAAATAAAATTATGAAATTTCCTAATTTCCATAAGTATTTAACTTAGACATCATTCATGCACGTAATGTGCTTGAGATAATTTAATGTCATCACATGACCTCAAAATCATACTTGATTAAATTGATGATTTTTATATCATAAATTAATATTTCTCAATGGATTTAATATTCACAATTTTAGTATCTAATATTAACATATCAATTGCGCATAAACAAACTCTAGCTGATACTCAATTATATATCCAGTTAGTTTATATGGACACACTTGTCATATTTATTAATATGACATTCAAAATTTGTTAATGACACTATCACATTCTTCGTGTCATTGTTAAGGAGTTTGTTAAAGGTCAACAAAAAAATACGTAAGTTTCGCAAACTCTGTTTTCATTTCATTTAACAACAAAACTCTCTGGTTACTCCTTATTAATTTTCTCATTTAATTCACCATTCAGAATGATAATCTCAACGTCCATTCTATATAGCTATTAGAGCTATTAACATTCAAATGGATGCAATCCTAATCGCTAGTGAATATGAGTCCAAGAAGTAAAATTATTTGTTTTATAAAGCAACTTGGCTACTCGTCTAGCCTAGTTTTTATCGATTGACTTATCAAAGTTTTTTAATCTCTTGAACTTAAAAAACCCGTCTACATCTAATTGGTTCACTCCTCAAGGTCTACCAATTTTGTGAATGTAAGTCGCTGTCAATCGCCTCTTCCAATCCACGACATTGGAACGTGACTTAATTAATTATATGTTTGAGGTTAATCCTTTAACATATAAGTTATAACATCTGGATCAAAGAACTTCGAGATTTTAGCTCATTTGTCTCTTCAACTCGTCAACAAACTCATGTTGAAGTAAGAGATTCATATGTATATTCTCGCATAATATTGTAGTTTATAATTAATTAGAATTATAAACTTCACAAAGTTGAACCTCTTAATCGAAATGAATTAAATATTTTCGCAAAATATTCAATAAAGAGAGATTTGCATTTGTGGTACCAAACAATATAGTGATTCCAACTTGTGGTACCACGGAAAATGAGGTTGATCAATTTGGTACCGCAATTTAAGAAATTGAATCACATTTGGTACTTCCGTTAAAATTGGCCGTTAACTGCTGACGTGGCAGTTAAGTTTAATTGCAGAATTGACACCATTACTTATATTGACTGACAATTATACCCCTAACTTATCAAGTTGTCAAAATAACCCCATATGTTCAAATTTACTGATAATTTTAGTCCACATTGTTGCCCAATTTCAAAATTGGCTCGAATAAAACACTTGCGGACCAATTTAGAGATTTAACTTAATATATTTACATATGTATTTAACTAATTTAATTTATAAATAATATTAACAAACCAAATAATACATGAACACAAATTCGATAAAATATTAATTAAATCTAAAATTTTTATAATGATATGAATATATATAATATTTATTAAAAAATAAATTATGTATTATTAATAAAATAATTATAAATATATATATATATATATATATATATATATATATATATATATAATAAAAAACAAAAACCTTCTTCCCAACGAACCCACCCTCCCAACCAACCCCCCCCCAACCCAAATCCCAGGCCGCCGGCGGCCTGGGTTCGTCCGGCCCAGGTCGCCGGCAGCCTGGGATCGCTCGTCCCAGGCCGCGACGGCCAGGGTTCGAAGGTCCCAGGCCGTGGCGCACTGGGATCGGAGGAGATCGAAGGTTTTTTTTTTTTTTTTTTCCGATCTCCTCCGATCCCAGGCCGCCACGGCCTGGGACCTTCGAACCCAGGCCGTCGTGGCCTGGGCCGGACGAACGGCGGCCTGGGATTTAGGTTGGGGGGGGGGGTGGGTTCGTTGGGAAGAAGGTTTTTTTTTTATTATATATATATATATATATATATATATATATATATATATATATAAATTTATAATTATTTTATTAATAATATATAATTTGTTTTTTAATAAATATTATATATATTCATATCATTATAAAAATTTTAGATTTAATTAATATTTTATCGAATTTGTGTTCATGTATTATTTGGTTTGTTAATATTATTTATAAATTAAATTAGTTAAATACACATGTAAATATATTAAGTTAAATCTCTAAATTGGTACGCAAGTGTTTTATTCGAGCCAATTTTGAAATTGGGCAACAATGTGGACTAAAATTATCAGTAAATTTGAAGATATGGGGTTATTTTGACAACTTGAAAAGTTAGGGGTATAATTGTCAGTCAATATAAGTAATGGTGTCAATTCTGCAATTAAACTTAACTGCCACGTCAGCAGTTAACGGCCAATTTTAACGGAAGTACCAAATGTGATTCAATTTCTTAAATTGCGGTACCAAATTGATCAACCTCATTTACTGTGGTACCACAAGTTGGAATCACTATATTGTTTGGTACCACAAATGCAAATCTCTCATTCAATATAACTTTAAAAATATTCTAGTCTAAAATGGATTAGACTATAGTATTTATTCTCACAGAATAATTAATTTATAATTAACTCTAATTATAAAGTGTAAAAAGGTTTATATAAGTAATATAATAAATAATATTACTTTATCATATTTTAATATTAGTAAATCACACTTACTGAAAATAAATCTGAAATAAAACAAGGATCAATTTATGAGAAATGATTCTCAAATCCTTCTTGCATTCTCAATTAATGTTACATCACGTGACTTGGTTCACATGATTACATTTATTTCAGATTTAAACACCAAAAATAGGAAATGTACTATTATCAATTAATATTTTTAAGTTATTTTTCTTTTTCGGTGGTGATCCTGAAATCTGACATAAATACCCCCACATTTTAAGGTATTTGGTTTTTCTTCTCTTTCCATAACTCATATGGAATGATAATTGACTTTCTTGTATGAAAACGAACTTAGTATGTGTGTAGACATCTAGCGAGCTTTTCCCCACAAGTTGTCAAGTAAACCCGAATTTAAAGATTGACGCCTAACCACATCTTAAAATTCTGTTATTTTAGCAATCAAATTGAATTGAGTTGAGCTAAGTAAATTATTTGACGAATTATTCCTAATTTGACACACTCTTGTGTAAATGAATATATTCGTATTTACCCCACAATTTGGATATAAGAATTTAAAACTTCTTATTCCATTTTTCTGGATTTGTATTTCACAAATGCTTCTTTTAATATTTCACAAATACATTTATTGCCTCGTATTTGTAACTCAATAAATAGAGCAATAATATCTATGTGATTAAATACATTCTCAAACTCCACGAGTTAGTAATGATTTCAATGTCACATGTTAATTTAAATTAGTTCAAAAATTTGAACTCACATATATGATATTTAGCTTCACAAACAAATAAAATTATAATTATTTCACAAATAATTTATAATTATCAATATATTCTTCAAATAACATATTGATATAAAAATAAATTATAATTGTTTCACAAACAAAATATAATTATTTTTCACAATTTTATTATCAATATTTTCTCAAATAAAATATTGATTTAAAAATAAATCATATTTATTTCGCAAATAAATTATAACTATTTAAACACATAAATAATCATTCTCAACTAAAATATTAGTATGAGATTAATACTAATTAATCCATTATCTCCATATTAAGGATATTGGTAAATTTATATGCTTTTAACATGTCTCTCATATATATATAAGTCGCATAGATTAATAATGTATATGAGCTAAGAATCACATACTCATATACGAGAAATATAGTAAAGCTTTCTTTAAAATCATTACCTACATGTAATGATACAATAATGCATGTATAATTTTCTTCAACTATTAAAATAAATTAGTGCACACTGAGATATTTATACGAGAAGTAACTCATTTCAATTTATCCCAAGTAGAAAGCACCTTTTATTTAAATGAAGAGTTATACTCTCATATATAAATGATTTTCTATACATTGAATTCGCAATTCAAAATAGAAAATAATATTCAACAGTTGATGTGCAATATGACTCCTTATACACCAAGTCATACTCACACTCGGGATATACTCCCCATCAACATGTTTAATATTTTCAGAAGTCCACTTATAAAAACCAAATTAAATATTAAAATAATTTACCTTCTTCGTTTCTTAAGTGGTTATTAATTGGCACCATTTTATAATATGCCCCAGGCTGTTTCAATGGGATTAATGTTAATCTTTAATTAAAGATTAAACTGGAGCGCATCTTCCCAAGAATTCTTTCAGTATCACATTTTCATGATAAGCCAAGATATCATGTTTTGATTTGTCATCGTGTCATGACATTCCTATTTCGCAAGGAGTCTCAACTCTTACGTGTTCAATATCCTTAGCATGGATCAAAATTTCCATCTTTTCCTTCGAAAACATCGAAAAGTTTCCATTTTTGAATTAGGCGAAACGAAAACAAGATGTAATTCCGAAACTATTTATTTTGTCTTAAACTCTGTTATTTTTCTAAATTTAGTAACTTTTTTTACAAATTTTTCTTAGTGTTTCCAAAACATTTCCGAATATTCTCGAAAAATTTCCAATATTTAACTGACCGAAACATACATTTGAACCGAAATTTTAATCCATGATCCTTAGAACAAGGAGTGCCCTCCTCACACGGAAAAGAAATAAAGTATTTCTAACCCATTTTCTAAGTCTCAAAATTGAGACACCTCTTTGCAAGAGTACTTCGAAACCTTTCGGCTTCAGTACACTTCTAATTTCAAAACTCAGAAATATTTAATTCCAACTCCAAATTTAGTCACCTTTTCATGATACATATACATATGCACTTGTTCATGAAGAGTCACAACTCATCATGATTATTATAGTTAAAAAAAATAATCGACACAAATGTACCATTATGAACAGACATGAAGATGAGAAGACACATCTTTTAATTCTAATTACTTTTCTACTTCAACGGAAAGAAGAATTCAACTTCGTCAATCTGATTTCCTTTTTAACTTACGGAATAAAGTTCGGCTTCCTATGGGCATCATTGGCTAAACTGTCCATAGTTCACCACACAAAATATGCCACATGGCATATTTGGCACCTGTTACTTAAGGTTTATTTACACTATAGGCAAGCGCGAAATGACTTATATGCCCCTGTCTTCTTCTTCTTCCCTTCTTCTTCTTCCATTATGTATGTCAATTAATCAATCATCAAATTTAAGCAAAAAACACCTAAAATTAAACACTACGAAACAAGCAATGTAGAACAAGAATCAAGAACAAAAACACTCAAAAAACCACTAGAATCGAAGAACCTGAAATCTGATTTGAAGCCCAATTTGCAAAATTCAACAAGAGCTGTTGTTAATTGCGTAGGAAATAGGCTGTAATTTATCCTTCGAACAAAAAAAGAAAATTCCTCAAGAAATTCGAACTAATTTTGAATGGAATTCACGGCCCGTTTAAGTTCTTGAGGGCCCGAACCTCTGAATCACTTAAATGAACACGACAAACAACAATTAAACACTCCAGTAGTGTTTTCCAATCAAAATCGAACAGAAATCTCATGGCCCGTTCAAGTTCTTCACGGCCCGAATTAAATTTCAGCTCAATTAGTGTATGTAATGAGAAATTAACTTCGGAAACACTCTACCCAGGTCCTAGAGAAGAGTAAACGAGCAACAATTGTCTCTACGTGAAGAATCTTAATTGTCAAAAGATTAATTTCACTTTCGGCAGTTGTTATTATAAAATGGATTTTAATTGTTAATAATATATTGAAACAGGTGTTTTATGTTATTAAATTTCAGGTGTTTTATGTTATTAATTTCAGGTGTTTAATTTCAGGTGTTTAATTAAAGTGAAATCCATTGGCAGGTGTTTTTATATGATCATCAAATTTTATATTCTTTTAATATTCGTCTTTTCGGAATGAAAAATTTTCCTTTTTCAGATTCTGGGTTTTATTCAAATTTCAGATTGCTCTATCATCTAAATCAATCTCGGATTCAATTTGATTCTATAAAACCATTTATTTGAAAAGGAATTGGTATCTTGATTTCAGCAACTGATTCAAATTGTATCTGAAGCTATATTGGGTGAGATTGGTTCTGATTTGTTATGCAGATGAGATGTATGTTGGATTTCAATTCTTTGTGAATTAACACTGATTAAGTGGTTGAAATTGATATATGTGGGTGAATTTGTTGGTATAAGTATAGATTTGAAGTGGGTTTCTTGAGAATCATGTAACTGGAATGAAGTTGTGGCTCTGTAATAAAAGAGGGCTAGTAATGCAATTCCATGGAGGAGGATATGGATTCTGTTTATTATCACTTCACGTTTTCTGACTTTCTTTCCATTCGTGCAGAGGAAGAGGAAGAGGAGCAATTTCCATTTCAATGTTTAGTTTTATGTTATTAATATTATATTATTAACAAGGAGGGGCAAATGTGTAAGTTAAACAAATATGACCTCCTATATTCAACTGGGTTAACAGGTCATATTTTTAATATTAAAAAATTTCAGCAGTTCATTTTTTAGGACAGTTTTCCACAAGATGAACTGTCCCTAGAAGCTCCCAATAAAGTTTTCCATTTCCACAGTTTTACTTCCCAGAAAGTTAGATATGACAGACTATTGTGAATTTAGATGAAATCTAAACATAAATACTATTGTTTAAATAGAAAACATTTTGTACTCATCTTTGGAGTTTGCTGAAATAGGCCATAGACATGCATAATAATGAATTTGAGTAACGAAAAGGTGTTCCTTATCTTTAACTCCGTCTTTCAATATTTGCATGATTTTGCATAAGAGTGGTTCTAATCTTTTGGAAACAAAGATTTCTCACTCTAAGTATACGGTGCCTTAGAAAAATTTAGTATAGTATCCATTTTTTTTTTTAAGAATTTGCTCATTAGCAATCCGAAAGTATCTTCTCGCAGAATAATTTTCCCTAGCCCAAATAAATGTTGCTTCCTCAGTTTGTTAAACAAATTTATATTGTCTTAAGATTGTTGGTGTCTAACAATCTGTGCACTTATATGTTTCACAAAACATAGAATATAGTAAACAATATTCTAACAAATAATTTCATACATTATTAAAGCATATAAATCATACTTACTTGATTAGGATTAATTTGTAGAACACTTTAATCAACACGTACGTAAAAAGGAAATTAGACTAAGCCTGGCCGAAACAAATTTCCTTAAGAAAATATTTTCGGGACACGGTAGTCTCCCAAGATACAACAGTCTGTTGTTCATTATTTGCACAAATAATAAACCCACGGCGAACTTGAACAAACAGAAATTTCGGACTAATTTTTTAGAGAAGTAAGAGAAAGAGAGAGTAGTGTTTTTCCTTTTTGTTACTATCAAATTGATTCAGAATTGGCCATATTCTGTCTCATATTTATAGACACAAAAGTGTCTCTTGGAAAGGGACACAATGTTTCGATTCAAAGGGTACCTCTTCGAATCGAATAAACACATCTCTTACTTTTATTTATTTCATTCACACATAAAATCCCAACATTAATTTCCTTTTAACATCGGGAAGATTGGATGTTTGGTACCATATAACATGGCATTTGCAAAATTGATCATACTACTGGATATATAAATGCACATTTAATTTCATAATATAGATATTGACTGCAATGTTCATACAATCGTCAAATAATAGGACGGAATCGGCCACATGCATTCCAATTATTTAAAAATGATATGAACATTACAACTAAAATTTAAGTTATGATACTAAATTTGCATATACGTATCATGTGATACCAATAATTCAACGTCATGCTGTCATGCCTTACTATATGGTATCAAATATGCAAATTTCCCTTTCAACGTTTATATGGCTATTTCTAACGTGTATTTTTCTCAGAGGGGCTTAACAAACCAAAGGACTAATTGTTGATTTGGCTGCTGCATGTGGAGACTAACATTGTAATTTCATTTAATTGCTATGAAAATCCTTTAAAGTTGGACGAATATATTTCATTTTGAGATTCTTGAGGACTCGAGCATCACGGAAATCGAACTTTTTAAATATCTAGAAGCACATGGTATTCAAGTGATGCCCGAAGGTAAAGTTTAAAGTTTCTTTCTTCAATTGTCTTTGAATTAATTATTTTGAATTTAATTTTTAGTTTATTGAGTTGAGCTAGAGTCAGAACTTTAAAAGTTATCAAATAAAAAATTATATTCAAGCTAGTTTGATTTGTGTGACGAACCGAGTTCAAACGAGCTTGAATAGTTTGGTTTATTTTTCAACCCTCGATAGCTCATTTATGTTGTCATTTGAGAGAACTACACTTCTAATACTATGATCTTACTTCATACATTTTGTATCAAATGAAAGAATGCATTTGATACTACAGTTTTACGGTCATTGACAAATTTAATTTGCTATCAAGTATTTAAACCATTAAATTATGTCCAGTCCTTAAAGAGTTGGAAGATGCCCTATGTGCAACAATTAGAGCAATAACTATTCATGACATTAAGATCAAAAAATTATTAGAGTTTGATGGTAATTTAATGGAATGATTTTCACGGAAAAACTTAGGGCATGTTTGTTTGGTGTTTTGGAAAGTAGATTGAGAAAGTAGTGTATGTTTGTGAAATAATCTCGATTTGTGTAATGTTGTTTGTTTGAGTTTTGAGATAGTGGTTTGAGAAATGGAAAATGATTATCTCACAGCCTATATAATCACAACCCTTTGTACAGCCCTTATTTAATGCTTTCACACTTAATTGTATTACCTGCTACTTGTTTAACAGGTTTCTTCTTGAAATAATTTTTTTAATCAATTAACAACTCAATCAACTTTAAAAAATTACAAAAGAGACCAAATTTTTTCGATATTAATCATATAAAAAATAATTCAATACTTTCCAAATGATAATTGAGCATTTACCAATATTTGAATATAAATATCTCAACTTTCAAAAATTACAAAAGAACACCTAAATTATATTATATTACTTATATAAAAAATAGTTCATTACTTTTCAAATGTTAATTTATTATTTATCAATATTTGAATATAAAATATCTCGAAAATTACAATAAAAATATAAACTCATAATTTAAAAGTATTTGCAATGCCTAGAATTTAGGATTTATGACATAATATTTAATTTTGGGTTTGATTTAAGGTTTAGGGTTTAGGGTTTAGGGGTCTAGGATTTAGATTTAGGGTTTAGGGTTTAGAGTTTTAGGGTTTAGGGTTTATTTTATAAATAGGATTTATTTTTATTTGATGATTAATTATGAGTTTTAGGGTTCAGGGGTTTAGGGTTTAGATTTAGGGTTTATGGTTTAGAGTTATAGGGTTTAGGGTTTATTTTATAAATAGGATTTATTTTTATTTGATTTTGATGATTAATTATGAATTTTTTTTGTAATTTATATTTTGTAATTAATTTTTTTTCATAGATATCAAATTAAATGACAAAAGAAAATGAAAACTTAGGCCCACAACGGGTTGTATAAATGTACAGCCGGTTGTGGGCTGTGAGGCTAGCATTACTCTTTGAGAAATAAAAGATATGTAGATTTTTTTTGAAAGAGTTAAGTTGTAGGTGTAAGATGTAAGATGTGTAAGACTTTATGTCAAATCATATTTGTTATGTGACATAAATTGTGTAAGATATATGTCACTTAATCTATGTCAACTTACAATATATGTTTTATATGGAAATTATAATTTTATTTTATTTTCTTTACTTTTGGGAGAGTAATTTGAGAAAATTAAAAGATAATTTTTTTTTTCAAAAAATAAAAAAACATGTTTATTTGACATTACCAAACATAAAATAATTTTGAAAAGTCAAATGTTTAAAACGAAGAAAACCTTTTAAGTTCTAACTTCTAAGACCATATTCAACAACTCTCTTAAATATCAGCCTCTTATCTTAAAATATAACTAATGAACAATGTTATAGACTTTTACTTTTTACTAAACACTCCCACAATTAGTTTATATTTTAAGAGGCTACTTTTGAACAACCATATATTTTCACTCCAACAGCTACTTATATTTTGACATATAACTTTAATAATTATTTTATATAAATAACAATGATATATTTATAATACTAATTGATATTATTTCATAATAAAAAATAGTTTTTCTAAAAAAGTATTTATTTTATTATTGACATTTAGCAATGTCTCAAAAATGATAATCAAAATATTATTACTAAATCATTGTGACGACATTAATTATCGCTAATATGTCGCTAAAGAGGTTTCGCTAATTGTCGATAGTGACAAATTTCGAATGAAGATATTCAAATTATAAAATTTGAATTTATAATTTCAATTCAAATTTTTATGGATTTAAATTTAATTAGTATGAAATTTAATTTTGTCCAAGAATAATTTATTGTTTTGCAGGAAAGTATAAATTTTTTTGTACAATTACAAATAACAATTTATAATTGACCATCCAAATCTATAAATTTTAACAACTCATAAATCATTGATATACTCTTGAAAATCACTTTTTGTCATAAAGTGTATAAGGTGTCAGGTCTTAAACTTGCCCTTGAAAATCACATTTAAGTTTTAAAGTTGCCCTTGCAGATAGACCTCAGTAACGTGTATAAGGGGTCAGGTCTACTTGAAATGGTCAAATAATTTCGTCCTCATGTACTCCTGTCCTTTCACTTTCCTAAAATTTCCAATGCACAAGAAAATGTAACATGACATCTTTGAAAAACCCAATTTCATTTATTACTTGAGGTCTCCAATCCAATAAAAAGAAGGCTGGAATACTTTTAGGAAACTTCCAAGCGTTGACTGTCACATCAAAAATACATCGCAAAGAAAAAGAAAACGAACTCATGTCAATTTATCCCATATAATTATTATAATATTTATTTAACTCCTCTATAATTTAAATAAAGCAATTTAACTTATTGTGAATTTTTAAAAGAACAATTTATCTTTTTGAACTGTAGTGTATCTCACTCGCATTATATAGACGCAACATATATTGTGCAAATTACAAGGGGTAAATAGCAATTAACCCAAATATTGACCATCAGACATGCCTTTAGCTATTTAAAGACTTAAAATTCCTATGTGCTAGCTAGCTCAATTGCAATTCATCACCATTATTCAGTCATGAGTTCTCAAATAAGGCTTCCTGCCTTAATTTTCCTCCTCCTTGCATTAATCCTTTTACCCAGCTTTATCACAGCTCAACCATTATCAATATGCTTGAATAATGGCAATTACACTGCTAACAGCACATACCAAACTAATCTCAACACCTTTCTCTCCTCTCTACCAACAAACATCAACCGCAATGGTTTCTACAATGCTTCCAATGGTCGAAGCCCGGAAAGAGCAAATGCTATTGTGCTCTGCAGAGGCGACATCCAGCTCGACACTTGTCACAGTTGTGTCCAAAACACTGCTGCCGATATCGTAAGCTCATGCCCAAATCAAAGACAGGCGATTATCTGGAATGAATTTTGTATGCTAAGGTACTCGAACGAGTCCATAGTCGGTACCATGACTAATCGCCCCAGGTCTTGGTACTGGAACACGCAGAACGCCTCAAGCGTGGGCCAATTTATGGCGGATCTGAGAACGCTGCTGGACAGTCTCCGAAACCAGGCAGCTTCCGGTGGATCCTTGTGGAAAGTGGCTGCTGGGAGCATAACTGCGCCTGATTTTCAAACAATTTTTGCGTTGGTTCAGTGCACCCCGGACTTAACCTCGGACGATTGCAGCACTTGTTTGACGGAGGCGGCTAGAGACCTACCGATATGTTGTGGTTCACGGAGGGGTGGAAGAGTTCTCACGCCAAGTTGCAATCTTCGTTATGAAATTAATTCTTTCTACAACGAAAGTAGGATTCGAGAAGTACTTGCACCAATACCATCACCACCACCATTGATACTAATACAACCAATGTCCCCATCAACACCACCTGGTAATCATACATATAATATGATTAATTATTTTCTCCTACTTTGATCACATGTTGTTAATCATTTCTTTTATGTAATACTAGTTAATTTATGGTTGTTCTCTCAAACTAGTTCATATATACAGGGGAGTAAAAAGTATTCAGCTATTTATTTTAGACTAATAGGCTCTGTTATTATCAGAGCATATCTTAGATAAGAAAATTTAGCCATGGGCGGACGCACATAGGGACAAGGGGGGGCTATAGCCCCCCCTGAATTTTTAATTTTTTTTTTTTAGTATAGGTTTGGTGCTTTTTTTTTTAAAAGAAAAATTTAATAAATCAGTCCCATATGAAATTTTCAATCCAATTATAATCTTAATCCAATTAATATCACAAAATACACTCTAATAATAACTCACTCTACCCCCAATTTCTAAGCTTCAATGAAAAGCCCAATTTTTATCTACTCCCGACATCTCCAAACCCTAACTCTAGCCACCAAACTGCCGCCCCCCCACCTCTGGCCATTCATCCAACACAAGTCCCAACCCATTGAAGTCTTGAACACAAAAAGGCTCAATTGTAAATGTTAGTAATTATATATGTATATATATATGTGTGTGTGTGTGTGTGTGTGTGTTTGTGCAATTCTGCTTATGTAATAAGCTCATAGTGTTATATATTCATTATTAATGTTTATATTCACCTCCCAAAATCATTTTTTAGATTCAAGTTTCATTTTTGTGCTTAAAGTTATAAATTTGTTAAGATTTTCATAAGTATTAGATTAAGATATGAGGATACACATTATATTAAAATAATATGATGATTAAATCAAGATGCAATAAAGTTAATAGTATTTATTTACATATCAAACACTAATCTTAGATGATTAATAGTTTTTTTTTTTTTTATTGAAATGTCAAACACTAATATTATATTCTTAATAGTCTATCATTGACATTTATTGGCCTATTGGAACTCAACATCTCTTGTTTATCAAGTGGAATGAAAAATAAGTATTGCTATTATTATGTCTCTATTATATTTAACTTCTAGTTCTTGAATATGTCTTTATTCTTGATATAGTTATGTTTTGTACATTTTATAGTGTTAGAAATATGGAGAGATACTTTAAGGCTACACCTACACGTCACGATAAGTCTTCAAATAACATTCACATTAAAGTGACCCGCATAAGCTTCTAAACTTTCATATTGAAACGAACTTGCCCGTGCTTCCAAGTAATCCCGGTCTACAACCTCATATAACACTATATGATTCTAACATTCGAGTGAGTAAAGTTTATTTTTGTCAAACTCCACCTCCCCATTTTTGTATTACGTCATATATTTTTTCGTGAATAATATAAACTTTAAGTTCAACTGTTTGATAGATTTTTTATTTTTTTTGTATAAGCTTAGCCCCCCCTGACCAAAAATCCTGGATCCGCCCCTGAATTTAGCCCTTAGACTCAAGTTAATTTTCTTGATTTTTGCAGGTCCGAATAATAATAATAATACAACTCGAACTACAATTATTATTGTTGTCTCAATTGCTGCGGGTTTAACACTAATTGTTTTCATTGGCTTATTAATAATAAATAGAATAAAGCAAAAGCCAAATGAAAATATTCAGGGTAAGCATGCAATTTCTTCTTTTGTTGATTTCTACTAAAGTTCGATTATTCTCCGCAACAACTAAACATATTGTTCTCTTTTACTTGGTGAAGATGTGGACGATATTAGCTTTGTTGAGTCCTTGCACTAAGAGTTTGGGAAAATCAAGGCTGCAACAAATGATTTCTCTGAGGCGAACAAGTTGGGGCAAGGTGGATTTGGAGTTGTTTACAAGGTAGTGAGATTATGGTTGTTATGCATACATATTTAATGAAGAATGATAAGTAACCAGAGCAAGATATGATCCAATTTCAGGGAAAACTTCTAAACGATCAAGAAATAGCTGTGAAAAGATTGGCTAAGGATTCAGGACAAGGTGATCTAGAATTTAAGAACGAGGTCATGTTATTGGCTAGGCTTCAACACAGGAATTTGGTTAGGCTTTTGGGTTTCTCCCTAGAAGGAACCGAGAAACTTCTCGTGTATGAATTCGTTCAGAATGCGAGCCTTGATCATTTTATATTTAGTAAGAAGCCACTTCATTCACAGTATTACAGAATGATCATTTCTGCAAAATAATATCACGTTTATTAATAGCTACTGGTCTTCTTAAAAATTATTCTAATTTTAGCTCTTACATTTTTGTATTCTTAATTGGTCATGTAGATCCTACCAAACGTCTCTACTTGGATTGGGATAGGCGTTTCAAGATCATAGGGGGCATAGCCAGGGGACTTCTCTATCTTCATGAAGATTCTCGACTTAGGATCATTCATCGCGATCTTAAGGCCAGTAATGTTCTATTAAATGGAGAGCTTATCCCCAAAATTGCAGACTTTGGCATGGCAAGGTTGTTTGTGCCAGAAGAAACTCAAGGCAATACCAGTAGAATTGTTGGAACCTAGTAAGTCGTTATATTCTTAGGATGAAAAGTAACTAAGAATATCTCTATCATTTATTAATATTCTACATATATTACAGGATTCTTCTTAGTATCAAAACAAAATTAGACTAAAAATCTTACTATCTCCTTTTTTATATTGCAGCGGATACATGGCACCAGAATATGCAATGTGTGGACAATTCTCTATAAAATCAGATGTTTTTAGTTTTGGTGTGCTAGTGTTAGAAATCATAAGTGGTCAGAAGAATAATTGTTTTCGAAACGGAGAAAATATAGAAGACCTCATTAGTAGTGTAAGTGCAATTTTGGAAGTGCAAAATAAACACAACTCCATCCATTAATCAGAATTACATTCATATTTAAAATGTTAATTTCACAGGCCTGGAATAACTGGCGAGATGGAACGGCTGCGAATTTGATAGATCCTGTGTTGAGGGGAAGTTCAGGTGTTCCACGCGATATTTTGAGATGCATTCACATTGGATTGTTATGTGTTCAAGAAAATGCAGCGGATAGACCAACAATGGCTTCTGTTGTTCTGATGCTAAATAGCTTCTCCATAACACTGCCAATACCCTCAGAGCCTGCATTTTACATGCCTAGTAGCAATGAATCAGAGGTTTCACTACTTCAAGAGTTCAACTCCAGTGAGTTGGATTCGAAAAATTTAAGAGAAAGAGAGAGAGATAATTTGAAACATATATCCGAAAATGATGCTTCGATAACCGAGTTATATCCACGATGATTTGGAAAAATACGCACATTCATTGTTGCAACATGTAGGTGATGCTTATTTCTCTCATACAGTAGTTGTTTCTTAAGGAAAAAAAGTTCATGGGCGTTGGACTATATTTCAGTAATTCTTTCTTTAATCATTTTGCATATTGAAGATGCATAACGCTCTTATCCTATCTTATATACAAATTCGTATGTAATTAAAATTTGGTTGTTATGACCGTATAAATATTGTTTATAGATTAGTCCATCATAACCTAGCTATCTCAAAGTTTATTTTTTGTTGAGAAAGATGTCCATTTATGTGTCCAGTATCAACTAACTTAAAAAGTAATAATCATATATCTATTAAAAAGAATACATATAGTGGATGCCATTGATGAGATATTGCATTGAAGATGAGGTAGTGATTAGTGTGTATTTAAGTCTTGTAACTCATACATTTTGGGTTGTCCAATTGCCCTATATATAGAGCTCTTGTACTTTGTGTCATATATGAACATGAATAAGAATCATAAGATTTTTCTCCTTAATCCACTCTCTACATTTTAATTTTTGCTTTTAGTTCTTTATTACAATTTTAGATTATTAATTAGATTATTTCATAACACGTTATCAGCACGACTTAAAATCACTGATATTTAGTCTCTTTTCATATATATATATATATATATATATATATATATATATATATATATATATATAGGCAAACAAACCAAATATTTTTCTGATTAATTTTGAAATCTAATATCCTTTCCCATAACTTCAATAAAAAGCGCATTAAAATCGCATTGAAATCAATAAAAAAAACTGAAGGGTAAGGGATTTTGAATTGAGGCATGAAAGTATTTCGTTTCCTCACCTCATGGCTAATACATGAAACGGCAGGGAAGATATCCAAATCTAAGTTCACTTAATATTTGCATAATTTGATTAATTGTTTTTCTTAAATCAAAACTCACTCTTTGGGCATTATATTTACACAATTCCATTGAATTATACCGTTTCATTCTACTTCTTATTATTGGCTAATTATTTGGATATTTTCATGTGATCTCTAGTTTGTTTGTCTGTGTTTTTATATACTGTGAATGCGACAAATAATTAATGCATGTTATAATGACATTTTCTCTTCACTTTTTTACTCTGGATGAATCTTAAAAAAAAGTAAAAAAGAAATTAAAAAAAAAAAGATAACCACATGTATTTTTATAAAAGCTTTGGATATTGAGAGGTAGAGTTTGAATGAGGTTAGATTATGGTTGTTCTCTCAAACTTGTTCATCAGAGCATAGATAAGAAATTTATGCCCTTATACTAGTTTCTCACTACATAAAAAATAATTCAATTTTTTTGGAAGGTCTAGACTCAAGTTAATTTCTCTTGATTTTTACAGGTCCTGATAATAATAATAATAATAATAATAATACAACTCGAACTACAATTATTATCATTGTTTCAGTTGTTGCGGATTTAATACTAGTTGTTTTCATTGGCTTGTTAATAATAAAGATAATAAAACAAAAGCCAAATGAAGATTTTCAATGTAAGCATCTAATTTCTTTTTTTGTTGATTTTTGCCAAAGTTCAATTATTCTAGGCAACAAAACATATTGTTCTCTTTTACTTGGGGAAGATATGGACGAAATTGTTGGGATTCGATCAGTAAGATAAACAACCCTTCGGGCAGTGGAATATATAAATTTAAGGACCTCTTAACAGAATCTTGCTAGGATATAATCTGGATGTATATACATGAATATAAATAACGATGATAAAACTTTGCTATAAAGTTATACCTGACTCCTTACAAATCCAAACAGTCAACAAAGTAGATGCGTTTCTCCCTTTCTTTTCCACGTTTGATCTCTAGTTGAAGTATCGCCCCACGTGTTGCGCCTCTACAAGTTGATACACCACAATATCACGAAAACTTAATAATCCTAATCGGCTAGAACATAGAAATTATTAAGATCTAAAACTAGAGAACAATTTGGAGCAAGAATCTAAAATCGAAAACTCCTATAAAGTAAAAAAGGCTTCAACCGATCCTAAGTGAGAGAGAGGGGAGAGAGAACAATTTTCTTGTTATGAAAATTGCTTATATATATATATATATATATTGATGGCTTATCTCCCCTAATCTTACTAGGACTAGGAGTTTAAGTCTAATCACTTCTCCTACATGAGTCATCGCCCTTTTAATTGGAACCAAGTCTTCTAATTAATTAATGGCCTTATTTAATTAATTGAGACTCTATTTAATTTCACAATTAAATGGTCCAATTAATTAATTACCTTCTCATTTAATTAAATTAAACTCCAAGCCTATTTAATTAAATATTTCTATAATTAATTAAATTCAATTCAATTAATTAACTTAAAAATTAAATTCCAATTTAATTTATAAACTCGATCAAATTCGAATGGATCTCGGCTCCAATTGGTCAACCCAGTCTGTTGGAAGAATTTATTAACTCAAGAACAACTAAGTGATCTTATCAGTTGAGTTAATTAAGTTAGTTAAAAGGTTTTGATGATAACAAAAAGATGTCATCAACTAAGTTACGTGAAGCTTAGTAAGCCTTTGAAGATTGGATACTTGGTCTAAAAGAAAATCATTTAAGAACAGAAGTATTCAAGAAATGAAGATTCAATCTTATGATAAGAGTGAAAATCAGATTAGTGAAAGATTGAAAATCAGCTTAGTGGAAATGAGATCATCAGATGACTGATCATGAGATGACTAGTGCATCAGCTTTGTGCATCAGCTTAGTGCATCAGACTAGTGCATCAGCTTTGTGCATCAGACTTGTGCATCAAATTTGTGCATCAGACTTGTGCATCAGACTAGTGCATCAGACTAGTGATCATCAGCGGAGTGGATCCCATCAGCTAAGTAAAATCGGTCAGTAAGCTCTCCAACGGTAACAAGCTAAGTGCATTAAATGCTGCTGACAGAAAGTACAGCAGAGTGTACAGTAAACAGTGCAGAAAGTACATCAGAGTGTACAATGAACAGTGCGACAATCTGCAAAAGTTACCATTCAAATTATGACCGTTGCTCAAGGACTTAAATGCAATTTTGTCAACCTTCAACGGGCAAAATTACAAATCCAGGAGTATAAATAGATGGTAAACGGAAGATTCAAGAGAGACTTGCACACTTTCAAGATCAAATCTTTAGAGCAAGAATCCATCAGTTGAGTCATCTTATCATAAGCGGAGTCATCTTATGACAAAGCTGATTGTTGAAGAACAAGATTAAACCCTTGTATATCTGAGTGATATTCAACTGAGTGTTGTGAGGAGTAGATATCCATCTTTGTGAGTGATATTACTTCGGAGAATAGGTCTTCTTTGTGATTTCCTATTACGCACTTGTGGCCATTTCATTTGTTGTTTGGCGCAAGCATTGTATACGGATTACTTTGTGTTTTCTAGTATAACCCAAGATCTAAGTGACTTGGAAGAGTGGATTAAGAGGATTTGTTCCTGTATAACCACTATAAAAATTTCTTGTGTTATTTACTTTATTTGTCTTGCATTGCATATCTCATAAGCTAAGTAAATACTTTAAAAGAAGAGTCTTTTAAATTGAGGAATTTCCAACTTGGGGTAAAACTTTCTTTGTGCTTTAAAAGTTTAATTGAGTTGAAAACATTGTTTGAAAAACACGTAAACATTATCCGCTGCATCATTGTTTGAAACTCTGATTATATAAGCCTGATAAGCAAAATCAGCATAGTAGTCTACTCCACTGAATAAGCTAAGTGCTAAATCAGCATAGTAGTCTCACGAATAAGATCAGCTTACTCTGCTGATAAGCCAAGTGCAAAATCAGCTTAGTCATCTTATTTAGCTGATGAGCGAACTCTACTTATAGAAGAAAAGTTAAAGAAAATTTTTAAAGTTTATGAGGTCTATTCACCCCCCCCTCTAGACCTCATCTGACCACTTGGGACCAACAAGTGGTATCAGAGCAGGTGGTTCATTAGAATCAGCTGCCTGATCAACGAGCTTGATCCTAGTGTTTTTCAAAGGTTTTCAAACTTTTTCAAAAGAGCATATTTTGAAAAACAAAAACTTTTTGAAAATGGAGTGCATAAGCCATGTTCCTCACATTGGCCATATGGACTTTGAAGATTGGAAAACCAGAATGGAAATCCTTCTTGCTGCTTATAATGATAACATGTTTACATGTATTACACAAGGACCATTCAGGTTTAAGAAGACTGTAAAGGTTGCTGACCAGCCTAATCAGATCGTTGACAAAAAGCTGGATGAACTAACTCCCGAAGAAGTCAGATTAGTCAATCTAGACAAGGTGGCTAAGTTCATAATGTTCAAAGCTCTAGATGAAGACAGATTCCAGAAGGTCAAGCATCTCAAAACAGCAAAGGAGATGTGGGATAAAGTCTGTGAGCTGAGCGAAGGAAACGACGCTATCAAAGAACATAAGCTTAGTGTGGCTCTTGAGGAGTTTGAAAATTTCAAGATGAAGTCTGGTGAAATGATTGATCAAATGGATACCAGATTTACCAAAACTTTGAAAGAAGTTCTAAGACTTGGTAAAACATTTTCAGACAAGGAGATCACCATGAAGGTTCTCAAGGCTCTTTAACCTAAATTCAACATGAAGGTGACAGCCATGGAAGAATCAAGAGACTTAGGGAAGATTTCCCTTTCTGAACTGTTCTCGTCACTCAAAGCTTATGAGTTTAAAATGCCTAGAATGGGAATAGATGAGTCATCTGGTTCAGACCCTACTGTTGCTCTTATCGCGTCAGACAAGTTAAGAAAATCAGCGGACAAGTTCGAAGAGAATACACTGCTGAATTCAGAAAAAGCATACACTGCTGACGACGTTGCCCTACTTCTGAATGATTTCAAGAAATTCTATAAAAAGAAAATGAAATTAAAATATGAAAATGTTATTTCATCTTCTTCTGATCATTTTCAGGAAAACAGGGATTCCTCAAAAGCAAAACATGGAGACCAAAATTGCAAGGCGTATGGACTCTTCACCAAAGATCGTCCACATCCAATCTCTCAAAAGTTTGCTAACAAGGAAAAAGGTGCCAAAAAGGAGTATAAGCCAAGTAAGAGCAAAGCAAAGTTAGCTGAGGCAGCAATGATGAGTGTGTTATCGTTAGGGTAATTATTCCTAGTCAGTGTCTCGGGTTTCACGACTCGTCAATGTGAGGATTGGCAGGTCAATCATGCTTCTCCTCGATTTATACAAGGGGTTCTAACCTGTAATCAAAGATAACTACGTTAGGTTAATGCCGGTGGTTACCCGGCGATAACCCTCCGATGCTAAAGTAAGTATCGAGATAAGGATGGAGATCGGAGTGTAATTGATAGTCGGAACGTGCGTACTTTTTATTTCATTTATGAGGGTTATTTATAGTTTTCCAGTTGGGTTACCGGGTCGAATCACGATTGGACGTTTTGGTTCGAATATGGATCCTCAGCGATTGATTCGATCCGATTGCAAGTGGGTTAATTTTAAGAGAACGTCGTGTTGGGATTTTATGGGTATGATTGTCAACTACATACGGTGCGGAATTTAAAATTTTTCATACACCAATTCCCAAGATTTACTTATTAGCACATACGAAAAGGTTGAATACAATTTAGCAAATAAATTACTAAATTATTAGATGGTAAATAGCAATTTACCTCACCACAGGCAAGGTGGTGGTTTTTCTTCGGTCTTCATTCAGATCTGATGGATCTGGTTCGTGAGAAGCACCCCATGCGTTGTGCCTCTAGAGAATAGTCCACACCAGCTAGATCTGTGACTGCTTCGATCCTCAGGCTCAGAACTAGGATGGAAACATGTCAAAATCAAGAGTTGGATAAAGATCCAACTCTAGATGTACATGAAGAAGGAAGAGAGAAGGGTGGCACGGCCAATCCACTAGCAAACATCGGCGGCGGCGGCGGCTAGGGTTAGGCGGCGCACAACTAGGGCTAGGGTTGAGGGGGCGGCGGTTTTTAGGAGTTGGTTAGGGTTTGAGTGTTTCTTGCCTTGTGGATTCTCTCTCTTGAGTTCCATTAGGTTTGAGTCTCTAAGACTCCCTATTTATAGAGAATACCAAATACCCTAACTCCTTGTGCAAGACTTTAGTTAATGGGCCACTAATTAAACTGGCCCATGTCTTGCATCTATTTAATTAATACTTTAATTAAATAGCCCACTCATTTAATTAACACTTTAATTAAATAGCCCATTAAATCTAATTAAAGATTTAACACTTTAATTAACCCTTTAATTAACAATTTAATTAATTAGAATAATCTAATTAATTTTCTCTCTCTTAGAACTAACCCTTTAATTCTATTGATTTAATTCTTTAAATCAATTCTTTCTTCAGTTGACTGTCACAATTCCAACTGTATTGTGTGTGACCCTCTAGGTTCACCATCAATTGGCCGCAGGCTCACAATTACGTGATTTAATTAGTGAGCAATTAATATTTCATTAATTGCTCCGATCAATAAACTTCCTTTATTGACCACTCCAGAATTAATTTCCCTATTAATTTAGGAGTACCCACACCTCATGGTCGATGTCTAGCCACAAGCCCATGAGGCCCAACTTCAGGTGAATTGATCTCAGTGAACCTCACCTCTTATAAGTACCATGTACATACGGTCCCTCTATCGACTAATTTCCCGATCGAGACCTAGGGTGTGTGAATTGGTCGGCACCTCTAATTATCTCGATAACTATACTTTCTAATTCAGGATAATAATTCCAGTGTGACTGCTAAGTTTGGAAACCCCTTTCCAAATCCATCACCGACCGTGGCCACGGGTTTCTCGGAATATATTATCTAAGAATGTATAGGAAATTCTCTCAACGAACTACGTCGAGTCGGTAGATCCCATTTTGATGCTAACCATCCGCGCATACGACTATACGTCCCCAACGTAGGCGCACAATGGTCAAGCTATGTGACCGGCTCCTAAATCAAAGTACGCACACCCGCATACCGAATTCGCCCTAGCATCTCAAGTCTAAGGACTAAATCGTACACTGTTATAAGTCTTGAGAGACATCCCATCACCGATATGCTTTTACGCACTTCCACAATGGGTCTCTCTGTTCGGGTCGTTCGATGCGTTCGATCCCCTATCGAACCACCTAGTCATATGCACTGACATCAAAATGTCTTGTTCATGAAACAACAACAAATTCACTTCATGTGAATCATGCATAATCCTACAAGTCTTTGCGATTCCCTCGATACTCCGTCTCGATAGGAATCTGTGACTTGGAACATTTTCGAGATCACGACCTTTGAGACTGTTTCATGATTAATCGCACCCAATACTGAAGTGAATAATCCCTTAGTCATAAGTGATCTCAGGGTTTCATCCAATCGCTTAAGTTATTCGCGAGAGATGAAGTTGGCCATTGTTTGATTTACATAACATAAACAAACGATCGTATTAATTCATTTATACTAGAGAAAGATTATCACATGATAGTCCTCATACAAGCAAAAATCTATTGGCTTGCAGGGCACTATCCCATCAATCTCCCACTTGCCCTAAAGCCAATCACAAACGTTTCTAAGACCCATCTTTCATAGATGTCCTTCGAACTCATTTTGTGAAAAAGCTCTGTTTAGTGGATCTACTAGATTTGTCTTCCGAATCGACGGGATCCATCACGTGCGTCAACTCTACCAATGACTTCTCTAATCAAATGGTACTTTTATCTTGTGTTTAGATTTCTGGTGAGATCTACCTTTGCTTTGGCAATGGCTCGATATGTTATCTTTAGAAGATAAGCACGAGCTTCGCAATGCTAGGCACCACATCCAAAAGTTGGATGAAGTTTTTCATCCAAACACTTTTCTTACGCTGCACTCCTTGCTACGAGATATCTTGCTTCAGTGGTTAAGATGGTAACGGTGCTTTCCTTGGAACCCTTTCCAACTTTCCGCTACCCCACTAAGGCAAAATATGTATCCAAAATTGGATACGTATATTTATCCACATCAGACCAGAAATTTGAATCAACAAATCCTTCGAATTTCAATTATCCATTATCACCGCAGACCAAGATCAAATCCTTAGTCTTTTTCAAGAGCTCAAGGATATCTTTTACGGCGATCCAGTACTCTTCACTGGAGTTTGACTAGTAACTGCTCGTGGCTCTTAGAGCAGGTTCTACGTCTGGTCTAGTACATAGTAAAGCATGCCACATGCTTCCCTTTTGTTTTAAACATAAGGTATTTGAGACATTCTCCTTTTCACATTTGATGTAGGGCACATCGATTATGGAGGAGAGATATAGTGTCTCACTGGAAGCAATCCTTTCTTGGATTCTTCCATACTGAATACTTTCAGTATTTGTTTCTATGTACTTAGTTTGAGAGAGTTTCAACATCTTTCCTGATGTCTCTCTCAAATCTTTCATGGAGAATTGCATGGACAATCATGCTTCCGTCTGTGTTAACATTCCAATATCATCCTAGATAATCAATATGTTATCGACATGTAAAATTAATGAACTCCAAAGAGCTCCCACTAATCCTTCGTACATTCCAGTTTCACATTTGTTTTTCAATGAAGTCGAATGCCTTGACTTTCTCATCAAAATGAATGTGAGTCCAAATGGATTCGGACATTGCCAAGTGGAGAAAGGATTTCATCAAAGTCCGTTCCAGGCCTTTGTGAATAACCTTTTGTCTTTAGGCAAGCCTTATAGGTTAACACCTTTTTCATTCATTCCTAGCTTGCGCTTGAAGATCCATTTGCTTTCCATGGGGTACTTCCCTTGGGTGGATCGACCAAGATCAATACCTTGTTGGAATGGATGGAATCCATTTAGGATTGTATGACCTCTTGCATACATGAGCGTCTACATCTAATGTAGGTTCTTCGTATATGGTTTAACCATATCTATCAAGTTCCTCACGAACTCGATCAGATCTACGAAGTACTTGTGTACTTGATGGTTCAGTAGTTTCTGGATTAACTCCCACTGTTTGTGGGGATGAGTTCCACTTCTTGGACCTCATCATGTTCTACTACGGTATCATTTCTATTCACGAGGAAGCCATCCTCTAAGAAATGGATATTCCTTGAAACAAACATCGTTTGTTCTTTAGGAGTGTAGAACAGGCATCCAAATGGATTTCTTTGGATACCCCACAAATTTGTACAAACTGGATCCACTATCCAATTTATCTCCTTTTTGTTCCCGATTTAGGCAGGAGATCCCCATACTCAAAAGAGTATAGAGGTATTTTACCACACCATTCTTGGTAGGGTTTTACAGGCACGAACTTTGAAGTTACTTTGTTCAGTATCTTCAATGCAATCATTAGGGTCAATCCTTAGTATGCATAAGGATGTTGAACGAAACTCATGACGGATCGAACTATGTTTAACAAGGTTCGATTCTTTTCTTTCAGACCCTCCAATACCTTGAGGCGTCTTAGAAGGAGTTCGTTGTATGAGAACATCTTTCTCAGTAAGATAATTGAGGAACTTTTAGCTTAAGTATTTGCCATCTCGATTATATCGAATGACTTTAATACTATACCTAGTTTGATTCTCTACTTCGTTTCGAAATTCTATGAATACTTTCAAGATTTTCGAATTGTACATCATAAGATATACTTATCACTAGTGACCAAAGTCATCAGTAACAGTTACGAGGTATGAGTAATCTCCTCTTTCACTAACACTTTAGTGGTCCACATTCATTGGTATGGATTCAATCCAAAGTTGGTTTGGTACGCACCGGATGCCTAGCAAACGGTAACTTTGTCATCTTTTCCTTTCAGACAGGATTCGCAAGCTGATAGTTCATCTAAGCCCTGTATTTCAAGAAGCATCGACGACACCAACTTATGATTCATTCCTATGGAAACGCGACATAATCTTGCGTGCCATATGAGTGCGGATTATTATCTTGGTATTGATTGAATTTAATATATCAATTCAATCAATTTCCTTTCAATTAACTCTTTAATTGAAACGTTGCCTTCAATTAACACTTTAATTGATTCATTTCCCCTTTTCAATTAATTCTTTAATTGAATCGTTGCTGCTCAATTAATTCTTTAATTGAGACTTTTCTTTTCAATTAACTCTTTAATTGAGATGTTGTTTAATTAATTAGAATTTCTAATCAATAAAACATGTCAGTGCCTTTATTAGGTGCAGTGGGATAATTTCGATTTTAGGCTACTTGCGTTCTTTCCATTACCTTTATGTTCGCTTTGGAAGAGAACCCTTTCTCCTTCCTTTTACTCTTCTTTGACTTTGTAGTCCTTGAAGTGTAAGCAATCATGACAGTTTCTCAAAAAAAAAAAAAAATCATGACAGGTATACCTCTTTAAAAGGTTCCTATTTGCCTTTCACCAATACTTTGGTTATTTCGAGAAACTTGATCAACTTATCAAAGGAGTTCAGAGTTGTTCTCGAATAGTTCGAATGAGCGGGGAGGAGAATTTTAGGAGGAAGTCAACGTTAAGATCACTTGCAGGCCTATGTTTAAACGGTCTAGTTTTCCAACCAGACTGATAAAACAATGACAGTGATCCTTGACATTGGTTCCTTCATTTATTCTCGAGTTTCAAACAATACCTTATAAATCTCGAATCAGACGATTCGAAAACTACTCCTCAAAACAAGCCTTTTGAGGTGAAGGTATGTTTTAGAAGCTTCAGACATTTTCTTATGTCGCTTCTTTAGCTCGTTAAATCTTGATGCTTGTATGAGGCAACTATCATTAAGATTCCTATATTCAATAGGTGATTCGTTCCTCCTTTTTTTTTTTTTTAAGAACACGATTCCGGCTTTCGGAATTGAGGATAATCCTCAAGTTTCTAAGCCAATCGATATTTTAATCCAGATAATTTATATGTCGAGGATAAATAGTAAATAATGGATAATTCATGTAGATATCACAATATCTAATTTAAAGAGAAGACATAAAATCTAGAAGACTAGTTAATGAAAAATACTTATAATCTACGATGGTTGGACTTTCTATCGTAAAAGTTCTCCCACTATTTTATCGAAACAATTACCCCTTCAATTGTTCGGGAAATTCTATTTCCTAGTAGGTCTTGACGTCCCAGCAGCCATTAATTGCACCCACGACTCGTGGCCATACAACTAATTCCCCAGGTAGGCATATTTATTGCCAATTGTGTCACTACACAACCTTCAAGCTATTTTGCCTCGGTCTTCGTACTTATCTAGCACTGCTACATCATAAGTGTTACTAATCGTTAAGTCTAACCCATCAATCATGATGAGCAACTGGCCCGGTCGTGAAGTCCCCGTAACTAGTTATCGGTCGATAATCACATCCCGACCAGTCCTCACCCTTGTCTTGTTTAGTTAAAAACAAGAATCAAGGAATTTCGCGTATTGTCCCTTTCTTCGACTCGGGTGCCAGACTCTGGATCACCTCTATTGATAAGTAGACAACATACGCTAGTCCCTATTGATGGAAGGCTTGGATTTATATAAATACTTCATTTTATTTTAATCCAATATGACTTAATATTATTTTCAAGAGGGGTTTTTCGGGTTTAAGAGTTTGAGGTAACTCTCCTCGAGATCTCACCGTTCCAATTATGCTTTACCTTTTATTTACGATCTAAATTACTAGCGCGCATTACCATACATGCTAAAAGATAAATCAGTAAATAAAACATACACACCTAGCATGCATTCTACCACAGTATGTTTTCGATCGGGAGCCTCCTATGTGGACCACCATCGAGCCAAAGACGATGGTCCTATTGGTCAATCTAATTGGGTTTCAAAGAGACCTAGTCTATTACACATACTACCATGCATACATGGCCTTTAGTCTTCTTGGGCTCCCACCTTGCTTGTAACGGGCCTCCATCCTAAACTAATAAAACAGTAAAGCCCTATCTATTACAAAGGCTCAAAGTGGCCCAAAAAACTTAAGGCTCGCAGGCCCAATAAAACCAGCAAAATTAAATAAACCAATCACATCTACCCTAAGGATCAAGGCTCGGCGCGATCGAAAACCACGTAAACAATTCACGTAGAGCAAGAAACAAGCAAAAGTTATTTTCTTATTTCTAATCTCTTATCATATTTTAAAACCACCTTTTAAAATACCTATAGATTCTAGTTTTAAAACCCCTTTCTAAAACAATCTCTAATCATCATTTTAAAACCCCTTTTAAAATGACCCTTTGATTCTCACTTTTAGTCCCTACTAATTATGATAAAATTAACTTTCCGGATCTACTAAACCCTTTTAGTGCACAAAACAGTTTCTGTTTTTCAACTTTAAAAAATTGCAGTTCGGCCCCTGAATTTTCGAAAATTACACTTTGACCCCTCAACTTTTGGAAATTATAAATTAGCCCCAAAATTTCCAGAACATGCAAATTGGACCAGAAAGCAGAAAATTAACAAAATTTCCAGAAACTTTTGTTTATTGCAAAACAGACCTCAATTTTACGTAAATAGCAAAAACAGCCCCTAACCTTTCGTAAATTGCAAAACAGTCCAGATTTTAAAAATTCCAGAAATTACAATTTTTGGTCCAGAATTGCAGAAAATGAAAATTTACTTTCTGTCCAGATTTTGAAAAATCACAATTTGCATATAAGCCCTCCAATTTTCGGAAATTACATTTTTGGCCCAAAAACCGAAAAGTGCATAGATCCGAACATTCAATTTATCATAACAAGCAAGAATCAAAGATCGGAACACAACAAACACATATAAACATATAATTTGATGTGTTCAGGCCTTTTCATATGCGCATAATAAGTTAGGCTCTGATACCACTGTTGGGATTTTATGGGTATGATTGTCAACTACATACGGTGCGGAATTTAAAATTTTTCATACACCAATTCCCAAGATTTACTTATTAGCACATACGAAAAGGTTGAATACAATTTAGCAAATAAATTACTAAATTATTAGATGGTAAATAGCAATTTACCTCACCACAGGCAAGGTGGTGGTTTTTCTTCGGTCTTCATTCAGATCTGATGGATCTGGTTCGTGAGAAGCACCCCATGCGTTGTGCCTCTAGAGAATAGTCCACACCAGCTAGATCTGTGACTGCTTCGATCCTCAGGCTCAGAACTAGGATGGAAACATGTCAAAATCAAGAGTTGGATAAAGATCCAACTCTAGATGTACATGAAGAAGGAAGAGAGAAGGGTGGCACGGCCAATCCACTAGCAAACATCGGCGGCGGCGGCGGCTAGGGTTAGGCGGCGCACAACTAGGGCTAGGGTTGAGGGGGCGGCGGTTTTTAGGAGTTGGTTAGGGTTTAAGTGTTTCTTGCCTTGTGGATTCTCTCTCTTGAGTTCCATTAGGTTTGAGTCTCTAAGACTCCCTATTTATAGAGAATACCAAATACCCTAACTCCTTGTGCAAGACTTTAGTTAATGGGCCACTAATTAAACTGGCCCATGTCTTGCATCTATTTAATTAATACTTTAATTAAATAGCCCACTCATTTAATTAACACTTTAATTAAATAGCCCATTAAATCTAATTAAAGATTTAACACTTTAATTAACCCTTTAATTAACAATTTAATTAATTAGAATAATCTAATTAATTTTCTCTCTCTTAGAATTAACCCTTTAATTCTATTGATTTAATTCTTTAAATCAATTCTTTCTTCAGTTGACTGTCACAGTTCCAACTGTATTGTGTGTGACCCTCTAGGTTCACCATCAATTGGCCGCAGGCTCACAATTACGTGATTTAATTAGTGAGCAATTAATATTTCATTAATTGCTCCGATCAATAAACTTCCTTTATTGACCACTCCAGAATTAATTTCCCTATTAATTTAGGAGTACCCACACCTCATGGTCGATGTCTAGCCACAAGCCCATGAGGCCCAACTTCAGGTGAATTGATCTCAGTGAACCTCACCTCTTATAAGTACCATGTACATACGGTCCCTCTATCGACTAATTTCCCGATCGAGACCTAGGGTGTGTGAATTGGTCGGCACCTCTAATTATCTCGATAACTATACTTTCTAATTCAGGATAATAATTCCAGTGTGACTGCTAAGTTTGGAAACCCCTTTCCAAATCCATCACCGACTGTGGCCACGGGTTTCTCGGAATATATTATCTAAGAATGTATAGGAAATTCTCTCAACGAACTACGTCAAGTCGGTAGATCCCATTTTGATGCTAACCATCCGCGCATACGACTATACGTACCCAACGTAGGCGCACAATGGTCAAGCTATGTGACCGGCTTCTAAATCAAAGTACGCACACCCGCATACCGAATTCGCCCTAGCATCTCAAGTCTAAGGACTAAATCGTACACTGTTATAAGTCTTGAGAGACATCCCATCACCGATATGCTTTTACGCACTTCCACAATGGGTCTCTCTGTTCGGGTCGTTCGATGCGTTCGATCCCCTATCGAACCACCTAGTCATATGCACTGACATCAAAATGTCTTGTTCATGAAACAACAACAAATTCACTTCATGTGAATCATGCATAATCCTACAAGTCTTTGCGATTCCCTCAATACCCCGTCTCGATAGGAATCTGTGACTTGGAACATTTTCGAGATCACGACCTTTGAGACTGTTTCATGATTAATCGCACCCAATACTGAAGTGAATAATCCCTTAGTCATAAGTGATCTCAGGGTTTCATCCAATCGCTTAAGTTATTCGCGAGAGATGAAGTTGGCCATTGTTTGATTTACATAACATAAACAAACGATCGTATTAATTCATTTATACTAGAGAAAGATTATCACATGATAGTCCTCATACAAGCAAAAATCTACTGGCTTGCAGGGCACTATCCCATCACGTCGGCCACTACGTCGGATAAGTCGAAGAGATCGAGGTCGATGCCGACGTTAGGTTATTTCTTTATGTTCGATGTGAAGTTGAGAGGGGAGGTCCTCGATATTAATCGACTTACCCACTGACCCATAGTTGTTTATAATGACGAAGACTTGGTACATCAAGAGTCCCCCAAGTTCTAGAGTTCGAGCGTAAGTCGAACTCTGGAATTTTGATGTGGTGATCGTTTTGAATTTTAAATTCTGCTTGTATCATTGGGAGTCTCCCAAGTTCTAGAGTTCGATTGTAAATCGAAGTCTGGGACTTGAAGTATCGGAGCAGAATTTCCCGCCATAGCGTGTTATGTTTTCGCGCCTTCGCAGATTTAGGGTTTAAATTGGCGGGTAATTCCTATATTAGGGGTGGAAGATTAAACGTCGTGTCTTGTCATGGGGCAGTGTGCAATTTTGGTGAAGCGGTAGTTTTCGCGTCTATATATATAAGCTGGTTGTTCATCCTGTGCTTTTACACTACGGTAAAAAGTATTATTGACGTCGGAGCTTTATAGGCAAATAAGAAAGAGCTTCATCGATTTTATTTCTGAGATACTCAAAAAATGTCGGACAGCGAAGTATCTAGTCCGGAGAATGTTCATGTGAGAGATGTTATCGAAGAAGTCTTTGGTGAGGAAGAAAATCGACAGGAAGGCAACGAAGGTGATATACCTGTAAGTGGTGGTCAGGCTGATGACGATGATGAAGATGAAGAGGGGAAGAGGCTGGCGTACCATGAGATTCAAGCTGGGGATTATAAAAGACCGTTGACGACCTGGCTATCGTCGTTCTCGATCGCTCAGGGTTCCCTCGCGGAGTATTCGAGAAACAACCCTTCTTGAATTCTTACTGTCTCCTCCAGCTGGCCCCCCCGAAATCATATTGACAATAGTTCCAGGCTGGGCTCTTCTGGGCTGTTCTTCTCTGGTGTCTTGATTTTGATCCCTCCTTGGGGGAGATCTGGACCGCGACCTATTATTATGTGATCGATTTGCAACATGCTCATTGTTTGAGACTCTCACGTAGCCGGTTAAGTGTCCCTCTGCAATTAATCTTTCTATTTCATCTCTCAACTGATAGCAGTCGTCCGTATCGTGTCCTCTTTGTCTATGGAAACGACAATACTTCCTTGAGTTCGGATTGTCTCTGATTGCGGCGGGCTTTCTTAACAAGTTTTTGTCTTGTATGGCAAACAAGATTTCCGACCTGAGTTTCTTTAATGGAGTATAGTTGTCGTGGTACTCTTTATTCGATCTTCCTGCTCCTCGTTTCCCAGGATTAAAGTTTCTTTCTTCTTCGTATCCTCTTCTGTCTTTCCTTTCATTATATCGATTGTTTGGAATCCTTTCCAATGATCGATCTGCAACTACGACCGGCTGCTTGTCTTCAGATTTTGCCAGTCCAAAGAAGGTTCCTCTTAGCTTGTTCATTTCCTCCTCGTTCATATATTGATTGGCCATTTCCATTAATTTTTCATACGTCGCTGGATTTTCTCTGACTATGGCGCTAGCAAAGCCTCTATTCAAGGTACTCTGAAACAGTACAGTTATTAGGAAGTCCACTCTCGGCATCTCGACCTTCAGGAGCTCGTTGTTAAATCTTCCCATGAAGTTCCTAAAACTCTCGTCAGGTTTGCGTATGATAGAGTATAGGTGATTGGCAGGGGGTCTAACTGCTCGTTTGCTACCAAACTGGCTCATGAATTTGTCGCAAAGTTGATCGTAGTCGAAGATAGATTTTTCCTCTAATCTTCCAAACCACGACTGTGCCATCCCCGATAGCGTCGTCGAGAAGGCTTTTGCCGCTACATTGTCCGAGATACCGTGGAGCTGCATCTGGAGGTTGAACGAAGCTAGATGCTCTTCAGGGTCTTCGGTTCCGAAGTAACGAGGCAGTTGAGTTGGTAATCTTTTGTCGAGTGGCAATCTCTCGAAGAAGATTTCGTCACAGAAGGGTGATTTTCTTAATCGGGAATTTGACACCGGGAGCTCGTTTCTTTTTTCTTGCCTGTCCAACTTCTGATGAAGCGACCTTACTTCTGAGGCGAGTTTGTTGACCTCCCTAACTGATTGTTCTTCGTGATCCTGTCTCTCCGGGCGTCTAGCTCGACGTTTATCTGCCCAACTGTCTGCTTGGTTCACTTCGACTTCATTTTCGACGTCATTAATAACGGCGCGAGGGGGTCTCTGAGGAAGGTTATAATTTTCTCTCGCGGCTTCCGCTAGCCATTCCTTCTTGGCGTCATCCAAGAGTGCTTTCAAGTCATCTTTGGTAAGTTGCAAAACAGGTGGAGCCGGGGGTCTGGAAGTTCCCCCTTCATCATTCTGTTGCTGCCCCGGGTTCCGAGGTAACAAGTTGTCACCTTGGCCTTCCCCGTTTTGATCTCGATTAGTCTCTCGCTCTCGTGCCAGAGCTGCTTTAGATCTTGTAGTCATCTTTCACGATTCAGAGTTAAATTTCCCACAGACGGCGCCAATTGATGAGTGTGTTATCGTTAGGGTAATTATTCCTAGTCAGTGTCTCGGGTTTCACGACTCGTCAATGTGAGGATTGGCAGGTCAATCAAGCTTCTGCTCGATATATACAAGGGGTTCTAACCTGTAATCAAAGATAACTACGTTAGGTTAATGCCGGTGGTTACCCGGCGATAACCCTCCGATGCTAAAGTAAGTATCGAGATAAGGATGGAGATCGGAGTGTAATTGATAGTCGGAACATGCGTACCTTTTATTTCATTTATGAGGGTTATTTATAGTTTTCCAGTTGGGTTACCGGGTCGAATCACGATTGGACGTTTTGGTTCGAATATGGATCCTCAGCGATTGATTCGATCCGATTGCAAGTGGGTTAATTTTAAGAGAACGTCGGCCACTACGTCGGATAAGTCGAAGAGATCGAGGTCGATGCCGACGTTAGGTTATTTCTTTATGTTCGATGTGAACCTAGAGGGGAGGTCCTCGATATTAATCGACTGACCCACTGACCCATAGTTGTTTATAATGACGAAGACTTGGTACATCAAGCAAAGCTAACAAACTCCGGCGTATCTTATTCAGACAACCAGTCGTCTGATAAAGAATTTGAAGAAGTACCCGAAACTCTATGCTTGATGGCCGAGGAATCTGATGATTCTGAAATTGAGGTAACTTCTACAAATTAATGAACTTGCATTATTTGAATCGTTTGAACAAATTTTAATTTCAAATTCAAATATTGTTGGTATATTTGCCAAGCTTAAGGAAGATATGACTCTGCTAAAAAGAGCAAAACAGATCAGTGAAACTTCAGGTTGAAAAACCTCAAAAATCAGCTGACTACAAAAAGCTTGAGCATGAGAATGACACTCTAAAAGCTGAGTATGCAATTCGTATGGAAAATATAAATGAACTTGAAAGAAGTAATTGCATCATTCTCTATAAAGAAATCAGAGGCTAATGAGAAAAAGCCTACTGAAGCTCAAAAGGTTAAGAAACTTAGTAAGCAACCTAAGACTAAACAGACTAGTAAAACTCATCATCTTAGTAAGCTGAAAGATGCTGCTGATAGGAGTGAAATTAAAAATGTTAAGTCTGCTGAATCAATAGGAGAGTTATTAGTTAACTCAGCTTATCACTTACTTCATGTATCTTACCTTGCTTATGAGCACTGTTTTCATCATGAAAATTATTACCATGCTAAATTTACTGAAATTCATGATAAAACTGAGTCACATAATCATCACATGTTAAAGGTTATACTAACCATGCAGGACCCAATATAAGGGGTACCAAAAACAGCAATCTGTTTTGTAGGAAAAACGCATGTGTGATGACAAAGGTGAGTTGACTGCCCTTGCTGATTTCAACAAGTTCAACAAGTGGTTTTACCATCGAGTGGGAGAATATCAACAATTGGTATCCAATACTGTATCAACATGTGATATCAACCAACAAGTGGTAGCTGCGTTGTTTGGACATAACAAGGAAAGCAAGATTGTTGGAAAATTGATGTTTATCCAGTAAATCAACGTTTGTATCCAACAAGTGGTATAGTCAATCATGTGACAACAATCTTTCAGCTCTCAAGAGTTGAAAATGGATTTGTTGAATTTGGATTCATGAGCTGAGGGGGAACATATCAGAAAAATCATCTCAACAGCTTACTGGAATTCAACGGCTGAGTATCTTTCGAGACTGACTCTCATAAGACTACTCGACCACAGATTCTTGAACTCAGGGGGAACGTGTACGACGAGCGGTACTCCTGATTAGAGATGATGTTATCAATAAGTCAAATGAAGTTATCAGAAGACTGTTTCTCATCAGCCGACTGAAACTCAACAACCAAGTGACATTCAAGAATACACATCGAAAAGGGTGAAGGAAGTAACCAACAAGTGGTATCAATTCTTGAAGTCAGGGGGAACAGTTATTCTAACTGGAGTGATAAACAGCAAAGAAGACTACAAACTGCTGGCTTGCGTGTAAAGAAGAATTAATTATTCACCTACGTGTCTTCAGCATACTAAGTTTTGGTGTTGATAACAAAAAGGGGGAAAAGTGAGATGCAACTAAGAACTCTCAAAGGTTGCATTGGATCTAATGATTTTAATCCTAGAGTATGAAGACTAAACTGAAGACTTGGAAGACGTTCTTAGTTGAAAGTTTTGTCATCATCAAAAAGGGGGAAATTGTTGGAAGAATTTATTAACTCAAGAACAGCTAAGTGATCTTATCAGTTGAGATAATTAAGTTAGTTAAAAGGTTTTGATGATAACAAAAAGATGTCATCAACTAAGTTACGTGAAGCTTAGTAAGCCTTTGAAGATTGGATACTTGGTCTAAAAGAAAATCATTTAAGAACAGAAGTATTCAAGACATGAAGATTCAATCTTATGATAAGAGTGAAAATCAGATTAGTGAAAGATTGAAAATCAGCTTAGTGGAAATGAGATCATCAGATGACTGATCATGAGATGACTAGTGCATCAGCCTTGTGCATCAGCTTTGTGCATCAGCTTTGTGCATCAGCTTAGTGCATCAGCTTTGTGCATCAGCTTAGTGCATCAGACTAGTGCATCAGCTTTGTGCATCAGACTTGTGCATCAGATTTGTGCATCAGACTTGTGCATCAGACTAGTGCATCAGACTAGTGATCATCAGCGGAGTGGATCCCATCAGCTAAGTAAAATCGGTCAGTAAGCTCTCCAACGGTAACAAGCTAAGTGCATTAAATGCTGCTGATCGAAAGTACATCAGAGTGTACAGTAAACAGTGCAGAAAGTACAGCAGTGTGTACAGTGAACAGTGCGACAGTCTGCAAAAGTTACCATCCAAATTATGACCGTTGCTCAAGGACTTAAATGCAATTTTGTCAACCTTCAACGGGCAAAATTACAAATCCAGGAGTATAAATAGATGGTAAACTGAAGATTCAAGAGAGACTTGCACACTTTCAAGATCAAATCTTTAGAGCAAGAATCCATCAGTTGAGTCATCTTATCATAAGCGGAGTCATCTTATGACAAAGCTGATTGTTGAAGAACAAGATTAAACCCTTGTATATCTGAGTGATATTCAACTGAGTGTTGTGAGGAGTAGATATCCATCTTTGTGAGTGATATTACTTCGGAGAATAGGTCTTCTTTGTGATTTCCTATTACGCACTTGTGGCCATTTCATTTGTTGTTTGGCGCAAGCATTGTATACGGATTACTTTGTGTTTTCTAGTATAACCCAAGATCTAAGTGACTTGGAAGAGTGGATTAAGAGGATTTTTTCCTGTATAACCACTATAAAAATTCCTTGTGTTATTTACTTTATTTGTCTTGCATTGCATATCTCATAAGCTAAATAAATACTTTAAAAGAAGAGTCTTTTAAATTGAGGAATTTCCAACTTGGGGTAAAACTTTCTTTGTGCTTTAAAAGTTTAATTGAGTTGAAAACATTGTTTGAAAAACACGTAAACATTATCCGCTGCATCATTGTTTGAAACTCTGATTATATAAGCCTGATAAGCAAAATCAGCATAGTAGTCTACTCCACTGAATAAGCTAAGTGCTAAATCAGCATAGTAGTCTCACGAATAAGATCAGCTTACTCTGCTGATAAGCCAAGTGCAAAATCAGCTTAGTCATCTTATTTAGCTGATGAGCGAACTCTACTTATAGAAGAAAAGTTAAAGAAATTTTTTAAAGTTTATGAGGTCTATTCACCCCCCCTCTAGACCTCATCTGACCACTTGGGACCAACACAGTCGATCTAGTTGTTCTTCGTTTCCTTGCTTTCGCTTCATTTGTATTATCTATGCCCCCGTAGGTTCACCACATAATTGGTCATTGGTTATAATAAAATATTTATTTAATTACTCTAGTATTAAATACTCTAAATCAATCGAATACTCTGTCGACCGATCATTCCAAAATTAGCACCCCTACCAATCTGGGAACCATACTCCACGGTCGATGTCTGGCCACAATGAATTAATTTAGTGAACCTTTTAAACATTTACAACTTTTATATACGACATGATCTCTCGATCAATCCATCTTCTAGTCGAGACTTAAGGGTATGGACTTTTTATCGGTTCCCCTTTTCTTCGTCTTAACTTTATGTACTCTAATCTAGAAATAATTATCTTTGACTTAATCTTTATGAGCTACTTTCATAAAGTCGTCAGATATCTCGGCGATGATTTTACCGGAATTAATTTCTCACAAAAATCCATAGGAGAAATTTCCAACCTATCAAGTTGGGTCAATGGATCATTTGTTGATGATATGAACCTGCATACGAGTCCCTCTAGACCCAACGTGAATTCTCAGAGACCTTCTGGTAATCTCCAATCGGTCGAAACTCACATCAAAGTATAGACGTTTTCACACCAGATAAACCCTATCATCTCAAGTATTAGGGATCGTTCCTCATATACTATTGTAAATCAGAATGACTTCAATCCTGATATGCGACTACCACTTCCATGGTGAGTTATTATCTAATTAATGTATTCAGTGCACTTGCCATCCCAACAAGTCACGCATTTATGTGTATCGACAATCCCAGTCATGCTCGTGGACCCCAGCGTTCTCCAGTTCATTGGAGTATATACATTAGTGAGAGTCTAACCGAATCCAACGATGTCCTATATCGATAAGATTCTACGACTCTTGAATATGTTCTAGATCACGACCTTAAAGATCAGTCCACTGGTTGTCCCATAGCCTTTTGATCACTTCTATCCTTATGTTACCAAAGGTCCGTTAAAGTAAGCTCATTTCTTCAATTGTCTTTGAACTAATAATTTTGTATTTAATTAATTTTTAGCATATCGAGTTGAGCTCGAGTCGAACTTTAAAAATTAACAAACGAAAAATTATGTTCAAGCTAATTTTATTTGTGTGACGAATAGACAGGGCCTTTCCTAGATATTCGGGAGCTCTAGGCGAATTTCAAATTTTGGGGCCCTTTGTTATAAAAGAAATATAATCAATTTATTTTTTAAGGGCAAAAATATTAATAAAATATTAACATATTATTTTCTCTAACATATAATTTTTTGGATAGGAAATAGAGTTAAGCATGTACATATACATGTAAAATTTTCTATGGCTAAAATAATATTTTTAATATTAAAAGTTATACAAATTTTTTAAAAGATCCAAATTTTTTTGTATAACTTTCAATATTAAAAATATTATTTTAGCCTAGGAAATTTTACAAGTATATGTACATCCTTAACTCTATTTCATTCTTTTACAAATATCATAATTGATTGTTTGAATTTATTTTATTTCGTGACATTCTTAACTCTATGAATTTTATATTATTATAATATAGAAAAAAGTTATATATCATATATAATACTAAAGAAAATATACTCATACATATAAAAATATGGATAGGGCTAGACCAATTTTATTGGGGGCGAAATTATTTTTTACAATGTACTAAGTGAGAAACTAATAAGCAGAAAAATCCTATTATAAAGAAACAAAACAATATCCTTTTTATAATAATTAGTAAAGAATTTTTTTTTAAGTACTTATTAAGTAAAAAATTTAATTTGCAATCAAGTATTTGAATCATTAAATTATATCCAGTCCTTAAAGATTTCGAAGATGCACTATGTGTAACAATTAGAATGATAGCTATTCATCAATTTGATATTAAGATAAAAAAATTACTAGATTTTGATGGCAATTTAATGGAATGATTTTGACGGAAAAACTTAGGCATATTTGTTTGGTGTTTGGGGAAAGTTACCACTTGTATCGATAGCCCCACTTTCATTGAATGTTGAGGAGATTGAAGCCCTCAGGACAGAATTCCAGTAAGAGGCATTAGAGTTGTAGTTATAGTTAAACCAAGCCACCCACAAACCAAGCCACCCACAAGCAGTCTTTGGATCTAATGAAATCCCAAGACAACTTACAGGAAGAAACATGGTTTATATCAGAGACTTTTTTAATTGAGAGAATAGTGAATGTTTGTAAGATAATCTCAATTTGTGTAATGTTAATGATGAGGGGTACTTTGGATTTTCTATTTCGTGAATCAAGTCAATATCAAGTATATATACAAGGGGTACTTTGTGTAATGTCGGGGTACTTTGTGTAATGTCAATGTCCTTCAAGTCAGGATCGGACTCCGATCCTTCTCCTACCTTGGATTTGCCTTTGAGATCCTTAGAACTAGACATCGTGAATATACTCGCGATGGGAGATCGGATTACAGTAGTTTTCGGTATTTTCTAACAGTATACTTCGATCTGGTGTTGGAAATTTATCGTGAATGAATCTTCGGTTGTGAACATATATATATATATATATATATATATATATATATATATATATATATATATATATATATATATATATAAGGTTAAAAAGGTAAATTGCAAATCAGATCCTGTGTAACCACGACGGTTGAGCTCCCCAACAATAAATTCAAAATTATCTTCTCGATAATTGCACTTTCGGCCCCTATTCTTTTCTAAAATAGATCACAACTGCTGGAACAAGGAATATGTGCTACATCTAAGTTATTGTCTACTTATCTGAGCTTCAACTTCACTTGCGCTGGAGAAGTGGGGGAGTATTGATGAGGGGTCAACTACTGGAAGCGGACACTTTGATCAAAATTTAAGCAAGGTTAGTTATTATCAATATTTATGACATCACAACAATTAATCATTTTGGGGTTTCCAAAATATGCACCCTTTTTCTCTGGTTCGGTTTTTATATTATCCCACTGAATTTTTTCGAATAAGGTTTTTAATGAGGCATATCCGAAACACGAAACAATGATTCATATCACTCTTGAGGCAATATCTACTTCTCCGAGCTTCAGCTTCACCTTCGCTCGAGAAGTGAGGGAGTATTGATGAACAATACTTTGGATTTCCTATTTCGGGAATCATATCTGATCGAAGTCCAGGAAATTCGACCTCGAAGACAGTAATTCCAATCTCCATGTCCCGGTCTCCCATCAAGACAGTCCGATTGCTAGGAAAGGGTTATCGCTCGAAATCACTGTTGGGCCAACCCCAGGTCCAGGCCCTTGGGCGAGGAAATGTATCCCTATGGAAGGTTCACCTAGCAAGCCGCCTCAACTATAAATACCAGTCACATTTATGACATCAGACACGCAGTCCCAGGTGCTCCTTGATTGGTCATACTACTCGGATTCACCTCCAGAGCTAGATTAGATCTCTCTTTGTACTGTGCTTAGCCTCTAGCATGTACGACATCCTATAATGCTCGAATAGGGCCTTTTGTAACCTTTGTACACCATGTTTGGAATATAAATTGTTGGATGAAGATGAAGATAGAGTGCAAGAAGTAAAGCGAGGTTTTGATGATTTCCAAAACATAAGAATCAACTAAGTAATGGAAGCTTAGCAAATCCCTTAGAAGAATTTTGACCAAGTAAGAAGACAAATTAGAAGGGTCAAAAGTTGAAGGTCTAGAAGACTACTGATCTGTTGCTGAGTTCGAAATCAGGCTGGTATTTTTGCAACTTATTTAAATCAAAATAGTTCAACTTGAGATCAGCAGGGTATCTATCAGATGGGTCATTTCGATTAGCATAGTAGAAGGGATCAAGGAGTCTGCCCAACGGTAATAAATGCACTAGGAGTAATAATGCTGCAAGAGAAGGGTATTAATGGCAAATGATTGAAGTTATTCTCGGATCAGCAGGGTGCATTTAATGCAACTGACAGAATAGTACAACAGAAGTGTATAATGCTACAGTTGCAGAGAGCCGTTTTTAGAAAAGAGGGACCAATACTTGCAGATTTGAAAATTTTCTTTCTTCAACAGATAAATTTTCAAATCCAAGTATAAATAGATTCCGATTCAAGAGTTAGAGACAACACAACAATTGAGATCATTTCGCGAGCAAAATTTCTCTAAGTCTCAAAAGCTTAAGAACAACTCACTCGTCTGCCGAAGTCATTTGTTGGCAGAAGCTGATGTTGAAGTTAAAAGAATACATCTTTCTGAGTGAATCTGTATTAGAATAGTGTTGTGAGAAGTAGATATCCAAGTGAGAGATTTTACTTCAGAGTGTAGGAGTTTCTTTGTGATTTCCTATTGTGAACTTACGGCCATTTCATTTGTTGTTTGACGTTCGCAGTGTATATTGTAATCTGTGAGATTATAGTATAACCCAAGATCTTCATGTTTTGGAAGAGTGGACTAAATGATTTCAATCCATATAACCACTAAAAAAATTATGGTATTTACATTTGCACATTTCAAAATAGCATACTTTAACACTTGAATTAATTGTTTAAAAGATTTTAAAGGAGTTTATAAGACTTCGGATAAAATCTTTTAAGTTGACAAAAGTTTACTTGTGAAAAATACTTTAACATCCGCTGCAAGTAATCCGATTGAAAATTTGATTTTACTGAAATCAGCTAAGTCATAATTGGAAGATTGGTCAACTCTGCTCTTCAAAGCTTTGTGCGCGATCAGCTTAGTCTGCTGACAGAAGAGTTGAAAATTTTTAAGTCAAAAATAATTTTCAGAGGTCTATTCACCCTCCCTCTCTAGATCGCATCTGACCACTTGGGACCAACAAGTGTTATCAGAACAGGTGGTTCATTTGAATCAACTGCCTAATCAACGAGCTTGATCCGAGTATTTTTCAAAGGTTTTCAAAGTTTTCAAAAGAGCACGCTTTTTTTTTTTTGAAAAATAAAAACTTTTTGAAAATGGATTGTATAGCCATGTTCCCCACATCGACGGTATGAGTTTCGAGGACTGGAATATTCGAATGGAAATCTTCCTTGCTGCTTACAACGATAACATATTTACATGTATAACTAAAGGTCCTCTCACGATCACCAAGGCCATCAAAGTAAATGACGAAAAAATGATGGTGAATAAAGAACTTGAAGAGATGACAGCTGAGGAAGTCAAGCTGTTAAATCTGGACAAGGTTGGCCGTTTCATCATGACTCGAGCCCTAGACAATGACCGATTTGAGATGGTCAAGCACTGCAAGACTGCTTTAGGAACTGTGGGAAAATGTTCGTGAGATGAGCGAAGGAAACGATGCCATCAAAGAGCATAATCTGAGTATTGCTCTGGAAAAGTTGGACAACTTCAAGATGAAATTTGGCGAAACCATTGATCAGATGGATACAAGGTTCACCAGAACACTAAATGAAGTTTTGACGCTGGGAAAGACATTCATTGATAAGGAGATCACTGTAAAGGTTCTGAAGGCCCTACATCCATAGTTCAACATGAAGATCACAACCATGGAAGAATCAAGGGAACTGGGGAAGATCTCTCTTACAAAGCTGTTTTCTGTACTCAAGGCGTACGAATATAAACTGCCAAGAATGAGTATTGAAGAAACCTCAACTTCAAATCCCACAGCTGCCCTGGATGCTGCTGAAAACCCAAGAAGAACAACAAACAAAAGCAAATACAACAATGAAGAACTTAAGGAGTACTCTGCTGGAGACGTTGCACTGTTGATTAATAATTTCAAGAAGTTCTACAAGAGAAAAGTGAAGAACAAATACAACAATGCTTCTACTTCTAACCCTACCTATAATTCTCATGATAGTGAGGATTCTTATAAATCCGAACTAATGTGCTATAATTGCAGGAAACTGGGTCATTACAACAGAGATTGCCCGTATCCTAAAGTTGAGATGTATACGGAGGAAGAAAAGAAACTCAGAAAGGAGAAGAAATATCATAAATGAAAAATGCTGATGGTTGAGGCTGAAAAGCTTGCTGCCATCTACTCGTCTGATTCGGATTCAGAAACATCAGATGACGAATCTACTGAAGATGAGCAACCTGCACTGCTCTGTCTGATGGCCAAAGAATCAGATGACTCTAAGGATGAGGTAACTTCTTCCGAAAATAAACTGTTCAGTTCATTTGAGCAAATGATGATTAATAATTCCATTATTGTTGAAGAATTTGCTATGCTTAAGGAATATATGATATTCCTGAAAGAGCAAAATAGTTCTCTGAAACTTAAGGTTGAAAAACCAAAAGAATCAGCTGAATATAAACTGCTTGAGCAAGAGAATGAATATCTGAAAGCTGAATGTGTAGTCTATAAAGGTAAAATCATGGAACTTGAGAAAGTCATAGAGTCTCATGATAAGTTGTCTGTTGCATTAACTCAAATGTCTAGTAAACAGATACTGCCTTCAGAACATGATAAGTTAGAACTGAAACATGATGAAAAATTCGTATCAGGGTACAACAGTAAGGTCATCTTGTATGTTCAGACAACTAAACCTGCTTCAGCTGAGAAAGAATTAAAGGAGAAGAAAGCTCATAAGGCTAAAAAGAGCAAAGTGACAAAAATAAAAAAACAGACTGGAAAAGCTAAACAGCAGAGTCCTAGGAAGTCTGCTGATAAAAGTAAAACCAATCAGACTAGTAAAAAAACTAAGTCGTCTGTTAATGAGCAAGCAACTAGTAAATTAAATAAGCATAAGAACAAGAAAAATAAAAATGCTTGGTTAGGAAATGAGTCATCATATTATGTGCAACCTGCTGGATATCCACAAATATATCATGCACCTCAATTTCCACCTTACTGTGCTCCTTACCCTACTCATCCAATGCATGCATATCCTGCATATCATGTATCTTACTCTGCTTATGAACATTAGCCGCATCTTATTGATTATTAACATAACACATTTGCTGATTATGATGAAGAGAAAATTGTTCATGCTCCTGCCAAAACTCAAAAGCCTAAGAAGCCTAAGACTTCAACATCTTGGGTTGTCTAAGGTGAAACTAATCCTTCTGGACCCTCTCAATAAAGGGTACCTAAAACAATTTCCTTTTGTTTTGTAAGTTAGGTTTAGGAGTAGGAGTAAAGTAGAAAAGAAGTTATACTTGGACATTGGATGTTCAAGACACATGTGTGGAAACATACATGAGCTGACTGATACTGCTGCTGTGGACGGTCCGGAAGTTACATTTGGAGACAGCAAAGAAGGCAATATTGTTGCGTGTGGAAAGTTGATCAAAGGCAACATTGAGATATTTGACGTCTCTTATGTTAAAGGCCTCAAATACAATCTGCTGAGCATAAGTCAATTTTGTGACAAGGATTTTGGAGCTACTCACATGGACTTATTTGGACCTACTGATCCAATCAGCAACTGTGGAAAGAAATACTGCCTAGCTGTTGTGGATGATTTTTCAAGATACACTTGGGTTGTTTTCATGAAGGAAAAAAGTGAAACCAAGGAGCATCTTACTAATATGATGGAGCTGACCCAGAATGAGAAGATTATGAAAATCTTGAAGATCATATCAAATAGAGGAACTGAGTTTACAAACTCCATTGTTGAAGAGGTATTGTAATGCCAGAGGAATCAGCCATGAGTACTCTGCTGCCAGAACCCCTCAACAAAATGGAGTTGCTGAAAGGAGAAACAAAACTGTTAAAGAAGCTACCAGAACCATGATAGCTGAAACAAATCTGCACCAAAGATTGTGGGCGGAAGCCACAAATACAGTCTGCTTCACCTAGAACAGATGCATGATCAATAAAAATCAGAACAAGACTCCATATGAAATTTGGAACAACTGGAAGCCAAATATTTATTACGTTAGGATTTTTGATTGTAAATGTTTTGTTTTAAATAATGAAAAAAATCACCTTACTGCATTTGTAGAAAAGGCTAATGAAGCTGTTTTTGTAGGTTACTCTACTATTAGTAAATCTTACATATTCTTTAACAAACGAACTTTACTTATAAAAGAATCCATTCATGTAGTATTTGATGAACCAAACCAATCTTCTGAAAATAATCAAAGTACTAATTCAAATCTGTCTACTGATTTTCAGAAATTGAGTGTTGAACAAAAGGAATATCATGTTCCCATCATACTACCTGACCTCAACACAGTTGATAGCTCAAATGCTGTTCAAAATCAGTCTGTTAATTGTCTAATAGACGAGTTGCAAACAGCTGACAGACCAGAGGCTGTTCAACAGACTACACATGTTCAACAGACTACTACTGGAACTCCAACAATAGAGTTGGAAGATCAATCTAGAAGACAACATCCAGATTTGCAACCTGATCTCAGATGGCTCAGAATTCACCCACCTGATTAATGATTCGTGATCCTTTGGATAGATTAAAGACAAGAAGAGCTGCTGCAAATGATGAAATGTTTGTCCGATTTTTATCTCAAATAGAGCCTAAACAAGTTGTAGAAGCTCTTAGTGATTCTCATTGGATTGAAGCTATGCAAGAAGAGCTAAATCAATTTGAAAGGAATAAAGTCTGGTACTTAGTTCCTAGACCAATTCATCAAAGAGTCATTCGCACTAAGTGGGTATTCAGAAATAAAACAAATGAAGATGGTATTGTCACCAGAAACAAAACAAGACTAGTTGCCAAAGATAACTGCCAAGAAGAAGACATTGACTTCGATGAGACATTTGCACCATTAGCAACCAATCAGACTGTTCGTTGCCTATGCTGCTCACTAGAACTTCGCTTTCTATCAGATGGATGTGAAATCTGTTTTTCTCAATGGAAAATCGCAAGAAGAAGTGTACACTGAACAACCTCCTGGATTCGAAGCTTATCAAGAAGGAGATAAAATATATCATCTCAAGAAAGCCCTCTATGGACTGAAACAGGCTCCAAGAGCATGTTATGATACTTTATCTGATTTTCTTTTAATTAAAGGATTTCGAAAAGGTAAGGTAGACAAGACTTTGTTCACTGTTGAATGGGAAGATCGTATATTACTTGTGCAAATATATGTGGACGATATTATTTTCGGTTTAACCAAGCAACAGATGTGTGAAAAGTTTTCCAAGCTGATGCAGAACAAGTTTGAAATGAGCATATGATGGGTGAACTTAGTTACTTTCTTGGTTTGGAAGTTAGACAACTGCCTAATGGGATATTCATCAACCAAGCTAACTACACAAAGGATCTGTTCAAGAAATATGGTATGGAAACTAGCTCATCTGTTAATGTTCCTATGTCTACTGCAAATCAGTTGACATGACCAAATACAGAGGCATAATAGGGTCACTGTTGTATCTAACAACTAGCAGACTAGATATTATGTATTCTGTTGGGGTTTGTGCGAGGTATCAATCCAATCCTAAAGAAACTCATCTCTTAGCTGGCAAGAGGATCCTCAGATACCTTAAGGGCACTCAAGAATTGGGATTATGGTATCCTAGATAATTAAGATTTGAGCTTATTGGTTATTCAGATTCTAACCTTGCTGGCTGCAAAATAGATAGGAAAAACACTACAGGTGCCTGTCAATTTTTAAGTAGTCGTATGATCTCATGAATGATTAAAAAGCATAATTCAGTATCTATCTCTACTACTAAAGCTGAATACATTGCTGCTGGAGGATGTTGTGCACGGATACTCTGGTTGAAACATCAACTAGAAGACTACAATATCAAGATCAGTGAAATTCCAATCTACTGTGATAATACATGTGCAATCTCACTTACTTAGAACACTATAAGTCATTCAAGGACAAAGCATATTGAGATCAAACATCATTTTATTATAGATCATGTGGAAAAAAGAAATATCATTATTGAGTATGTTCATAGAGTCAACCAGATTGCTGGCATCTTTACCAAACCATTGAGTGATGCAAGATTTTCAGCTCTAAGAGCTGAACTAAGACTACTTAATTTGGATTCATAAGTTGAGGGGAAACTTATCAGAAGACATAAGTTCATCAACTTACTTATCTGTTATTACTCTTCAAGGTTAACTTTCAACAGACTAGTTAACTTATGGATTCTTGAACTCAGGGGGAACGTGTAAGACTAGCGGTACTTTTGATGTAAAGATGAAATTTCTTGATGACAGTTAGTTGGAGTTTAGAAGATTTGTTCTTAATTCTTGAAGACCGAAGATTAATATATCTTGCTGGATTGACAAACAACAAATGAAGATTACTAGCTATTGACATTCACTAGTAATATCAGATATCAAATCACTCGTCTGTCAAATAAGTTAATTCTACTCATCTGATATTTTATATAAGTGTGATATTAAAACGTTATATTTAAAAACACGCTTTTATAAATAGCAGATTAGTGTCGATTGACTTTTCCGCCCATCTGACACTAGAATATAAATTTTGAAATTCGTAAATGTAACTGCCCAGCTCCGTGGGTCCGTCGAATAACGATCGGAAAATTATTATTATTTTGAAAAAAAGTTAAAATATCTAAACCTTTTAAAAGAAACGATAAATTAGAATTGAGAATTAAAGGTTTTAAGCGAAAGCAGTTTGAAATGAAATAAGAACAATTTTGATTACTAACTTTAAAGCGGAAGCAATTAAAATAAATTTTAGCGGATGACATGACATGGTGAAACAACTTGTGGGACACAATAGAAATACAAGGAGATTAAGATTAATATTTGATAAAATTTAAGATCATCTTCGATAGATATTTCCATTTTACAAAATTAGCTAAAATACCAAGATATTTAGCAATATATATGAGTTCAAACGAAAATCTTAAAATCAAATAAGAATTTAAACAAAAGTTCAACTACTCTCTGGAACTAGGGTGGGACCGTAACTGTGATGACCTAACCGCAACATGAACTTTTATTTACCCCAAACACCTGTAGCTGAAAAGATTGAAACATGGAATGCATAAGTTGATCGTCCAACTTAGTGAGGCTGTAGTGCACATGTGCGCTGATGGGGGCTATTTCGCACCCTACTTACTATTCGAATCGAACGAAGCAGATAAGATCGATTCGACCAAACCTAACAGATCGGGATCATCTTGCAGACCCGGCCAGGTGCAGCTCGCTTCGATAGAAGATTGTACTCCGGACCCAAGAAGGATATTTGGGCCGAGTCCTATTAGGACTATGTTTCCTTGTAACACTAGGTTTAGCATTATATAAATACCTAGTTAATCATTGTATTAAAGGACGACGAAAATTCCTGAATTGTGAGAATACAGGATTTAACACTGCTTACAACAGCACAACTTAATAATATTCAATATTATTACTAAGCTTTTTACCTTCATATCGGTGTGTTTCATAGCTTTGTTTGGTGGTTTTACTTCTTGTTCTTGAATATTGCTTTTTCTTTGTAACCGATCCATCCGGAATAAAGTAACAGAGCCCTAAATAATATATATAAATATCGAAAACCCCCGATATCACAAATTCACTGATAATTCAATTAACCCGACGAAATCCGGTTAAATCAGTTGGCGCCCACCGTGGGGCTAGGTTAATTATTCGATCGACACATGGCTCGCCCAAGGAAAAGTGCTCGCATTGGAGCGAGAAGTAATACAACCACCGGCCACAACACATCCGAAGATCCACAAGACAACAACGATAACAACATTCCCAACACCAATGAAAATCTCCCAGATACCCGTTCTCGTCAGCAGGAACACCAAGGAGGTCTTACCGGTGCAATACAGGAAGAACCGGAAGTCCCCGAAATACCAGTTCCTCTCCCAGGCGCTCAGGAAAAACTGAGACAAATAGCAATGCTCTTCAAATCACTCTCTCCAGAAGAATTGCTAGTTTTAGACCAAATTCCTCGAAACGCTGCGACTCCCAGGACAACTCCTGCACCAGGAATGCCAGGGCCAAACAAACAAACCTCTCAACAAGCGGACAGCCCAGCAAGTGAGCGACGCTCGTTACGCAGCCCACAGCAGGACAATTCTAAACCCTCCGATAACCGTCCCCGAAGAAAACCAGGTCGAAGAAGGCCACAGGCGGATCGCAGCGGATCGAAGGAACGAACAATAATCCCAATCGAGGATGACATAGATGATGCTATCCCAGATCGACCACGAGCAACTCGATTCTCGGAAAGAGAAATCGAGAGAATAGTACAGGAACGACTGGAGCAACGCCTACGATCTGTTCAAAACCCGTGGACCCGAACCGCGGAACTCCAGGAGAGCCTTGCAGCATGTTCTCCCTTCAGCAGAGAAATAAAAGAAGCGCAATCCATTGGACAGGTCCCGGGTAGACTACCCCGATATGACGGAACCACCGACCCGGATGATTATATTTTTAGCTTCACTAACATCATGAATTTATATGCCCACTCTGCCGAATTCACCGCCAAGTTAATGGTGACCACATTCGAGGGCCTAGCGTTGGATTGGTTCGCAAAACAACCTGCCAACTCCATATTCAGTTTCCGGGAATTATGCAATAAATTGACGCAGCAGTTTGCCAGTCAGAAGAGGCAAAAACTCCCGATGAGCTACCTAGGAACCATACATCAACAAGAAGGAGAATCCCTAAGAAACTGGTTGGCCAGATTCAACGTAGAATTACTCAAAATCGATTCTCCAAATATTGATTACATAATTTCTATCCTCTTTGATCTCACTAAAAACAGGCAGTTCGGAAATGCCCTCAGTCGAAAACAACCAAGAACGTTCGCTGACATCATGAGCTTGGCGTCTAAGTATATGACCCAAGAAGAGATGAATTCCTTTAAGGATAAAAACAAAAATAAATTCACAGCTTCAGGCTCCAAGCGGCATGATAAGATTCCTATTCAAAGACCCTTAGACTATGAGCGATCTTCCAGGAGAGGTAACGTTTTCCAGCGACTGGAATACAGCAAAGCCGATCAAGAAAGACAACCTAATTACTACCAAAGACCAAGAAACCCTGAGCAACCAATCAGAAGCAGGGTGAATCAAGTAGAACACCCAAGATTAAATGCTCCAATGGAAGAAATATTGGAAGTCCTAGAAAGAAATAACTGGATTCCCGAGGCAAGGAAAATCGCTCAGCCCAGACCGGGGTCTAGAAACTATGATCAATACTGTAAGTACCACAGGGCACATGGGCATCTAACGGAAAATTGTTTTCACCTTAAGAGAGAAGTCGAAAAACTAATCGAGCAAGGAAAACTAGACGAATACATAGACCAAGATAATCGCAAAAGGGAAAGAAGTAGAAGCCCTCGGAACGGTAATCGAAGGAGAAGTTCTCGTCGAAGGTCGCCCGAACGTCGACCTACTCAGGAGTTAAATCAGGACCAGATCAATGGGACTATCCATACAATATCCGGGGGACCCGCGGGTGGAGATAGTCGTAATGCACGACGAAGGACAGCCCGATCCATAATTCGAAATTCAAAATATCCAAAAGAAATATGGACTCTGGAAAACAGGCCGACAAATCACCAGCCGATCAGCTTCAACGAAGGCGAAGTACCTAAAAACATCATTTGGGACACAAAAGAAGATAACCCCGATTTTCCTATGGTAGTATCATTAGAGATAGCGAATTATAATGTAAGAAGAATCCTAATTGATAATGGAAGCTCGGCAAATATCATCTCCCGGGAGGTTTTAGCCCAAATGAACTTGGGACAAATAAACCTACAAAAAGTAGCTACGCCGTTAGTAGGCTTTGGAGGGTCCGAGATTATTCCCAGCGGAACAATATCTTTAAGTGTATCACTTGGGAAGAAACCACTTAGGACAGTGAAGTTGATAAAATTCCTAGTAGTGGAAACACCCTTCGCTTATAACGCTATACTAGGGCGACCAGCCCTTAACCTTTTCCGAGCTGTAGTCTCTACCTATCATCAGAAGATAAAGTTTCCGACCGATATGGGCATCGGAGAAATAACGAACGACCACTGTATGGCGTGGAATTGCTACAGCACATCGTTAACTTTGAAAGAACACCCTAAGTCAATTACTCCGAGCAAGAGAATGATCGAAGACGATCTCATTAGAAATGAGGTTGAAATTCCTATTACTGATCGGTTAGATAAAAAGGGGAAAGAACCGCTAGACTTATCCTTGAAACCCCCAGAACATAAAGATATAATTCTAGTAAAAGGCGACTCGTCCAAAACGACAAGAATAGGTACAGAATTGAGCAGAGAAGGAGAAATAATGTTAATCGAATTCCTAAGAAATAATGTTGACGTCTTCGCCTGGAGCGCGAATGAGATTGAAGGAATTGATCCTCGGATAATCAAGCATACCCTAAAAATCGACCCTTCGGCGAAACCCGCCAGACAGAAGAAAAGAAATCATGGACCGGTAAAAGATAGAATTATCAAAGCCGAAGTAGAGAGATTGCTCGAAGCAAAACAAATCCGAGAAATACATTTCTCGGAATGGCTATGTAATGTTGTACTAGTAGCAAAAGGGGATAAAAAGGACAACAAATGGAGAATGTGTAATGATTTCACCGACCTTAACAAGTTATGTCCACGCGACCCATACCCTCTCCCAAGGATTGACTTATTGGTCGACTCGACTGCTGGCTTCGCGATATTCAGCATGATGGACGCCTTCCAAGGATCTTACCAAATATACATGGACGAGCGGGATCAAGAGAAGACCGCGTTCATAACCGAACAGGGAGTATACTGTTTTATCGTAATGCCATTCGGATTGAGGAATGCCGGCGCTACTTACCAAAGGTTAGTAAGCTTAATGTTCAGGGAATTAATCGGAGAAATAATGGAAGTCTATGTAGACGACATGTTAGTCAAAAGTATGAATGAAGCAGATCACATAAAACATCTAGATCGATGTTTCCAAATCTTAAGAAAATACCGTATGAAGTTGAACCCTGCAAAATGCACCTTCGGTGTTAAGTCAGGAAAATTTTTAGGATACTTGGTACATCAGCGAGGTATAGAGGTCAACCCAGAAAAAATTCGAGCCATAACTGAAATGAAACCTCCCAAGACCATCTCTCAAGTACAAAGCTTAGTTGGGAAAATCGTAGCATTGAATAGATTCATATCAAAATCTGCGGACAGAAGCTTGCCCTTTTTCCAAACACTTCGAAAAGCGAAAAAATTCGCTTGGACCGAAGAATGTGAACGAGCCTTCGAACAACTCAAAGAATATTTGACAACGCCCCCGATGTTAGCTAAACCGACGGAAGGGGAACCGTTGTACATCTACATCTCCATCTCTGATACGACCATTAGTTCAGTGCTAATTAAGATAGAGAGCTCCGAGCATAAGCCCGTCTATTATCTTAGCAAATTATTACAAGGGGCGGAGAAGAATTACTTGGAAATAGAAAAATTCACGCTGGCCTTAGTAGTGGCCGCACGAAAACTCCGACCCTACTTCTTAACTTACAAAATCATCGTTTTGACGAATCAGCCGCTAAGGCAAGTTCTAGCAAAACCAGAAGCCTCCGGAAGATTGATCAAATGGGCCATCGAACTCAGCCAGTTCGATGTAGACTACAAACCAAGGATTGCCATCAAGGCCCAAGTGTTAGCCGATTTTATATTAGAAACACCAACACAGACTACTGAATCATCGAGCAGCCTCAACGACGATGTCTTGATTATAGAAGATCAAACTTGGTTAATGCATGTCGATGGTGCTTCATGCCGAGAAGGAGGAGGCGCCGTAATCAACTTCACCGGACCAAATAAGGAAGATTTGAATTACGCGATAACATTGGACTTCGTTGTAACAAACAACGAAGCTGAATATGAAGCGTTAATCGCAGGAATGGAAATGGCGATCAAAGCTAACATTAAAAGGCTTAAAGTGTTAACCGACTCAGAGTTAGTACAAAGACAAATAAGAGGCCTATACGAAGCTAAGGAATTCAATATGGTAAAATACCTCGCCAAAGTAAAAACATTAGTCGAGAAGTTTGAAAATTTCGACATACAGAACATCCCACGTTCGGAAAACAGATGGGCCGATCAACTGTCTAAATTCACAGGAGCCCACGACGGAAAAACCGAACGGGTGATCAATTGGTTGATATCTTCTACACCGGCAGTCGATATCGATGAAACACCGGCAGTCGATATAATGGAAATAGATGAAGTCGAAGAAAATTGGATGACCCCAATGATAGACTATCTTCGTGAAGGAAAACTACCATCTGATCAGAATGCAGCTCGGAAAGTAAAATATCGAGCCCCAAAATATACGCTTGTAGAAGGAAAACTCTACCGAAGGTCGGTATCAGGAATTCTCCTGAAATGCATCCCTGAGTCACAAACCGCCGATATACTGCGAGAAATACATGAAGGAGACGCAGGAAATCACAGCGGATCAAGGGCATTGGCCTTAAAATGTCTCAGGACTGGTTACTATTGGCCTACCATCAATAAAGATGCCACTCTATATGTCCAAGAATGTCATCACTGCCAGATCCACGCTAACATATGTCATCAACCAGCAGAAAACATGCATCCAATTCCAGTATGTTGGCCCTTCGATCAATGGGGAATGGACATTGTGGGGCCTTTTCCAGCGGCCAGATCCAAAAAAGCTTACGTCCTGGTCGCTGTAGAATATTTCAGCAAATGGATAGAATGCATTGCACTCGCACGAATAACTCAATTCCAAGTGATCAACTTCCTATGGAAGTTCATAGTTTGCCGATTTGGCATCCCAAGGATCCTAATTTCAGATAATGGAACCCAATTCGCGGGAAAACAAGTAATAGAATGGTGTTCGAAACTGGGAATTCAACAAAATTTCACTTCGGTCGGACATCCAAGAGCGAACGGACAAACCGAAGTAGCAAACCAAGAAATAATAAAATCTTTGGAAAAAAGATTAGGTTCGGCCAAAGGAAGATGGCTCGATGAACTTCCAGGAGTACTATGGGCTAATCGAACTACAGTAAGAAGCTCAACCGGGGAAACACCATTCAGCTTGGTGTATGGGTCGGAGGCTGTTATTCCTGTTGAAACCCTAATCCCAACGCCAAGAATAGAGATGTTCGACGATCAAGAAAATGAAAAAGCGAGAGAAAATGACATTGATTTAACAGAAGCTTTAAGAGATAAAGCTGCTGTACGCCTACAAGTCACTAAAGCAAATATGGAGAAAGCATACAATCAAAAAGTACGCATCCGAACTTTCAAAGAAGGAGACTTGGTCTTGAAAAAGGTAGAAGTATCCAAGCATGTGGGAAAATTACAACAAAATTGGGATGGACCTTACATCGTCATTGGCGTAGGAAAGAAAGGTTCATACAAAATTGCACACTTGGATGGAACAGCCTTACCAAGAACCTGGAATGCGGTCAACCTTAGGAAATACTATGGTAAATAAATTTTAGCAAATTATACTGCATTCTTTTATTTTACTTTATCAAGTTTTAATCCTTGTAACAAAGGCCTGAGCCTACAAGTTCAATTAGTAAAGAGTTTTAGCATTCTATATACATCGATTATTTCGGTTAATGCTCCTCGGAATTACACTATCATATTAATGAAAATCGAGAACGAACCGAGTCGAGTATACATTGATCCGCTCAATAAACACTCCTCGATATATCTTCAACGATCGAAAAGATTTTTTGGGTTAAAAACCTAAGTCTAATTAAAAAGAGTCGAGTAAACATCGATCCGCTCGATAAAAACTCCTCGATAAATTCAAAAAACGAGTCGAGTATACATTGATCCGCTCAATAAACACTCCTCGATATATCTTCAACGATCGAAAAGACTCTTTGGGTTAAAAACCTAAGTCTAATTAAAAAGAGTCGAGTAAACATCGATCCGCTCGATAAAAACTCCTCGATAAATTCAAAAAACGAGTCGAGTATACATTGATCCGCTCAATAAACACTCCTCGATACATTTACAACGAGAAAAAGACTTTTTGGTACTAAAAACCTAAGTCTAAAATTATAAACGAGTCGAGTAAAACATCGATCCGCTCGATAAACACTCCTCGAACTATTTACAACGAGAAAAAGACTTTTTGGTACTAAAAACCTAAGTCTAAAATTATAAACGAGTCGAGTAAAACATCGATCCGCTCGATAAACACTCCTCGAACTATTTACAACGAGAAAAAGACTTTTTGGTACTAAAAACCTAAGTCTAAAATTATAAGCGAGTCGAGTAAACATCGATCCGCTCGATAAACACTCCTCGCCCATACTTACAACGAGAAAAAGACTTTGTGGTATTAAAACCTAAGTCTCAATAAAATCTCCTCGATATATTCCTAACGATCTAAAAAAGATCTGCTGATAATCCTAAAGTTTTGAAAGATAAAACAAGTGTGAATTCATCTGCTCGGAAAATACTCCTCGTAAATAAAATTACCAACGACAAAGAAGATGCAAGAAATAAAGTAATATTTTATTCATCAAATCAATTACATACAAATATACTACGTTACAAAGATCTGCTTGCTACCTAAAGATCGTTACAATGATCTACTTAAATTGATCCCGTGGGATCGACTATCTTCACGACAATGTCCACGGAAACACCAATCTCCTCCCTAGTACCTCATCGATTATAGTATGCGACCTAAGAAGCATGCTGCTCACGATGGTCGACTTCTTTAGTTCGGTGGCCAGGCTCTGAAGATCAAATGTTCTTCCAGATGAAATGAACATTACCAGCCAGATAACTAGCAATGCTCACTCATCCGTAAGAAGATACTGCTTTTACTTTATCTATAAAACATTTTACTCTAGAGCAGCATCTCTTCGGGACCGTCGTGAAACGGTAAGTTTACCAGCCACCCCGGCGGTCTATCACTCCGGAAGTCACATCCAAGAGCGAGGGTGACTGGCAAGTATGAACCCCCCATGTGCAAACGGAAACCACGGACCTCTAATTGATGAAGACTAAAGCGGAGGCCTCATGGGACCCGTTAGTACAAGGAAGGGCTGACATGGGACCCGTCAGTACAAGGTAGATGAACACCAAGTTATTACAGAGTGAATCATGATAATGTGACTTTTTGAATATTATGGGATCTGAGGGCAGAATGAAATCCAAAGAAGTTGAGATCTCCATTCTCTTTGGGAAATTGCAAAGGAAGAATGCAAACCACCACCCTATTTATAGGGATAGACTCAAACAATCCAACGGCTGAAAAAGCATTTGATCAACGGACACAGATGCGACCCCTTGACTCCCCGCAATAAATGCAAGTAAGTTGGAACGGCACAATCTAATCGCCCCAACTAGTCGATAACAAAAGAGGCAATAGATCAATATGATCATATCTAAAAAAAAAAAAAAAAAAAAAAGGTTTTGGATTAGACATTCCAGCACAATCATACTTCATGATCGATGGTTTAGAGACCTAGAATCCATAAACAAAGTCATACAAGCTTTAAAATCGCAGCAAAAAGGACAGTTGCTCGATAAGAGATAAAAGACCAAACTTTTCACCATACGAGGCACGTCACTGCCTCATACATCGTATGGATGACCATTGACTAAGCCATACAGGAACTCCTCTCGAATCCAAGATATCTGATATAGAAATCAGGAGAATAGTCCTCCTTATTCAAAACAGCAAGGACGTAACTGCCTAACATACCAAAGAATTGCTTAAGGAGGTCTGAATAGGTCAGATCTGACTAAGACTTCTACACTTTCCAATTCCTCCCATATCAAAGATATGCTATAAACGAAACATCGCTTGAAGAACAAGTAGTTCCAAGTTGATAATGAGAAACATAAAGATTCGGAGGATACTGAAAGGGTTATTTTCTCTTAGTCTTAAAAAAATGAGAAAAGAAGAGTTCAACAAAAGGTATAAAAAGCCTCCTTATATAAAAGTTTGTGTCACAAAAGGACAATTTTACAACGGCATGGATCGAACATCGACCAAAATGTTGAACGTTCCCTAAATCAGATCGATCCGAATAAGCCTACTATCTGCATGATTATGCGCAAACATGATTTTGAATATAACCCAAGGGACTATACTGGGTTGATCGACAAAGATTGGATTTGCAAAACAAACATCGAGATCAAAGCTACCTTATTCTACATGCTTGGCAAAGATCAATTTCAGATAAGTATGCTAAACAATACTGATTATTTTACGATGATTATATTTATGCATAAAGGCAAATTGTGCATAACAAAGAGAAGAAAATAGATATAGCCAAGAATCTGCCTGAAGGTTAATATTTCCAATTTAGTACTTCTCCCATTACAAAAAATTTTCAGCCCAAACAAGTGCACAAAGTTGGGCGAAAAAAAAAAAAGAGAAAAAAAAAAAAAAAAAAATAAGACAGTCCAAGGCCTGCCAGGACGAACAAAGATCACTGGGAAGGACGGTCAGTAGGCCGACTACTAGAAACAGTCCTCCGAGGAGTCAAATTACCAGCAAACGCCATCAGCTCCTCTTGACGCTTCAGATAACCAGCGTCATACCCTTCCTCATAGGACCGCCGTTGAGACTCCTCTGCAAGGGCAGCAGCCTGTATTAAATCATTTTTCTCTTTTTCAAGAACAACTTTATCAGCCTCCAATTTTTGGAGATCATCTCTGGCAATCTGAAGCTCCAGCGTCAGCCCTGCAGCTTTAGCTTTTTCCGACTCTAACTGACGTTGATAAGCACGCTTACTCGTCCACAGTTCGTCATTTTGCACACCCAGCTGGAGTGCAAAATACTTGCCCTAAAAAAGCAGAAAAAGTAAGAGAAACCGACACACAACAAGGCATTCAAAACAAAAAACAGGAAAAATATTCAGAATATGTTTACCTGCTCACATATCTTCACCAGAGATTGAACAAGGCGAACGTTGGAGGTACCTTCGAGCTTCCTCAACTCGCCGGGCAAAATTGTGCTCATACCCAGATCCCAAGATAAAGCATCAGGCTCAACTGAGCCAGGCAATTCACTATTGGAAGGGACACCATCAGAACGAGGTGTCTCTGACAACATAATATCTTTAACTTGCTCGAAGATACATCGATCATCTAATAGACGAGGAGATTCTCTCCCATCGGGACTAACAGAGGTCTCCTTGCCCGAGGCAGAAATAACCGTTCGACGACCAGACCTGGAACCGGTCCCACCTCCGGAAGGTCCTCCTGATTCAAAGGATGTAGTCATTACAATGGTATCATGAAACAAAAATTCAGGACAATCCTGCACAATAGATTGTGTCGTAGAAGGATTGACAAAAAAGCTATCACCAGCTTGCCCTCCGCTTACAGTGGGAGCAGTAGAAGCAGACAAAGGAAGGGAAATAGCAAAATCCCCTCCGTGGAAAACGTGCTCAAAAGAAGAAGTGTTGGAACTAACAGCTATATTATAAGTCGGTTCTTCGTTGGACATATCCCCAAAAGGTAATCGACCAGGGGAAGGCATGTTTCCTTCCTGAGTGGAAGTAGAAAAGATTGGTTCTGAAAACGACGAGTTTACCACGGAAAGAGGTTCAGAGACAATACAACGAGTATCGATCTCCGACCTAATTATTGGGGACGAACGAGGAGGCTCTATCGACGGCCCATCTCTTCGAGATTTTTTAGATCTATTATCTCTAGCGCCCTCACGAGAAGGTCGCTTCGAAGTATTACCAAAAAGGTTACTCATGATCGGACTATAGAAAAATACAAATTAATATCGAGAAAGTTTATCGACTAGCTAAAGAAAGAGTATTCTGTTAAGAGAGGAGTATAGCAGTAAAAAACAAGTCCAATTTTTACCTTTCGTATTTATACTACACGAAAGGACGCGACAGACCTAAAGAAAGGGCGCGAAACAGGAAAACTGACCTTGGAGCAAACGCTGGAATTCGAAAAGACACACACATAATGATTACGGCAAATTAAATGACTTGTCTGAATTATTACGGCAAAAAGTGAAAAGACACGACTGTCAGAATACGAAGCGTTTAACGTACAAAATAAGCTAAAGTTACAGTTAAATCTACGAGGAAATAATTACAAAGATTATTTCAAAAATGAATCACTATTTCAAGAAGCCTGATCGCTATCCGGAATCTTCTGTTCGCTACCGACGTCCTCAGTCATGCATACGTCGTTTTCTTCTTCTTCTTCATCCTCTGGATCGATAAAAGTGTCATCAAGCTCATCATTAACATCAGAAGGAGGAATCGGCAATGGATTCCCAAATTCTTCGACAAGATGAGCCAGTGGAAAACCTTGATATTCAACATCTGGAACCTCGGAAGAAGAATAAAGTTTACCATAGCGATTCAACCGAATATGCGCCGCCTTAAAATACTCCTTTCGACGGTCATCGATCATCTCTAAGGCGACCAGCTGATGAATCGCCTTCTTAAAAGTATTCTCAAGAAGAGGACCGACCATCCGATACACCAACGCCGTATGAACAGGAGAATTAAGGAACTCGCGAACGACTCTCTCGTCAGGATTCCTACCGTATCGATCCCTAAGACCACTAAGTGGGACATCCTTTTCATACTCCTCTAAAGAAGTTTCAAGGTTTAATACTTGAGATTCAAGCTCACTAATTCGAGTCGTGCTCTGTAACTGCAATTCCTCTAACTTTCTAGCCATTTGATTGGCCTGCTCTTGAGCACGAGAAATCTCCATCACCCTGTCTATCATTTCTTGATCTTCAGTCCCGGTAGCACGAGTCTCTACGACGGGAACGGAAGAAGATGTTGAGGGACCAACCTCTGAACCGGAGGATTTATGGAGTAAAGCTTTATGCTTCTCTTCCAGAAACTCGCACTGTTGTTTCCAAAGTGCATTTTCATAGGCGTATGACGCAAGACAAGTTTTGGTCTGAAGAACAAAGAGAGCAAGAAAAAGAGATGGATTAATAAATTAAGGAAGACCTTTAAGATTATCTATTAATATGATTAAAGTAAAAGATGTCACCTTCTCGGCATAAAGAGAAGCTCGCTGGAATTTCTCCAGAGGATCCTTATGAAGAAGCTTATTGAGATCACGAGTGAAAACACCAGACAAAAGAACGCGGGTTGCCTTATCGACTGCGTTCTCACTATCATCATGAATAAGAGAATCCTTCTCGGAGTAACCAGCAGCCCTCCTTCCCTCTAAATGATCCTCGATCATTTCGACCAGAGTAGGTTTTGGATGTTTATCTCCGAGTAAAGAAAGATCGTCACCAGAACGTCCATAGTAACTCCTCTTTCTATCAACTGGATTATTAGTAGGATGAGGCATCGACCAGCTACGACATCCTCGAATACCCAAAGATGTTCTAAGATGAAGAGGAGGATAACCAGATCCCGTGCCCTGACGAATGGGGGACTCACGAGAAGAATCTGGAGATTCCCCTCTATTATCCTCGGACTCATGGCCCAACTCCAGTTTCCTTTTTCGTGAAGCTCTCTGCTCGATGGGGGTGTTCTCTACTGATTTTGAAGATTTCGACAGCACCATTTTTCCCTTCGAAGAATGCCGAGAGTTTTCTACCATATGGGCTGAAAAAGAAACAAAATAAAAGTTAGTTTCTCCGTATAAAAGATATAGTTACAACAATAAGATAAAATAAAATACTAACCAAGAGGATCAGATGATGAACTGACGGGAAAGTTATGAACACTTAACCCCGCCTTACGAAGGAAAACCTCCCCGATCAGAAGAGCGCTTTGATATTTGTTTGCACGCATTACGGGGATTTCAGTGATAAACTGCACATCGTCAGGAACAAGTTCACCGGTCGGTAAGCGACCTCCAGGAATCCAATTGGAACCATGATCCCATAAAAAAGGCATGGTCGAACCATCCGGAAAACAAATATTAGACGGAGGACGAACAAAGAAGAAATGAGATTTCCACGAAGGATTACTAGAAACAGGGGCGTCAAAGATTGCTCGACTAGGCCGCTGACTAGCAAAGAAATATCCACGATTTGAAGAACTAGAAATATTAAAGCGAAAAAGCTGCGTAAAATTACGAAAGGAAGGTTTAAACCCCTTCGCAATCATCAAAACGGAAAAACAAACCACAAAAGCAACGGAATTTGGAACCAGCTGTGTCAAGCACACACTGAAAGTTTTCAAAACTTCGAGAAAAAGGGGAGACAAAGGAAGACGCAATCCACTATTGAAGTGAGCCGTATAAAAGGCTCGACATCCCTCCAGGGGAGATGTGACTCTATCAGTAGAAGAAGGAAGAATTATCTCAGAACCTTCCGGAAAATATTTGGCGTAATTATTCACAACATCCGGGAATGTTTCCGCTGTATATGCGCAAGCTACGTCCTCAATCGGTTCAGAAATCTGAGGAACAGTACCTTTGCCCTTTTTGGCTCGGGCAGCCACGTCTGCATCAGAAAGGATTCGTACTTTGAAAGTATCTTCTACGGGAACAACGAAGTCAGATACTGTAGATTGCTCGCTCAAAGGATTAGGGTGAAACTCCTCATCGTGATCAGGAGCGACGATCTCTCTAGAAGAAGAAGAGGATTTTCTTACAAAAGCCATATATTCTGGTTTCCCAAAGATGAAGATCGACAAAAGAGAAAATTTTATGAGATAAACGACCAGGCAGGAAAATGGGTACAGGTTATAAGGAAGTATAAAAGAGAAATGGCGAACTTGAAAGTCACCTATTTATAACAAAATGAGAAAAGACGTTTCAAACTTATTACAGCTACTCATATTCCCGCCAAAAACGGAAGGATACGAAGAGCTTCCTGAATAGACGCGTGGCGATCCGTAATTCGACAGAGAAAACGACTATCTATGATATGTAGCACTCTTTTCCTTATTTAAGATTTTTTCCCACAGGGTTTTTTCTTAAGTAAGGTTTTTAATGAGGCTCCATTCATAGAAAAGAAACAGTCGTAAAGATTTATCTACTTCTACGAGCTTCTATTATCTATACGCTCGAAGAAGTGAGGGAGTACTGATGGGGGCTATTTCGCACCCTACTTACTATTCGAATCGAACGAAGCAGATAAGATCGATTCGACCAAACCTAACAGATCGGGATCATCTTGCAGACCCGGCCAGGTGCAGCTCGCTTCGATAGAAGATTGTACTCCGGACCCAAGAAGGATATTTGGGCCGAGTCCTATTAGGACTATGTTTCCTTGTAACACTAGGTTTAGCATTATATAAATACCTAGTTAATCATTGTATTAAAGGACGACGAAAATTCCTGAATTGTGAGAATACAGGATTTAACACTGCTTACAACAGCACAACTTAATAATATTCAATATTATTACTAAGCTTTTTACCTTCATATCGGTGTGTTTCATAGCTTTGTTTGGTGGTTTTACTTCTTGTTCTTGAATATTGCTTTTTCTTTGTAACCGATCCATCCGGAATAAAGTAACAGAGCCCTAAATAATATATATAAATATCGAAAACCCCCGATATCACAAATTCACTGATAATTCAATTAACATGACATGGTGAAACAACTTGTGGGACACAATAGAAATACAAGGAGATTAAGATTAATATTTGATAAAATTTAAGATCATCTTCGATAGATATTTCCATTTTACAAAATTAGCTAAAGTACCAAGATATTTAGCAATATATATGAGTTCAAACGAAAATCTTAAAATCAAATAAGAATTTAAACAAAAGTTCAACTACTCTCTGGAACTAGGGTGGGACCGTAACTGTGATGACCTAACCGCAACATGAACTTTTATTTACCCCAAACACCTGTAGCTGAAAAGATTGAAACATGGAATGCATAAGTTGATCGTCCAACTTAGTGAGGCTGTAGTGCACATGTGCGCGGATGCAACATATTATATAACATTACAGTGAATAAACACATGCGATAATAATTTAAGCACATTAAACAAGTAACCAACATTTGTTGATGCAGTCCTCCTCTTACCCTTCAACCCACAGTTAACACTCCAAGTAAGGTGCGACCTTACATAACATTGCGCACTGACGTCAAATGCCAGGAGTTTGACATTCACTCCCCAGGTGTAACCTCTACACTTGGCTCATGAAGCGGGTCTATGGTGGATCGAGGTAACTCTCCGGTCCTAACCTTCCAGGTTACCCACGATTCCGCACACCAAGAATAGGGGCCCACACAGTAACATTAAACAGTACAAGACAGTAATAGTAACAGTTCAGTAATATGAATAGGTAAATAATTCAATAACAGCGATCGAAACTACTCAATATTCAATATTAGGAATTTATGCACATGCAGGCTTTAGCATAACAATACTAACATGTTCAGATAGATAAAATAAGTCTAAGTAGATTCATGTATCTCTTATTGCATCATATGTGGTATATATATTAAATATAACATGAATTGTTTGTCCTAGTAGTCGAGTTGTATCCAATATCATGCATCATATGCTTCTTCATTTAGGGACTAAGTTAAAGTTATGACTCGACCTACTAGCACATTTGGACTTACACATAAGTAACACACAACACTCACCTTGCTCGGTTAGTCGGATTGAGATCCGCCTTCTATTCCTGGATAACAATTATAACACTTAGTGCCTAATTCAATCAAAGTCCAAAGAACAAACTTATTTCCGAAAACATTAAGTTTAACTTGTGCGATTTAAAAAAAAATACTTTGAAATCTAATATATTTACGAGTCCAATTCTTATTTTTAAACTAGAATTACAAATATTAAATTATTGTTATAATTTTTTTAAAACTTTAAGCATAATTAACATTCAAAATTATTAGGCTAAAGATTCATTACCCAAATGAACTCGAATCTTCAATCAGAGACCGGATATGGATTCATCGTTCTAAATGAAGTCGCTGACCGTTGACCGACCGTTGACCGACACCAAAAACTTAGCCGAACTCACCATGCCACTCCTCTTTGATCCCAGAACACAAATGTGGAGTCGGATCTTCGAAAAATATTCATGCAAAGAAACCCATTTCAAGGCCGTTACTTGCCACCGCCGTTATTATTTTTCCGACCATAATTTCTGTTGAATAATGGTACGAATAGAAAGCTCTTGTCGAGGAGATGAATTTTGACTACTCATTCACTCAATTTGGTTAAGAAATGAGGAAGTAATTAACAAAATAAAGGAGGTGTTTGTAAAACTTGGTTGAAGAAGATAACAATAGTGAAGTAGAGAGAAAAATAACTCAAACCCTCCTTCCATTCTTCAAATTACTTTTGGGAGAGTAATTTGAGAAAATTAAAAGATAAATTTTTTTTTTTCAAAAAATAAAAAAACATGTTTATTTGACATTACCAAACATAAAATAATTTTGAAAAGTCAAATGTTTAAAACGAAGAAAACCTTTTAAGTTCTAACTTCTAAGACCATATTCAACAACTCTCTTAAATTTCAGCCTCTTATCTTAAAATATAACTAATGAACAATGTTATAGACTTTTACTTTTTACTAAACACTCCCACAATTAGTTTATATTTTAAGAGGCTACTTTTGAACAACCATATATTTTCACTCGAACGGCTAGTTTATATTTTGACATATAACTTTAATAAATATTTTATATAAATAACAATGATATATTTATAATACTAATTGATATTATTTCATAATAAAAAATAGTTTTTCTAAAAAAGTATTTATTTTATTATTGACATTTAGCAATGTCTCAAAAATGATAATCAAAATATTATTACTAAATCATTGTGACGACATTAATTATCGCTAATATGTGGCTAAAGAGGTTTCGCTAATTGTCGATAGTGACAAATTTCGAATGAAGATATTCAAATTATAAAATTTGAATTTATAATTTCAAATCAAATTTTTATGGATTTAAATTTAATTAGTATGAAATTTAATTTTGTCCAAGAATAATTTATTGTTTTGCAGGAAAGTACAAATTTTTTTGTACAATTATAAATAACAATTTATAATTGACCATCCAAATCTATAAATTTTAACAACTCATAAATCATTGATATACTCTTGAAAATCACTTTTTGTCATAAAGTGTATAAGGTGTCAGGTCTTAAACTTGCCCTTGAAAATCACATTTAAGTTTTAAAGTTGCCCTTGTAGATAGACCTCAGTAACGTGTATAAGGGGTCAGGTCTACTTGAAATGGTCAAATAATTTCGTCCTCATGTACTCCTGTCCTTTCACTTTCCTAAAATTTCCAATGCACAAGAAAATGTAACATGACATCTTTGAAAAACCCAATTTCATTTATTACTTAAGGTCTCCAATCCAATAAAAAGAAGGCTGGAATACTTTTAGGAAACTTCCAAGCGTTGACTGTCACATCAAAAATACATCGCAAAGAAAAAGAAAACGAACTCATGTCAATTTATCCCATATAATTATTATAATATTTATTTAACTCCTCTATAATTTAAATAAAGCAATTTAACTTATTGTGAATTTTTAAAAGAACAATTTATCTTTTTGAACTGTAGTGTATCTCACTCGCATTATATAGACGCAACATATATTGTGCAAATTACAAGGGGTAAATAGCAATTAACCCAAATATTGACCATCAGACATGCCTTTAGCTATTTAAAGACTTAAAATTCCTATGTGCTAGCTAGCTCAATTGCAATTCATCACCATTATTCAGTCATGAGTTCTCAAATAAGGCTTCCTGCCTTAATTTTCCTCCTCCTTGCATTAATCCTTTTACCCAGCTTTATCACAGCTCAACCATTATCAATATGCTTGAATAATGGCAATTACACTGCTAACAGCACATACCAAACTAATCTCAACACCCTTCTCTCCTCTCTACCAACAAACATCAACCGCAATGGTTTCTACAATGCTTCCAATGGTCGAAGCCCGGAAAGAGCAAATGCTATTGTGCTCTGCAGAGGCGACATCCAGCTCGACACTTGTCACAGTTGTGTCCAAAACACTGCTGCCGATATCGTAAGCTCATGCCCAAATCAAAGACAGGCGATTATCTGGAATGAATTTTGTATGCTAAGGTACTCGAACGAGTCCATAGTCGGTACCATGACTAATCGCCCCAGGTCTTGGTACTGGAACACGCAGAACGCCTCAAGCGTGGGCCAATTTATGGCGGATCTGAGAACGCTGCTGGACAGTCTCCGAAACCAGGCAGCTTCCGGTGGATCCTTGTGGAAAGTGGCTGCTGGGAGCATAACTGCGCCTGATTTTCAAACAATTTTTGCGTTGGTTCAGTGCACCCCGGACTTAACCTCGGACGATTGCAGCACTTGTTTGACGGAGGCGGCTAGAGACCTACCGATATGTTGTGGTTCACGGAGGGGTGGAAGAGTTCTCACGCCAAGTTGCAATCTTCGTTATGAAATTAATTCTTTCTACAACGAAAGTAGGATTCGAGAAGTACTTGCACCAATACCATCACCACCACCATTGATACTAATACAACCAATGTCCCCATCAGCACCACCTGGTAATCATACATATAATATGATTAATTATTTTCTCCTACTTTGATCACATGTTGTTAATCATTTCTTTTATGTAATACTAGTTAATTTATGGTTGTTCTCTCAAACTAGTTCATATATACAGGGGAGTAAAAAGTATTCAGCTATTTATTTTAGACTAATAGGCTCTGTTATTATCAGAGCATATCTTAGATAAGAAAATTTAGCCCTTAGACTCAAGTTAATTTTCTTGATTTTTGCAGGTCCGAATAATAATAATAATACAACTCGAACTACAATTATTATTGTTGTCTCAATTGCTGCGGGTTTAACACTAATTGTTTTCATTGGCTTATTAATAATAAATAGAATAAAGCAAAAGCCAAATGAGAATATTCAGGGTAAGCATGCAATTTCTTCTTTTGTTGATTTCTACTAAAGTTCGATTATTCTCCGCAACAACTAAACATATTGTTCTCTTTTACTTGGTGAAGATGTGGACGATATTAGCTTTGTTGAGTCCTTGCACTACGAGTTTGGGAAAATCAAGGCTGCAACAAATGATTTCTCTGAGGCGAACAAGTTGGGGCAAGGTGGATTTGGAGTTGTTTACAAGGTAGTGAGATTATGGTTGTTATGCATACATATTTAATGAAGAATGATAAGTAACCAGAGCAAGATATGATCCAATTTCAGGGAAAACTTCTAAACGATCAAGAAATAGCTGTGAAAAGATTGGCTAAGGATTCAGGACAAGGTGATCTAGAATTTAAGAACGAGGTCATGTTATTGGCTAGGCTTCAACACAGGAATTTGGTTAGGCTTTTGGGTTTCTCCCTAGAAGGAACCGAGAAACTTCTCGTGTATGAATTCGTTCAGAATGCGAGCCTTGATCATTTTATATTTAGTAAGAAGCCACTTCATTCACAGTATTACAGAATGATCATTTCTGCAAAATAATATCACGTTTATTAATAGCTACTGGTCTTCTTAAAAATTATTCTAATTTTAGCTCTTACATTTTTGTATTCTTAATTGGTCATGTAGATCCTACCAAACGTCTCTACTTGGATTGGGATAGGCGTTTCAAGATCATAGGGGGCATAGCCAGGGGACTTCTCTATCTTCATGAAGATTCTCGACTTAGGATCATTCATCGCGATCTTAAGGCCAGTAATGTTCTATTAAATGGAGAGCTTATCCCCAAAATTGCAGACTTTGGCATGGCAAGGTTGTTTGTGCCAGAAGAAACTCAAGGCAGTACCAGTAGAATTGTTGGAACCTAGTAAGTCGTTATATTCTTAGGATGAAAAGTAACTAAGAATATCTCTATCATTTATTAATATTCTACATATATTACAGGATTCTTCTCAGTATCAAAACAAAATTAGACTAAAAATCTTACTATCTCCTTTTTTATATTGCAGCGGATACATGGCACCAGAATATGCAATGTGTGGACAATTCTCTATAAAATCAGATGTTTTTAGTTTTGGTGTTCTAGTGTTAGAAATCATAAGTGGTCAGAAGAATAATTGTTTTCGAAACGAAGAAAATATAGAAGACCTCATTAGTAGTGTAAGTGCAATTTTGGAAGTGCAAAATAAACACAACTCCATCCATTAATCAGAATTACATTCATATTTAAAATGTTAATTTCACAGGCCTGGAATAACTGGCGAGATGGAACGGCTGCGAATTTGATAGATGCTGTGTTGAGGGGAAGTTCAGGTGTTCCACGCGATATTTTGAGATGCATTCACATTGGATTGTTATGTGTTCAAGAAAATGCAGCGGATAGACCAACAATGGCTTCTGTTGTTCTGATGCTAAATAGCTTCTCCATAACACTGCCAATACCCTCAGAGCCTGCATTTTACATGCCTAGTAGCAATGAATCAGAGGTTTCACTACTTCAAGAGTTCAACTCCAGTGAGTTGGATTCGAAAAATTTAAGAGAAAGAGAGAGAGATAATTTGAAACATATATCCGAAAATGATGCTTCGATAACCGAGTTATATCCACGATGATTTGGAAAAATACGCACATTCATTGTTGCAACATGTAGGTGATGCTTATTTCTCTCATACAGTAGTTGTTTCTTAAGGAAAAAAAGTTCATGGGCGTTGGACTATATTTCAGTAATTCTTTCTTTAATCATTTTGCATATTGAAGATGCATAACGCTCTTATCCTATCTTATATACAAATTCGTATCTAATTAAAATATGGTTGTTATGACCGTATAAATATTGTTTATAGATTAGTCCATCATAACCTAGCTATCTCAAAGTTTATTTTTTGTTGAGAAAGATGTCCATTTATGTGTCCAGTATCAACTAACTTAAAAAGTAATAATCATATATCTATTAAAAAGAATACATATAGTGGATGCCATTGATGAGATATTGCATTGAAGATGAGGTAGTGATTAGTGTGTATTTAAGTCTTCTAACTCATACATTTTGGGTTGTCCAATTGCCCTATATATAGAGCTCTTGTACTTTGTGTCATATATGAACATGCATAAGAATCATAAGATGTTTCTCCTTAATCCACTCTCTACATTTTAATTTTTGCTTTTAGTTCTTTATTACAATTTTAGATTATTAATTAGATTATTTCATAACACGTTATCAGCACGACTTAAAATCACTGATATTTAGTCTCTTTTCATATATATATATATATATATGGCAAACAAACCAAATATTTTTCTGATTAATTTTGAAATCTAATATCCTTTCCCATAACTTCAATAAAAAGCGCATTAAAATCGCATTGAAAACAATAAAAAAAACTGAAGGGTAAGGGATTTTGAATTGAGGCATGAAAGTATTTCGTTTCCTCACCTCATGGCTAATACATGAAACGGCAGGGAAGATATCCAAATCTAAGTTCACTTAATATTTGCATAATTTGATTAATTGTTTTTCTTAAATCAAAACTCACTCTTTGGGCATTATATTTACACAATTCCATTGAATTATACCGTTTCATTCTACTTCTTATTATTGGCTAATTATTTGGATATTTTCATGTGATCTCTAGTTTGTTTGTCTGTGTTTTTATATACTGTGAATGCGACAAATAATTAATGCATGTTATAATGACATTTTCTCTTCACTTTTTTACTCTGGATGAATCTTAAAAAAAAGTAAAAAAGAAATTAAAAAAAAAAAGATAACCACATGTATTTTTATAAAAGCTTTGGATATTGAGAGGTAGAGTTTGAATGAGGTTAGATTATGGTTGTTCTCTCAAACTTGTTCATCAGAGCATAGATAAGAAATTTATGCCCTTATACTAGTTTCTCACTACATAAAAAATAATTCAATTTTTTTTGGAAGGTCTAGACTCAAGTTAATTTCTCTTGATTTTTACAGGTCCTGATAATAATAATAATAATAATACAACTCGAACTACAATTATTATCGTTGTTTCAGTTGTTGCGGATTTAATACTAGTTGTTTTCATTGGCTTGTTAATAATAAAGATAATAAAACAAAAGCCAAATGAAGATTTTCAATGTAAGCATCTAATTTCTTTTTTTTGTTGACTTTTGCCAAAGTTCAATTATTCTAGGCAACAAAACATATTGTTCTCTTTTACTTGGGGAAGATATGGACGAAATTGTTGGGATTCGATCAGTAAGATAAACAACCCTTCGGGCAGTGGAATATATAAATTTAAGGACCTCTTAACAGAATCTTGCTAGGATATAATCTGGATGTATATACATGAATATAAATAACGATGATAAAACTTTGCTATAAAGTTATACCTGACTCCTTACAAATCTAAACAGTCAACAAAGTAGATGCGTTTCTCCCTTTCTTTTCCACGTTTGATCTCTAGTTGAAGTATCGCCCCACGTGTTGCGCCTCTACAAGTTGATACACCACAATATCACGAAAACTTAATAATCCTAATCGGCTAGAACATAGAAATTATTAAGATCTAAAACTAGAGAACAATTTGGAGCAAGAATCGAAAATCGAAAACTCCTCTAAAGTAAAAAAGGCTTCAACCGATCCTAAGTGAGAGAGAGGGGAGAGAGAACAATTTTCTTGTTATGAAAATTGCTTATATATATATATATATATATATATATATATATATTGATGGCTTGTCTCCCCTAATTTTACTAGGACTAGGAGTTTAAGTCTAATCACTTCTCCTACATGAGTCATCGCCCTTTTAATTGGAACCAAGTCTTCTAATTAATTAATGGCCTTATTTAATTAATTGAGACTTTATTTAATTTCACAATTAAATGGTCCAATTAATTAATTACCTTCTCATTTAATTAAATTAAACTCCAAGCCTATTTAATTAAATATTTCTATAATTAATTAAATTCAATTCAATTAATTAACTTAAAAATTAAATTCCAATTTAATTTATAAACTCAATCAAATTCGAATTGGATCTCGGCTCCAATTGGGTCAACCCAGTCTGTTGGAAGAATTTATTAACTCAAGAACAGCTAAGTGATCTTATCAGTTGAGTTAATTAAGTTAGTTAAAAGGTTTTGATGATAACAAAAAGATGTCATCAACTAAGTTACGTGAAGCTTAGTAAGCCTTCGAAGATTGGATACTTGGTCTAAAAGAAAATCATTTAAGAACAGAAGTATTCAAGAAATGAAGATTCAATATTATGATAAGAGTGAAAATCAGATTAGTGAAAGATTGAAAATCAGCTTAGTGGAAATGAGATCATCAGATGACTGATCATGAGATGACTAGTGCATCAGCTTTGTGCATCAGCTTAGTGCATCAGACTAGTGCATCAGCTTTGTGCATCAGACTTGTGCATCAAATTTGTGCATCAGACTTGTGCATCAGACTAGTGCATCAGACTAGTGATCATCAGCGGAGTGGATCCCATCAGCTAAGTAAAATCGGTCAGTAAGCTCTCCAACGGTAACAAGCTAAGTGCATTAAATGCTGCTGACAGAAAGTACAGCAGAGTGTACAGTAAACAGTGCAGAAAGTACAACAGAGTGTACAGTGAACAGTGCGACAATCTGCAAAAGTTACCATTCAAATTATGACCGTTGCTCAAGGACTTAAATGCAATTTTGTCAACCTTCAACGGGCAAAATTACAAATCCAGGAGTATAAATAGATGGTAAACTGAAGATTCAAGAGAGACTTGCACACTTTCAAGATCAAATCTTTAGAGCAAGAATCCATCAGTTGAGTCATCTTATCATAAGCGGAGTCATCTTATGACAAAGCTGATTGTTGAAGAACAAGATTAAACCCTTGTATATCTGAGTGATATTCAACTGAGTGTTGTGAGGAGTAGATATCCATCTTTGTGAGTGATATTACTTCGGAGAATAGGTCTTCTTTGTGATTTCCTATTACGCACTTGTGGCCATTTCATTTGTTGTTTGGCGCAAGCATTGTATACGGATTACTTTGTGTTTTCTAGTATAACCCAAGATCTAAGTGACTTGGAAGAGCGGATTAAGAGGATTTGTTCCTGTATAACCACTATAAAAATTTCTTGTGTTATTTACTTTATTTGTCTTGCATTGCATATCTCATAAGCTAAGTAAATACTTTAAAAGTGTTGGGATTTCGTGGGTATAATTGTCAACTACAACGGTGCGGAATTTAAAATTTTTTATATCCACATCCCAGGCATCTTATTAGTACATATGAATAAGGTTGAATTTATTTAAGCATACAAAAACAGAAATAAATACATTGGTAAAATTGCGATTTTACCTCACCACAGGCAAGGTGGTGGTTTCTCCGGTCTTCTTGTCGGATCACTAGAGCACCCCAAGTGTTGTGCCTCTAGAGAATAGTCCACACCAGCTGGATCTGCAATCACTTTAATCCTCAGGCTCAGAACTAGGAGAAAAGCAGCTCAGATTCAAGAGTTGGATTTAGATCCAACTCTAGATGTAGAACGGAAGAGGGAGAGAGGTGCTCGTCCCTTCTCCACAACCACGGCGGCGGCGGCTTGGTTGTAGAAGGTGGCGGCGGCTAGGGCTAGTGAGGGAGAGGGGGCAGCGGCTTGTAGAGAGTAGATTAGGGTTTAGTGTTTTTGCTAGGTTAGGATTTTGATTCTCCAAGACTCCTTTTTATAGGAGAGTTCAAACCCTATCCCTAATCTTATCTCTTAGCTTATGGGCCATCAGATAAGTCTGGCCCAACCTCTCTATTTAATTAGTCCTTTTAATTAAATAGCCCAAGTCATTTAATTAACCACTTTAATTAAATGGCCCATTTATTTAATTAATACTTTAATTAAATAATCCAATAAATCTAATTAAAGATTTAATTTAATTAATCAGATAAAATCTAATTAATTTTCTCTCTCCAGGAATTAACCCTTTAATTCCTTATCTTGATTTAACTTCTTTAAATCGTTTCGTTCTACAACTGACTATCACAGTTCCAGCTTTTGTGTGTGACCCTCTAGGTTCACCATCAATTGGCCGCAGGTTCACATTTATGTGATTTAATTAATGAGCAATTAATTATTTAATTAATTGCTCCGATCAATTAAACTACTTTCAATTGACCACTCCAGAATTAATCTACCATCAATTCAGGAGTACCCACACCCCATGGTCGATGTCTAGCCACAAGCCCATGAGGCCCAACTTCAGGTGAATTGATTTCAGTGAACCTTAAACCTCTTATAAGTACCATGTACATACGGTCCCTCTAACGACTAATTTCCCGATCGAGACCTAGGGTGTGTGAATTGGTCGGCACCTCTAATCATCTCGATTCTGTACTTTCTAATTCAGGATAATACTTCCAGTGTGACTGCTAAATCTGGAAACCCCTTTCCAAATCCGTCACTAACCATGGCCATGGATTTCTCGGAATGCATCATCTAAGAATGTACAGGAAATTCCCTCATCCATTACGATGAGTCGGTAGATCCTATATTGATGCTAACCATCCGCGCATACAACTATACGTACCCAACGTAGGCGCACAATGGACAAGCTAAGTGCCCGGCTCCTAAATCAAAGTACGCATACCCGTATACCGAATTCGCCCTAGCATCTCAAGTCTAAGGACTAAATCGTACACTGTTATAAGTCTTGAGAGACATCCCACCACCGATATGCTTTTTACGCACTTCCACAATGGGTCTCTCTGTTCGGGTCGTTCGATGCGTCCGATCCCCTATCGAACCACCTAGTCATATGCACTGACATTAACAATGTCTTGTTCATGAAACAACAACAAATTCACTTTAAGTGAATCATGCATAATCGTACAAGTCTTGACGATTAATTCGATACCCCTTCTCGATATGAATCTATGACTTGGAACATTTTTGAGATCACGACCTTTGAGACTGTTTCATGATTAATCGCACCCAATACTGAAGTGAATAGTCCCGTAGTCATGAGTGATCTCAGGGTTTCAACCAATCGCTTAAATGTGTTCGCGAAAGATGAAGATGGCCATTTGTTTATATTATGAATTCTCAATAAAATAAACAGTTCGTATTAATTGATAAATCAAAGATTATTTCAAGATAAAATAATGTTCCCTATTACAAGCTATTTTGTTGGCTTGCAGGGCACTATCCTATCAATCTCCCACTTGCCCTAAAGTCAATCACAAACGTTTCTAAGACCCATCCTTGTCAGATGCTCTTCGAACACCTTTTGCGATAATGGCTTAGTTAGTGGATCAGCTACGTTATCCTTTGAGTCGACATGCTCCATTTGAATGTCTCCTCTACCTATGATCTCCCTGATCACATGGTATTTCCTCAATACGTGTTTGGATTTGTGGTGTGATCTCGGCTCCTTCGCTTGAGCAATTGCCCCATTGTTGTCACAGTAGACTACTATGGGATTTGCAATGCTAGGTACCACATCCAGCTCTTGGATGAAGTTTCTCATCCAAACACTTTCCTTCGCTGCATCTGATGCGGCGATATATTCTGCTTCAGTGGTTGAGTCTGCAGTGGTCGACTGTTTGGAGCTCTTCCAACTCACCGCTGCGCCGTTGAGGCAAAATATATATCCAGAATTGGATTTAAAATCATCCACGTCAGACTGAAAACTCGAATCAGTGAATCTTTCGAGTTTCAATTCTCCACTCCCACCGTAGACCAAGAACATATCCTTAGTCCTTCTCAGGTACTTTAGGATAGCCTTTACGGCGGTCCAGTGTTCCTCCCCTGGATTCGACTGGTAGCGGCTCGTTACACTGAGAGCGTGAGCTACGTCAGGTCTAGTACATAACATTGCATACATTATGCTGCCAATGGCAGATGCATAAGGTATGAGAGACATTCTCTTTCTTTCTTCATCACTCGTAGGGCACATTGATTTAGAAAGATAGATTCCATGTCTCATTGGAAGCAATCCTTTCTTGGATTCTTCCATACTGAATCTTTTCAGTATAGTGTTAATGTACTGGGATTGGGAGAGACCTAACATCTTCTTCGATCTATCTCTGTAGATACGTATGCCTAGTACGTAAGATGCGTCTCCCATATCCTTCATGGAGAATTGCGTGGATAACCACGCTTTCGTCTGCGTCAACGTTCTGATATCGTCTCCGATCAACAGAATGTCATCGACATATAACACAATAAATTGTACCGAACTCCCATCGAATTTCTTGTACACACATGACTCATAAACGTTCTTGATGAAGCCATACCCCTTGACTGTCTCATCAAAACGTATGTTCCAGGTTCGGGACGCCTGTTTTAGGCCATAGATTGACCTTTGAAGTTTGCAAACCTTATGCTCACTTCCTTTAGATGTAAAGCCTTTTGGCTGTTGCATATAAATTTCCTTATCAATGTCGCCATTGAGAAAGGCGGTCTTTACATCCATTTGCCATATCTCGTAGTCATGCCACGCGGCTATGGCTAATAGTATCCGAATGGATTTAGACATCGCTACTGGCGAGAAGGTTTCCTCATAGTCTATTCCAGGTCTTTGAGAATAACCTTTTGCCACAAGGCGAGCCTTATGAGTTAATATCTCTCCATTCATTCCTAGCTTGCGCTTGAAGATCCACTTGCAGCCTACAGGGATGGTTCCCTCAGGTGGATCAACCAAAGTCCATACTTTGTTGGAATGCATGGAATCCATTTCGGATTGCATGGCTTCCTGCCACGCACCCGAATCTATGTCTGACATAGCTTCTTCGTATGTCCTTGGATCTGTGTCCAATTGATCGTTTTCGTGAATAAAGCCATATCTTTCAGGCTCTCTACGAACTCGATCGGACCTACGAAGTACTGGTGTACTAGATGGTTCAACGGGTTCAGGATCAACTCCCACTGCTTGTGGGGATGGGTCCAATTCCTGGACTTCATAAATTTCTACGGATATCCCGCTTCTTTTAGTGAGGAAGTCATCCTCCAAGAAGTGGGCGTTCCTGGACACAAACATCTTTTGTTCCTTAGGTTCGTAGAACAGGTATCCAATGGATTCCTTTGGATACCCCACAAATTTGCACAAACTAGATCTACTATCTAGTTTATCTCCTTTCTTGTTTCTTACATAGGCAGGAGATCCCCATACTCGTAGATATGAGTATATGGGTGCTTTACCAAACCATTCTTGGTATGGCGTCGTCGGCACCGACTTTGAAGGTACAATGTTAAGTATCTTCGAAGCAGTTAATAGGGCTTGACCCCAAAACGAAAAAGGAAGGTCAGCGAAACTCATCATGGAACGAACCATGTCTAACAAAGTTTTGTTCCTTCTCTCAGACACACCATTCAACTGCGGTGTTCTAGGAGGAGTTCGCTGAGAGAGAATTCCATTCTCTACAAGATAATCGAGGAATTCTTGACTTAAGTATTCACCACCTCGATCCGACCGAAGTGCCTTGATACTATGTCCAAGTTGATTCTCAACTTCCATTCGAAACTCTTTGAATTTATCAAAAGCTTCGGACTTATACTTCATCAGGTATACATACCCATAACGACTGAAGTCGTCTGTGAAGGTTATGAAGTATGAGAATCCTCCTCTCGCACTGATACTCAGTGGTCCACAAACATCAGTATGGATTAAATCTAAGGTTTGTTTGGTTCGCTCCGGTTTCCCAGTAAAAGGCGCCTTGGTCATTTTTCCCTTGAGACAGGATTCGCAAGTTGGGAGATCATCTAGGTTCTTTATTTCAAGAGCCCTAGAGGAGACCAACTTTTGAATTCTACTCTTGGAAATATGTCCAAGCCTAGCGTGCCAAAGTTGTGGATTGTTTTCATCTTGCTTTCTTTTCTTTGATTGAATGTGCATGACATTAGAATTAGCAGGTTCTAAGGAATAAAGACCATCTATCAAAGTACCACAAGCATAAGTAAAACCACCTTTTATTATGCTAAAACTTCCATTAGAAATGGAAAAACAAAAACCATCATTATCCAATAAAGGAATAGAAATAATGTTCTTGATAATCGTTGGTACGTACAAACAGTCTTTCAAAACCAAAGAAAAATTTCCTAGGACTAATTCAACGTCTCCTATGGCCTCTGCCGCAACCCTAGCTCCGTTTCCAAAGCGCAGGATTCTATCCCCAGGTTTAAGAGGCCTTACTGCTCCCATCACCTACAAATCATTGCAGATATGAGAACCGGCTGCGGTGTCTAACACCCATGATGCACAGTTAATAGAAATATTAACTTCAATAAAGAAAATACCTTTGACCACCTCTTTCAGGTAGTCTGGGCAGTTCCTTTTCCAGTGCCCTGCTTTCTTGCAGTGGAAACATTCATCTTCTGGGCTTTTTCTTTTCTTCTCGACAACCTTCTTGGTTGTTTTAGAAGAGATTACTTTCTTCTTCTTTTTCTTGCCCTTCTTAGGCTTTGCAGCCTTGGGTAGCTCAGCAATCATGACAGATTTCTCCCTTTTCAAGGTTGATTCTGCCGTGACCAATAAATTGGTCAGTTCGTGTAGAGCGAGCTCTCTATCTTCCATATTGAAGTTTATCACGAACTGATCAAATGAGCGCGGCAGAGTATGGAGGAGAAGGTCAGTGGAGAGATCAGCGTGCAGGTCTACCTCCAAGTTCTCCAGTTTTTCAACCAGATTAATGAAGCGCAAACAGTGATCCTTCACACTTGAACCCTCAGCCATTCTCAGATTGAATAATTCTTTTGTAGTCTTGAACCTTTCAGTCCTAGACTTCTCTCCAAACAACTCTCGGAGATGAAGAATTATGTCAGCAGCATGCAACATCCTTGCATGCTGTTTCTGCAGCTCATTGGTCATTGATGCCAACATGAGGCAACGAACCTGAATGTCATCATCGACCCACCTTTGATGGGTAGCTCGTTCCTCTTCCGAAACCCCTTCCGGAAGCGCACCAGGCATGGGTGCATCGAGAATGTAACTCCTTTTCTCGGAGTCGAGGACTATCCTCAGATTTCTAAGCCAGTCGACAAAATTTGATCCGTTCAGTTTGTTAGTGTCAAGGATGATAGCTAATGGATTCTTAGACATTTTTGCAGAATTGATCTACAAAATTAAATGATAACCTTTAGCTGACTGATCTATATTAATACTTATAATTAACGATGTTGGACTTGTTATCGAAAAAGTTCTCCCACTATTTTCTCGAAACAATTACCCCTTCAATTGTTCGGGAAATCTAATCTCCTAGTAGGTCTTGATGTCCCATCAGACATTAATTGCACCCACGACTCGCGGTCATACAATTAACTCCCCAGGTAGGTATACTTTTACCAATTGTGTTCCTCCACAACCTTCAAGCTATTTTGCCTCGGTCTTCGCACTTATCTAGCACTGCTACATCATAAGTGTTACTAATCGTTAAGTCTAACCCATCAATCATGATGAGCAACTGGCCCGGTCGTGAAGTCCCCGTAACTGGTTATCGGTCGATAATCACATCCCGACCAGTCCCCACCATTGTCGAGTTTAGTTAAAAACAGGAATCAAGGAATTTCGTGTATTGTCCCTTTCTTCGCCTAGGGTGCCAGACTCTGGATCACCTTCAACGATAAGTAGACAACTTACACTTAATATCATTTTCAAGAGGGGATTTTCGGGTTTAAGAGTTTGAGGTAACTCTCCTCGAGATCTCACCGTTTCAGTTATGCATTATCTTTTATTTACGATCTAAATATAACTAGCGTGCATCACCATACAAGCTCAGATATAAATACGTAAATAAATACATACACACCTAGCATGCATGCTACCACAATATTTTTTTCGATCGGGAGCCTCCTATGCGGACCACCATCGAGCCAAAGACGATGGTCCTATTGGTCAATCTATTAGGTTTCAAAGAGACCTACTCTATTACACATTTTACCATGCATACATGGCCTTTAGTCTTCTTGGGCTCCCATCTTGCTTGTAACGGGCCTCCATCCTAAACTAATAAAACAGTAAAGCCCTATCTATTACAATGGCTCAAAATGGCCCAAAACTTAAGGCTCGCAGGCCCAATAAAACCAATAAGATGATAAATAACCAATCACATCTACCCTAAAGGTCAAGGCTCGGCGCGATCGAAAACCACGTAAACAATTTCACGTAGAGCAAGAAACAAGCAAAACCTAATTTCTTATTTCTTATCTCATTTTAAAACAGCCCCTTTTAAAATAAAAACTTAAGATTCTAGTTTTAAAACTCCTTCTAAAACAATCTCTAACATCATTTTAAATCTCCTTTAAAATGACCCTTTGATTCTCACTTTAAGTCCCTACTAATTATGATAAAATTGACTTTCCGGATTTACTAAACCCTTTTAGTGCACAAAACAGTTTCTGTTTTTCAAGTTTGAAAAATTGCGGTTCGGCCCCTGAATTTTCAAAAATTACACTTTGACCCCTCAACTTTTGGAAATTACAAATCAGCCCAAAAATTTCCAGAATATGCAAATTGGACCAGAAAGCAGAAAATTAACAAAATTTCCAGAAACTTTTGTTTATTGCAAAACAGACCCCAGATTTACGGAAAATAGCAAAAACACCCCTAACCTTTCGTAAATTGCAAAATGGTCCAGATTTTGAAAAATTCCAGAATTTACAAATTGGTCCAGAATTGCAGAAAAACAAAATTTTAATTTCTGTCCAGATTTATAAAAAATCGTAATTTGCAAATAAGCCCTCCAATTTTCGGAAATTACATTTTAGGCCCAAAAACCGAAAAGTGCAAAAATCCGAACACTCAATTTATCATAACAAGTAAGAATCAAATATCAGAACACAACAAATACATATAAACACATAATTTGATGCATTCATGCCTTTTTCATATGTACATAATAAGTTAGGCTCTGATACCACTGTTGGGATTTCGTGGGTATAATTGTCAACTACAACGGTGCGGAATTTAAAATTTTTTATATCCACATCCCAGGCATCTTATTAGTACATATGAATAAGGTTGAATTTATTTAAGCATACAAATACAGAAATAAATACATTGGTAAAATTGCGATTTTACCTCACCACAGGCAAGGTGGTGGTTTCTCCGGTCTTCTTGTCGGATCACTAGAGCACCCCAAGTGTTGTGCCTCTAGAGAATAGTCCACACCAGCTGGATCTGCAATCACTTTAATCCTCAGGCTCAGAACTAGGAGAAAAGCAGCTCAGATTCAAGAGTTGGATTTAGATCCAACTCTAGATGTAGAACGGAAGAGGGAGAGAGGTGCTCGTCCCTTCTCCACAACCACGGCGGCGGCGGCTTGGTTGTAGAAGGTGGCGGCGGCTAGGGCTAGTGAGGGAGAGGGGGCGGCGGCTTGTAGAGAGTAGATTAGGGTTTAGTGTTTTTGCTAGGTTAGGATTTTGATTCTCCAAGACTCCTTTTTATAGGAGAGTTCAAACCCTATCCCTAATCTTATCTCTTAGCTTATGGGCCATCAGATAAGTCTGGCCCAACCTCTCTATTTAATTAGTCCTTTTAATTAAATAGCCCAAGTCATTTAATTAACCACTTTAATTAAATGGCCCATTTATTTAATTAATACTTTAATTAAATAATCCAATAAATCTAATTAAAGATTTAATTTAATTAATCAGATAAAATCTAATTAATTTTCTCTCTCCAGGAATTAACCCTTTAATTCCTTATCTTGATTTAACTTTTTTAAATCGTTTCGTTCTACAACTGACTATCACAGTTCCAGCTTTTGTGTGTGACCCTCTAGGTTCACCATCAATTGGCCGCAGGTTCACATTTATGTGATTTAATTAATCAGTACTTTCAATTGACCACTCCAGAATTAATCTACCATCAATTCAGGAGTACCCACACCCCATGGTCGATGTCTAGCCACAAGCCCATGAGGCCCAACTTCAGGTGAATTGATTTCAGTGAACCTTAAACCTCTTATAAGTACCATGTACATACGGTCCCTCTAACGACTAATTTCCCGATCGAGACCTAGGGTGTGTGAATTGGTCGGCACCTCTAATCATCTCGATTCTGTACTTTCTAATTCAGGATAATACTTCCAGTGTGACTGCTAAATCTGGAAACCCCTTTCCAAATCCGTCACTGACCATGGCCATGGATTTCTCGGAATGCATCATCTAAGAATGTACAGGAAATTCCCTCATCCATTACGATGAGTCGGTAGATCCTATATTGATGCTAACCATCCGCGCATACAACTATACGTACCCAACGTAGGCGCACAATGGACAAGCTAAGTGCCCGGCTCCTAAATCAAAGTACGCATACCCGTATACCGAATTCGCCCTAGCATCTCAAGTCTAAGGACTAAATCGTACACTGTTATAAGTCTTGAGAGACATCCCACCACCGATATGCTTTTTACGCACTTCCACAATGGGTCTCTCTGTTCGGGTCGTTCGATGCGTCCGATCCCCTATCGAACCACCTAGTCATATGCACTGACATTAACAATGTCTTGTTCATGAAACAACAACAAATTCACTTTAAGTGAATCATGCATAATCGTACAAGTCTTGACGATTAATTCGATACCCCGTCTCGATATGAATCTATGACTTGGAACATTTTTGAGATCACGACCTTTGAGACTGTTTCATGATTAATCGCACCCAATACTGAAGTGAATAGTCCCGTAGTCATGAGTGATCTCAGGGTTTCAACCAATCGCTTAAATGTGTTCGCGAAAGATGAAGATGGCCATTTGTTTATATTATGAATTCTCAATAAAATAAACAGTTCGTATTAATTGATAAATCAAAGATTCTTTCAAGATAAAATAATGTTCCCTATTACAAGCTATTTTGTTGGCTTGCAGGGCACTATCCTATCAAAAAGAAGAGTCTTTTAAGTTGAGGAATTTCCAACTTGGGGTAAAACTTTCTTTGTGCTTTAAAAGTTTAATTGAGTTGAAAACATTGTTTGAAAAACACGTAAACATTATCCTCTGCATCATTGTTTGAAACTCTGATTATATAAGCCTGATAAGCAAAATCAGCATAGTAGTCTACTCCACTGAATAAGCTAAGTGCTAAATCAGCATAGTAGTCTCACGAATAAGATCAGCTTACTCTGCTGATAAGCCAAGTGCAAAATCAGCTTAGTCATCTTATTTAGCTGATGAGCGAACTCTACTTATAGAAGAAAAGTTAAAGAAAATTTTTAAAGTTTATGAGGTCTATTCACCCCCCCCCCTCTCTAGACCTCATCTGACCACTTGGGACCAACAAGTGGTATCAGAGCAGGTGGTTCATTAGAATCAGCTGCCTGATCAACGAGCTTGATCCTAGTGTTTTTCAAAGGTTTTCAAACTTTTTCAAAAGAGCATATTTTGAAAAACAAAAACTTTTTGAAAATGGAGTGCATAAGCCATGTTCCTCACATTGGCCATATGGACTTTGAAGATTGGAAAATCAGAATGGAAATCCTTCTTGCTGCTTATAATGATAACATGTTTACATGTATTACACAAGGACCATTCAGGTTTAAGAAGACTGTAAAGGTTGCTGACCAGCCTGATCAGATCGTTGACAAAAAGCTGGATGAACTAACTCCCGAAGAAGTCAGATTAGTCAATCTAGACAAGGTGGCTAAGTTCATAATGTTCAAAGCTCTAGATGAAGACAGATTCCAGAAGGTCAAGCATCTCAAAACAGCAAAGGAGATGTGGGATAAAGTCTGTGAGCTGAGCGAAGGAAACGACGCTATCAAAGAACATAAGCTTAGTGTGGCTCTTGAGGAGTTTGAAAACTTCAAGATGAAGTCTGGTGAAATGATTGATCAAATGGATACCAGATTTACCAAAACTTTGAAAGAAGTTCTAAGACTTGGTAAAACATTTTCAGACAAGGAGATCACCATGAAGGTTCTCAAGGCTCTTTCACCTAAATTCAACATGAAGGTGACAGCCATGGAAGAATCAAGAGACTTAGGGAAGATTTCCCTTTCTGAACTGTTCTCGTCACTCAAAGCTTATGAGTTTAAAATGCCTAGAATGGGAATAGATGAGTCATCTGGTTCAGACCCTACTGTTGCTCTTATCGCGTCAAACAAGTTAAGAAAATTAGCGGACAAGTTCGAAGAGAATACACTGCTGAATTCAGAAAAAGCATACACTGCTGACGACGTTGCCCTACTTCTGAATGATTTCAAGAAGTTCTATAAAAAGAAAATGAAATTAAAATATGAAAATGTTATTTCATCTTCTTCTGATCATTTTCAGGAAAACAGGGATTCCTCAAAAGCAAAACATGGGGACCAAAATTGCAAGGCGTATGGACTCTTCACCAAAGATCGTCCACATCCAATCTCTCAAAAGTTTGCTAACAAGGAAAAAGGTGCCAAAAAGGAGTATAAGCCAAGTAAGAGCAAAGCAAAGTTAGCTGAGGCAGCAAAGCTAACAAACTCCGGCGTATCTTATTCAGACAACCAGTCGTCTGATAAAGAATTTGAAGAAGTACCCGAAACTCTATGCTTGATGGCCGAGGAATCTGATGATTATGAAATTGAGGTAACTTCTATAAATTAATGAACTTGCATTATTTGAATCGTTTGAACAAATGTTAATTTCAAATTCAAATATTGTTGGTGTATTTGCCAAGCTTAAGGAAGAGATGACTCTGCTAAAAAGAGCAAAACAGATCAATGAAACTTCAGGATGAAAAACCTCAAAAATCAGCTGACTACAAAAAGCTTGAGCATGAGAATGACACTCTAAAAGCTGAGTATGTGTTGGATAAGGATGAAGATGAAGGCACTAAAGGAAATTTGATAAGGGAGGTTTTGATGTATTCCAAAACTTCAAAGATTGGCTAAGTATGGAGTAACTTAGCTGATAAACTTATCAAGGAATTTTGACTAAGTAATGAAGACATCAGAAGAGTCAAAGTTTCAAGGTCCAAGACTTCTGATCTGCTGAAGTAAAGTTATCAGACTAGTGAAGATCAGCCGACTCAAATCAGATTTGTTCAAGTTTGAGATCAGCCGAGTTCACCATCAGACTTATACTTTTATCAGCCAAGTGAAGAAGATCATGAAGTGTTCCCAACGGTAATAAATGCCCCTTGGTGTAATAAATGCTGAAGTACGAGGTTATTTAAGACAAATGATTGAAGAAATGCTTCGCATCAGCCGAGTGCATTTAATGCTGCCTGCAGAATAGTACTGTTCATAGTACGGACAGACTGCAAAAGAGCCGTTCGCGGATTTTAAGGACCAGTACTCGAGGAATTTGAATCCTGTCTCTCTTCAACGGACACTTTTCAATCCTCAAGTATAAATAGCTGAGAGAGACGAAGAAGAAATAAGAAACACAATCTCTGAGAAATTTTCGAAGCAAAATTCTTTAAGTCTCAAGAACAGCTCACTCATCAGCTGAGTCATTCGTTGACGAAAGCAGAGTTGAAGAATCAAGAAAAATACATCTTCTGAGTGATTTTGTAAACAAGAGTGTTGTGCGGAGTTGTGATCCATCTTTGTGAGTGATCAAACTTCAGAGAATAGGTTTTCTGTGTGATTTCCTATTGCGAACTTGTGGTCGTTTCATTTGTTGTTCGACGCAAGCAGAGTATACTGTAAACTTTGTGATTATAGTATAACCCAAGATCTGTGTGACTTGGAAGAGTGGACTAAAGGATATTTAAATCCATATAACCACTATAAAAATTACTTGTGTTTTTACATTGCTTTTAAATCTGCATAATTTCTGTTTGCATAAAAACACGTTAAGATTAACTGTTTGAAAAAGAGTTAAACAAAAAAAAAAAAAAGGGAGTTTATAAAACTGGGGAAACGTTTTTCAAACTGCTAAGATTACTTGTGAAAAACACTTTGAAAATCCGCTGCAAGTACTCTAAGTATTAAAACTGATTTTAACAAAATCAGCTAAGTAATAATCAGACGAGTGGTCAACAAGACTGTTCAAAGATTTGTTCGCGAACAGAATTGTAACTAACTAATCTGATCAGCTTAGTCTGTTCAGTTGAGTGAAAGTTTTAGAGTTTAAATTAGAAGAATTTTTTTAAAGAGGTTTATTCACCCCCCCCCTCTAAACCTCTTCTGACCACTTGGGACCAACAAGTGGTATCAGAGCAGGTGGTTCATTAGAATCAGCTGCCTGATCAACGAGCTTGATCCAAGTGTTTTTCAAAGGTTTTCAAAACTTTTCAAAAGATCATCTTTTTGAAAAATCAAAACTTTTTGAAAAATGGATTGTATCAGCCATGTTCCCCACATTGCTGGTATGTCTTTTGAAGACTGGAAGATTAGAATGGAAATCTTTCTAGCAGCCTATAATGACAACATGTACACATGTATCATTAAAGGTCCATTCAGATTCACAAAGACCATAAAAATAAATGAAGTTGATACGGTTGTGGAGAAATACCTTCATGAGATGACTCCAGAGGAAATAAAGCTTTACAATCTAAATAAGGTTGGGAGATTCATCATGACTAAAGCCCTGGATAATGATCGGTTTGACAAGGTCAAACATTGCAAAACTGCAAAGGAGATGTGGGACAAAGTCAGAGATATGAGCGAAGGCAATGATGCTATTAAAGAGCATCAGCTCACTGTTGCCTTGGAGAAACTTGACAACTTCAAGATGAAGTCTGGAGAAACCATTGATCAGATGGATACCAGATTCACCAGGACTCTGAATGAAGTTTTAAAGTTGGGAAAGACCTTCACTGACAAAGAGATCACTGTCAGAGTACTAAAGGCCCTACCTCCAAAGTTCAACATGAAAGTTACAGCAATGGAAGAATCAAGAGATTTGGGAAAAATCTCTCTTACTGAGCTGTTTTCTGTACTCAAGACATTCGAGTATAAACTGCCTAGAATGGGAATTGAAGAAACCTCAACTTCAGGACCCACAGCTGCACTGGTTGCTGCTGAAAACACCAGGAACCAGCACAGAAAAGCAAAGATGTGGACTCATCTGATGAAGCATCACTACTCAACAAAAAGGAGTACACAGCTGGAGATGTTGCACTGTTGATGAATAATTTCAAGAAGTTCTACAAAAGAAAAATGAAGAACAAATACAACAATGCTTCTACTTCTAAACCTAACTTTTCTTCTCAAGATAAAGATGATTATAAATCAAAACTAATGTGTTACAACTGCAGGAAATTGGGACACTTCATCAAAGACTGCCCATATCCAAAAGCAGAAAAGTACACTGAAGAGGAGAAGAAAGTGAGAAAAGAAAGAAAGCATCAGAGAGGAAAAGCAATGATGGCTGAAGCAGGAAAGCTGACTGCTGTCTACTCATCTGATTCAGATTCAGACTCGTCTGATGAAGAATCTTCTGATGAAGAAAAACCTGCTCTCCTGTGCCTGATGGCAAAGGACTCTGATGACTCTGAGGATGAGGTAACTCCTCTTAATGATGAATTATTTAATTCATTTGAACAAATGATGCTTAACAATACTGGTATTGCTGAAGCATATAAAAAGCTTAAGGAAGAGATGATCCTGCTAAAAGAGCAAAATAGTTCACTGAAACTTTTAGCTGAAAAGCCAAATGAATCAGCCGAATATAAACAGCTTGAGCAAGAGCATGAATCTCTGAAAGCTGAATGTGAGGTTTATAAAGGAAAAATCATGGAACTTGAGAAAATTATTGAGTCTCATGATAAGTCAACTGTTACATCCATGCATACATCTAGTAAACAGGAGACACCTTAAGAAAAGGATAAACTAGAATTGAACCATACTGAAAAATTCATTTCTGCTGACAATAGTAAGGTCATTCTGTATGTTCAAACTTCTAAACCTACCTCATCTGAGAAAGTGGTAAAGGAGAAGAAATCTCCTAAGGCTAAAAAGAGCAAAGAGCCTAGTGTAGGAAAACAGACTAGTAAGCCTAAACAGAAGCGTCCTAGGAAGTCATCTGATAAGGCTAAAACTAATCAGACTAGTGATAAAGCTAAGTCGTCTGTTAAAGAGCAAGCATCTAGTAAACCAAAGAAGCATAAAAACAAGAAAAATCAAAATGCTTGGTATGGAAATGAGTCATATTATGTGCAACCTGCTGCATATCATCCTATGTATCATGCACCTCAATTTCCTAGTTACTATGCACCTTACCCTGCTCATCCAATGCATGCATATCCTACATATCATGCACCTTACCCTGCTTATGAACATTATTCATATCATACTGATCATCAACATGACTTATCTGATAACTATGATAAAAATGAAGCTGTTCATGCTCCTAAAACTCAGAAGCCTAAGAAGCCTAAGACATCAACATCTTGGGTTGTCAAAGGTGGAACTAATCCTTCAGGACCCTCTCAATAAGGGTACCTAAAACAATTTTTATTTTGTTTTGTAGGTTAGGATTAGGAGTAGGAGTAAAGTAGAGAAGATCTGGTACTTGGACAGTGGATGTTCAAGGCACATGTGTGGAAACATACATGAGTTGACTGATGCAGTTGTTGTGGATGGTCCAAAAGTTACATTTGGAGACAGCAAAGAAGGCAAGATTAAAGCTAAAGGAAGATTAATCAAGGGAAACATAGAGATATCTGACGTCTCATATGTTAAAGGCCTAAAGTATAATCTGCTGAGCATAAGTCAATTTTGTGACAAAGGATATTCAGTCATCTTCTCAACAGATAAGTGCTACGTTGAACAGATTGGTACAAAGAAGGTAATTTTATCTGGAAGACGACAAGGGAATGTCTACATAGTTGACTGGGATTCTGCTGACAAGAATTCAAGTGTTTGTTTGGTGGCATCTGCACCAAGTGAAGTCAGTTGGCTATGGCACAAGAGAATGAATCATTTAAACTTCAAGACCATAAACAGATTAATCAAGAATGATTTGGTAGAAGGGATTCCAAAAGCAGTCATGAGCAAAGACAAGCTCTGTGACGCATGTCAGAAGGGTAAACAAATCAAGTCATCTTTCAAAAGCAAGAAGCATCAATATTCTGAAAGAATATTGGAGCTACTACATATGGACTTATTTGGACCCATTGATCCAGTCAGCAATGGTGGAAAGAAATACTGCCTAGCTGTTGTAGATGATTATTCAAGATATACTTGGGTGATTTTCATGAAAAAGAAAAGTGAAACCAAGGAACATCTTACCAATCTGATGGAGCTGATCCAGAATGGGAAGAGTACAAAAATATTGAAGATCAGATCAGATAGAGGGACAGAATTTACAAACTCTACTGTTGAAGAGTATTGTAACATGAAAGGAATACATCATGAGTATTCAGCCGCTAGAACCCCTCAACAGAATGGTGTTGCTGAAAGGAGAAACAGAACACTAAAGGAAGCTGTCAGAACCATGATAGCTGAAGCTAAGCTGCCACAAAGATTTTGGGCAGAAGCAACAAACACAGCATGCTTTACCCAAAACAGATGTATGATCAACAAAAATCAGAACAAGACTCCATATGAAGTTTGGAACAACAGAAAACCAAACATTCATTACTTTAAGATTTTTGGTTGTAAATGTTTTGTATTGAAAAATGGGAAAAATCACCTTACTGCATTTGCAGAAAAGGCTGATGAAGCTCTCTTTGTAGGATACTCATCTGTTAGTAAGGCTTATAGAGTTTTCAATAGAAGAACATTACTAATAGAAGAATCTATCCATGTAGTATTTGATGAGCCAAGTCAATCTTCTGAAAAGAATCAAAGTGTTAATCAAGATCTGTCTACTGATTTACAGAAGTTAGACATTTGAAGAAATGAAGAATATGTTCCCATCATACTACCTAATCTTGATTCAGCTGCTAACTCAAGTGCTGCTCAAAATCACAGTGCTGATTGTCTAACAGACGAGTTGCAAACAGCTGACAGACCAGAGACTGTTCAACAGACTACAAATGTTCAACAGACTACTACTGGAACTCCAACAGTAGTGTTGCAAGATCAAGACAGAGGACAACATTCAAACCTGCAACCTGATCTTAGATGGCTCAGAAATCACCCACCTGAATTAGTGATTGGTGATCCATTAGATAGAGTGAAAACAAGAAGAGCTGCTGCACAAGATGCTATGTTTGTCACATTTCTATCTCAAATAGAGCCTAAGCAAATTGAAGAAGCTCTAAATGATTCCTTCTGGATAGAAGCTATGCAAGAAGAGTTGAATCAATTTGAAAGGAATGAAGTCTGGTACTTAGTTCCTAGACCAAGTCATCAAAGAGTAATTGGCACTAAGTGGGTATTCAGAAATAAGATGAATGAAGATGGTGTTGTCACCAGAAACAAAGCAAGACTAGTGGCCAAAGGTTATTTTCAAGAAGAAGGAATTGACTTTGATGAAACTTTTGCACCAGTAGCAAGACTTGAAGCAATCAGACTGTTTCTTGCCTATGCTGCTTATAAGAACTTCACTGTCTATCAGATGGATGTGAAGTCTGCTTTTCTCAATGGAGAACTGCAAGAAGAAGTGTATGTTGAGCAACCTCCTGGATTTGAAGTCTATCAAGAAGAGGACAAAGTATATCGTCTGAAGAAAGCCCTTTATGGACTGAAACAGGCTCCAAGAGCATGGTATGATACCCTATCTGATTTTCTTTTAATTAAAGGATTTCGAAAAGGTAAGGTAGATAAAACCTTGTTCCCAATTGAATGGGAAAATCATATATTACTTGTGCAAATATATGTGGAAGATATTATTTTTGGTTCAACTAACCAACAGATGTGTGATAAGTTCTCCAAGCTGATGCAGAATAAGTTTGAAATGAGCATGATGGGTGAACTTAATTATTTTCTTGGATTGCAAGTTAGACAGTTGCCTGATGGAATATTCATCAGCCAAGCAAAATACACAAGAGATCTGTTTAAAAAGTTTGGTATGGAAACTAGCTCTACTGCTACAATTCCTATGTCTACAAGTCTTCGTTTGGATAAAGATGAAGATGGCAAATCAGTGGACATAACCAAATATAGAGGCATTATAGGTTCATTGTTGTATCTAACAGCAAGCAGACCTGATATAATGTACTCAGTTGGAGTCTGTGCAAGATTTCAATCAAACCCCAAAGAATCTCATCTCTTAGCTGCCAAGAGGATATTGAAATATGTTAAAGGCACTCAAGAATTGGGATTGTGGTATCCTAGAGAATCTGGATTTGAACTCATTGGTTATTCAGATTCAGACCTTGCTGGCTGCAAGATTGACAGAAAGAGCACAACAGGTGCCTGTCAGTTCTTAGGTAGTCGTCTGATCTCATGGATGAGTAAGAAACAAACTTCAGTTTCTATATCTACTGCTGAAGCTGAATATATAGCTGCTGGAGCTTGCTGTGCACAAATACTTTGGTTGAAACATCAACTAGAAGACTACAACATCAAGATCAGTGGAATTCCAATCTACTGTGATAACACAAGTGCAATCTCTCTTACTCAGAACACTACAAGTCATTCAAGGACTAAGCATATTGAGATCAAGCATCACTTCATTAGAGATCATGTGGAAAAAGGCAATGTTATGATTGAGTATGTTCATACAGACAATCAGATTGCTGATATTTTCACTAAACCTTTAAGTGAAGTAAGGTTTTCAACTCTAAGAGCTGAGCTAGGACTACTTAATTTGGAAGCATAAGCTGAGGGGGAACTCATCAGAAGACTGAAGTTCAACAGCTTAGTTATTCGTTATTATCTTCAAGGATCAACTCTCAACAGACTAGTTAACTTATGAATTCTTAAACTCAGGGGGAACGTGTAAGACTAGCGGTACTTCTGAATTAAAGATGAAATTTGTTAATGTCAGTTAGTTGAAGTTATGTTTTCATCAGAAGACTCAACTATCGAAGATTAAAGTTATTTTATCTAGCTGGATTGACAAACAGCTGAGGAAGGTTATCAGCTATTGGCATTCTCTGATAACAACTATGTCATCAGGACAGTAGTCCATCAGATAAGTGTTCATTATACTCATCTGATTACTTTAATAAAAGCGAATCCATTTAAAACGTTTTATTTAAAACACGCTTTTATAAGTAACTGTTGGGCGGTACATATTCCCGCTCTTCATTAAATATCTTTTGAATTCGAAAAGTCGTAACTGACGCCGCACGATCAGCACTGACAGAAAAATGGATCTAACGGTTGGCGGATATCACGGAAACCGAAAAACCCCAACTCTATAAATCCCCATCTGATCAGTCGAGTCGTTCTTTACGCACTCTAAGCATTCAAAAGTACTTGTGAGAAAATTACCTGCAATTCTCTGCAAATCTCTCTCTGTTTTTCCTAACCTTCAACAGATTAACAATGGCCGCTGAAGGTATGTTTCTCGTGTATGATTCCTACTACCAATCTGGTACGTCACTGATGAAAGAACTTCTGGGGAAGTTCAAATCTGCGAACTTGGTAAATTTTATGGAATATAATGAGGGAGTGATCTGGACTGATCAAGTGATGGAGTACTACAACACAGCAAAAGCTGACTACAACGCACTGGAGATTAAGGCTACAGTGGGAGGTAAATCTATCACTATTACTCCTGCTGTTCTGCACGAGATGTTTGGGCTTCCTAACAGTGGACGACATGACGTCACTGTACTGACGGAAGATAAGCACCAACAATTCTGGGCGATCTGCGCCAAGGAGGGAGAAGTGATGTCTGGAAACATAAGGAAGAGACAACTGAGGGATGAATATCAGCGGATGGCTGATATGGTGTCAAAGCTGATTGAGAACTGCACATTCTCACTGGATGCTGTTACCATGAAGAGGTTCAGCATCATGGCTGCCATATACTATGGACTGGAGGTCAACTGGTCAATCATAGTCTGGTACATATTGGCTGATTTTCTTGATGATAAGAAAGGAAAAGGCCCCTCCACCAACCACAGAATCACACTCAGTTATATGTTGTCAAAACTGGGTTGTGAAACAAAGAATGGAAAAGAGATCCACAAATCCAAGGCATTGTCCAAGTACATGCCTGTTCAAAAGAGGAAGGCTGGTGAGCCTGCAGAAGCTGATGTTGAGGAACCAAAAGAGGTTCCTGCCAAAAGGCAAAAGAGGTTAGTCAAAACAGCCAGCTTAACTGTTGAGACTAAAATGAAGAAGGCTGCTGATGAGCCTAAGAAGAAAGAAACTAAGCAGATGGAGAAAGTGACTTCTGCTGCTGAAGCCACTAAAATTGTTGAAAACATAATTGCTGATGTAAGGACTGGATCCCCTGCATCACCATCAAGAACTCCATCAGCAGAGAGGCCTGCTGAAGGTATCTCTCAACGAACAAGAAGTCAACTGAGAGATACAGCTACAACCACTTACCGTGAAGGGAGAACCAAGAAGACTGCTAGAAAGCAGATGACATTTATAGAAGAACCAACGGACTTGGAAAATGTAGCTAGGGAAGACCCTGAAGCTGCTGAGAGGCCTGCTGAAACAGTTGAGACTGTTGTGACTGACAAAGCTGATGAGCAACAGCCAAGTCAAGTCACTTCAACAGCTGAGGTTGCTCAACCTCAAGAAGATCCAGAAATCCAAATCATTTATCCTATTGCTGCTGCTCCCCTATCATCTGCTGGTCCAGCTCCTATTGATAAAGGGAAAAGGAAGATAGTGCTTAAGAGAAAGAAAATCTCTAAAGCTGATAAGAAGGCAAGAGAAGAAGCTGAACAAAGAAAGCAAGATGAAGCTGAGGAAAAGAAGGCACTTGAGCTAAGCAAAGCTCAAGAAGCACAGGATGAAGCCAGAAGACGCATGTCTGAAGCAGAAAGGAAAGCTGCTGAGGATGCTGAAATAGGAATGGTTTTGGAATTGAGCAAAGTTGATGCCTATGGACCTGTCCATGGAGGTGGCATCAAGATTGGAGAAGGCAAAGATGGAGAAGATAAGAAAAAGATACTATTGCCTGTCCCCAAAACCAAGTCAAAGGACAAGTTTGAAGTAAGAAGAGCCTTTGAAATAGTGTATGCTGACAAGGAGCTGTTCAAGAAGTTTGAAAAGTCCTTGGCATACTATGATCAAAAGCTCATATTGAAGACTCTGTTCAACCAAGAGAAGCCAAGGTATATCAGTTGGAGGGACAACAGGCTGAACAAGTCAATAACAGAACTTCAAAGCATGAAGGAGTTAGCTGATGAAGAACGATGGGTTCTAACTTGGCTGAAGACAAACTCCATTCAAAAGGCCCTTGATCCCAGCTATGTAAGAGACGTCATGCATAGTTATGCAAAAGGTTTTGCATTGGAGGAGGCCAAGAAAATTCAAAACACCTTGTCTGATAAGAAGAAAAAGTCTGAAGATGCTGAAGAAAGAGCAATTAAGTTTGCTGTTATGACTGCCTTGAAGAGATGGGCAAAAAGGTCAAAATATCAACAAGGGTGTTCAAGTGACTTGCCACTGCTCCCAAGCATTCAACAAATAATTTTTGGCAAGGAAGTACAGCCGTTTGTTGAAGTGCCTAAGGGAAACAATGCGTTTGTTAACCCTTGGATCATTGTGAGGCAAATCTGACAAACAACTTGCTTCAATGATGACGGCACTATCACAAATCTGTTCTATGATGACGTGACTGATGAACATAAAGCTGCGGCCAAGCCTGCTGACAAGTCTGATGACAAAGCTGAAGACAAGTCTGCTGACCAAGTTGAAGACAAATCTGCCGGTCAGACTGCTGACAAGTTTGCTGAAAAGGCTGATGCCGGGCCCTTAGCCATTGAGTGGAATGCTAAGGATTCTGAGGATCATCAGGACGAAAAGATGGAAGATATCCCTGTCCACCAGGAGATTGAAGAAAAGGAAGCTGATGCTACTGCTTCTGCTTCATCAGCTGATCAACATTCATCACTGATGGAAGCAATCCAGATGCTTATGGAAAACCAACTAAAGGAACTGGAAGATAAGCACAAGCAACATCTAATGAAGGTTAAGGAGGAGCTGAAGGTTGAACTCAAAGCAGAGTTGGCAGAAACCAACAGACTTCAGCTGGAAACTGTTCAAGGATCAACAGAAGAGATCATTAAGAAAGAAATTAACAGTATTCCAATTCCTCAAGACAATTCATTGCAGTTAGTGCACAGTTTGAGAGAGTTGAACAAGAACGTAGAAGATGTGAAGGGTGATGTCAACCACCTTCACACTGCATTAAAAACAGCTGAGCACAAGATTGCTGATCTGACTGCAACCTTCATTCAAGTCAGTAAGGAAGAGAAGGAAATCAATCTAGGGATGTTGCAAGAAGTGGCAAAGGCCTCACAGGAAGTTCAGAATGAAATTGCAACTATCAACCTTAACATTGACTACTTCAATGACAAGACTGACGTCATCAGCACTGATATTCATCATCTAACAGCAAGTCACGACGTTGTTAATCAGAATCTAAAGGCTTTATGTGCTGGAGTGAAGATTCCAACAGTTGCTCTCAACCCTGCTGTTGTACCTTCCAATGTCATAAGAGTTGATGATGACAAAAAGGGGGAAGATAAAAGGGAAGAACCAGCAAAGGAATCTGCTGCTGAAGAATCAACTAAGGAGGAAACTGCTGCTGCAACTATTGAAGCCAAGGAAACTGAAGAAACAGCTGACAAGACTGAAGCTGACAAGACTGAAAAGCTTGGAAAGGTAGAAGAAGAAGAAAAGATTGAAAAAGAAACTACCAAGTACAAGAATACTGAATCTGCCAGGAAAGCAATGGAGCTTATTAGAGAACAACAACTTAAGGAGAAGATGGAAGCTGCCAAAGCAATCTTGGAAGAAGAAGCTGATGATGAAGAAGATGATGAAGAATCATCTTATGAATATGAAGAAGTGCTTGAAGGATCAGATGAAGAAGCTGATAGTTAGAAATTATAAATTCATTGTAATCAGTTTACTTTATCTATTTCTTCAGAAATCTCATCTGATGAACTTGCACTGTAATAATTTTCAAACATCAATATAAAGTCAAGTTCAATCCAACATACTTTTTCTATCTCAGAAAATTTTGAGGATTACATTCTTTAGTTTAGGTATTCAACAGGTACTTAGCTGAAGTTTTGTCATCATCAAAAAGGGGGAAATTGTTGGATAAGGATGAAGATGAAGGCACTAAAGGAAATTTGATAAGGGAGGTTTTGATGTATTCCAAAACTTCAAAGATTGGCTAAGTATGGAGTAACTTAGCTGATAAACTTATCAAGGAATTTTGACTAAGTAATGAAGACATCAGAAGAGTCAAAGTTTCAAGGTCCAAGACTTCTGATCTGCTGAAGTAAAGTTATCAGACTAGTGAAGATCAGCCGACTCAAATCAGATTTGTTCAAGTTTGAGATCAGCCGAGTTCACCATCAGACTTATACTTTTATCAGCCAAGTGAAGAAGATCATGAAGTGTTCCCAACGGTAATAAATGCCCCTTGGTGTAATAAATGCTGAAGTACGAGGTTATTTAAGACAAATGATTGAAGAAATGCTTCGCATCAGCCGAGTGCATTTAATGCTGCATTTATTGCTGCCTGCAGAATAGTACTGTTCATAGTACGGACAGACTGCAAAAGAGCCGTTCGCGGATTTTAAGGACCAGTACTCGAGGAATTTGAATCCTGTCTCTCTTCAACGGACACTTTTCAATCTTCAAGTATAAATAGCTGAGAGAGACGAAGAAGAAATAAGAAACACAATCTCTGAGAAATTTTCGAAGCAAAATTCTTTAAGTCTCAAGAACAGCTCACTCATCAGCTGAGTCATTCGTTGACGAAAGCAGAGTTGAAGAATCAAGAAAAATACATCTTCTGAGTGATTTTGTAAACAAGAGTGTTGTGCGGAGTTGTGATCCATCTTTGTGAGTGATCAAACTTCAGAGAATAGGTTTTCTGTGTGATTTCCTATTGCGAACTTGTGGTCGTTTCATTTGTTGTTCGACGCAAGCAGAGTATACTGTAAACTTTGTGATTATAGTATAACCCAAGATCTGTGTGACTTGGAAGAGTGGACTAAAGGATATTTAAATCCATATAACCACTATAAAAATTACTTGTGTTTTTACATTGCTTTTAAATCTGCATAATTTCTGTTTGCATAAAAACACGTTAAGATTAACTGTTTGAAAAAGAGTTAAACAAAAAAAAAAAAAAAGGGAGTTTATAAAACTGGGGAAACGTTTTTCAAACTGCTAAGATTACTTGTGAAAAACACTTTGAAAATCCGCTGCAAGTACTCTAAGTATTAAAACTGATTTTAACAAAATCAGCTAAGTAATAATCAGACGAGTGGTCAATAAGACTGTTCAAAGATTTGTCCGCGAACAGAATTGTAACTAACTAATCTGATCAGCTTAGTCTGTTCAGTTGAGTGAAAGTTTTAGAGTTTAAATTAGAAGAAATTTTTTAAAGAGGTTTATTCACCCCCCCCCCTCTAAACCTCTTCTGACCACTTGGGACCAACAGTATGCAATTCGTATGGAAAATATAAATGAACTTGAAAGAAGTAATTGCATCATTCTCTATAAAGAAATCAGAGGCTAATGAGAAGAAGCCTACTGAAGCTCAAAAGGTTAAGAAACTTAGTAAGCAACCTAAGACTAAACAGACTAGTAAAACTCATCATCTTAGTAAGCTGAAAGATGCTGCTGATAGGAGTGAAATTAAAAATGTTAAGTCTGCTGAATCAATAGGATAGTTATCAGTTAACTCAGCTTATCACTTACTTCATGTATCTTACCTTGCTTATGAGCACTGTTTTCATCATGAAAATTATTACCATGCTAAATTTACTGAAATTCATGATAAAACTGAGTCACATAATCATCACATGTTAAAGGTTATACTAACCATGCAGGACCCAATATAAGGGGTACCAAAAACAGCAATCTGTTTTGTAGGAAAAACGCATGTGTGATGACAAAGGTGAGTTGACTGCCCTTGCTGATTTCAACAAGTTCAACAAGTGGTTTTACCATCGAGTGGGAGAATATCAACAATTGGTATCCAATACTGTATCAACATGTGATATCAACCAGCAAGTGGTAGCCGCGTTGTTTGGACATAACAAGGAAAGCAAGATTGTTGGAAAATTGAAGTTTATCAAGTGAATCAACGTTTGTATCCAACAAGTGGTATAGTCAATCATGTGACAACAATCTTTCAGCTCTCAAGAGTTGAAAATGGATTTGTTGAATTTGGATTCATGAGCTGAGGGGGAACATATCAGAAAAATCATCTCAACAGCTTACTGGAATTCAACGGCTGAGTATCTTTCGAGACTGACTCTCATAAGACTACTCGACCACAGATTCTTGAACTCAGGGGGAACGTGTACGACGAGCGGTACTCCTGATTAGAGATGATGTTATCAATAAGTCAAATGAAGTTATCAGAAGACTGTTTCTCATCAGCCGACTGAAACTCAACAACCAAGTGACATTCAAGAATACACATCGAAAAGGGTGAAGGAAGTAACCAACAAGTGGTATCAATTCTTGAAGTCAGGGGGAACAGTTATTCTAACTGGAGTGATAAACAGCAAAGAAGACTACAAACTGCTGGCTTGCGTGTAAAGAAGAATTAATTATTCACCTACGTGTCTTCAGCATACTAAGTTTTGGTGTTGATAACAAAAAGGGGGAAAAGTGAGATGCAACTAAGAACTCTCAAAGGTTGCATTGGATCTAATGATTTTAATCCTAGAGTATGAAGACTAAACTGAAGACTTGGAAGACGTTCTTAGTTGAAAGTTTTGTCATCATCAAAAAGGGGGAAATTGTTGGAAGAATTTATTAACTCAAGAACAGCTAAGTGATCTTATCAGTTGAGATAATTAAGTTAGTTAAAAGGTTTTGATGATAACAAAAAGATGTCATCAACTAAGTTACGTGAAGCTTAGTAAGCCTTTGAAGATTGGATACTTGGTCTAAAAGAAAATCATTTAAGAACAGAAGTATTCAAGAAATGAAGATTCAATCTTATGATAAGAGTGAAAATCAGATTAGTGAAAGATTGAAAATCAGCTTAGTGGAAATGAGATCATCAGATGACTGATCATGAGATGACTAGTGCATCAGCTTTGTGCATCAGCTTTGTGCATCAGCTTAGTGCATCAGCTTTGTGCATCAGCTTAGTGCATCAGACTAGTGCATCAGCTTTGTGCATCAGACTTGTGTATCAGATTTGTGCATCAGACTTGTGCATCAGACTAGTGCATCAGACTAGTGATCATCAGCGGAGTGGATCCCATCAGCTAAGTAAAATCGGTCAGTAAGCTCTCCAACGGTAACAAGCTAAGTGCATTAAATGCTGCTGACCGAAAGTACAGCAGAGTGTACAGTAAACAGTGCAGAAAGTACAGCAGAGTGTACAGTGAACAGTGCGACAATCTGCAAAAGTTACCATTCAAATTATGACCGTTCAAGGACTTAAATGCAATTTTGTCAACCTTCAATGGGCAAAATTACAAATCCAGGAGTATAAATAGATGGTAAACTGAAGATTCAAGAGAGACTTGCACACTTTCAAGATCAAATCTTTAGAGCAAGAATCCATCAGTTGAGTCATCTTATCATAAGCGGAGTCATCTTATGACAAAGCTGATTGTTAAAGAACAAGATTAAACCCTTGTATATCTGAGTGATATTCAACTGAGTGTTGTGAGGAGTAGATATCCATCTTTGTGAGTGATATTACTTCGGAGAATAGGTCTTCTTTGTGATTTCCTATTACGCACTTGTGGCCATTTCATTTGTTGTTTGGCGCAAGCATTGTATACGGATTACTTTGTGTTTTCTAGTATAACACAAGATCTAAGTGACTTGTAAGAGTGGATTAAGAGGATTTTTTCCTGTATAACCACTATAAAAATTCCTTGTGTTATTTACTTTATTTGTCTTGCATTGCATATCTCATAAGCTAAATAAATACTTTAAAAGAAGAGTCTTTTAAATTGAGGAATTTCCAACTTGGGGTAAAACTTTCTTTGTGCTTTAAAAGTTTGATTGAGTTGAAAACATTGTTTGAAAAACACGTAAACATTATCCGCTGCATCATTGTTTGAAACTCTGATTATATAAGCCTGATAAGCAAAATCAGCATAGTAGTCTACTCCACTGAATAAGCTAAGTGCTAAATCAGCATAGTAGTCTCACGAATAAGATCAGCTTACTCTGTTGATAAGCCAAGTGCAAAATCAACTTAGTCATCTTATTTAGCTGATGAGCGAACTCTACTTATAGAAGAAAAGTTAAAGAAAAATTTTAAAGTTTATGAGGTCTATTCACCCCCCCTCTAGACCTCATCTGACCACTTGGGACCAACACAGTCGATCTAGTTGTTCTTCGTTTCCTTGCTTTCGCTTCATTTGTATTATCTATGCCCCCGTAGGTTCACCACATAATTGGTCATTGGTTATAATAAAATATTTATTTAATTACTCGAGTATTAAATACTCTAAATCAATCGAATACTCTGTCGACCGATCATTCCAAAATTAGCACCCCTACCAATTTGGGAACCACACTCCACGGTCGATGTCTGGCCACAATGAATTAATTCAGTGAACCTTTTAAACATTTACAACTTTTATATACGACATGATCTCTCGATCAATCCATCTTCTAGTCGAGACTTAAGGGTATGGACTTTTCATCGGTTCCCCTTTTCTTCGTCTTAACTTTATGTACTCTAATCTAGAAATAATTATCTTTGACTTAATCTTTATGAGCTACTTTCATAAAGTCGTCAGATATCTCGGCCGAGGATTTTACCGGAATTAATTTCTCACAAAAATCCATAGGAGAAATTTACAACCTATCAAGTTGGGTCAATGGATCATTTGTTGATGATATGAACCTGCATACGAGTCCCTCTAGACCCAACGTGAATTCTCAGAGGCCTTCTGGTAATCTCCAATCGGTCGGAACTCACATCAAAGTATAGACGTTTTCACACCAGATAAACCCTATCATCTCAAGTATTAGGAATCGTTCCTCATATACTATTGTAAATCAGAATGACTTCAATCCTGATATGCGACTACCACTTCCATGGTGAGTTATTATCTAATTAATGTATTCAGTGCACTTGCCATCCCAACAAGTCACGCATTTATGTGTATCGACAATCCCAGTCATGCTCGTGGACCCCAGCGTTCTCCAGTTCATTGGAGTATATACATTAGTGAGAGTCTAACCGAATCCAACGATGTCCTATATTGATAAGATTCTACGATTCTTGAATATGTTCTAGATCACGACCTTAAAGATCAGTCCACTGGTTGTCCCATAGCCTTTTGATCACTTCTATCCTTATGTTACCAAAGGTCCGTTAAAGTAAGCTCATTTCTTCAATTGTCTTTGAACTAATAATTTTGTATTTAATTAATTTTTAGCATATCGAGTTGAGCTCGAGTCGAACTTTAAAAATTAACAAACGAAAAATTATGTTCAAGCTAATTTTATTTGTGTGACGAATAGACAGGGCCTTTCCTAGATATTCGGGAGCTCTAGGCGAATTTCAAATTTTGGGGCCCTTTGTTATAAAAGAAATATAATCAATTTATTTTTTAAGGGCAAAAATATTAATAAAATATTAACATATTATTTTCTCTAACATATAATTTTTTGGATAGGAAATAGAGTTAAGCATGTACATATACATGTAAAATTTTCTATGGCTAAAATAATATTTTTAATATTAAAAGTTATACAAATTTTTTAAAAGATCCAAATTTTTTTGTATAACTTTCAATATTAAAAATATTATTTTAGCCTAGGAAATTTTACAAGTATATGTACATCCTTAACTCTATTTCATTCTTTTACAAATATCATAATTGATTGTTTGAATTTATTTTATTTCGTGACATTCTTAACTCTATTAATTTTATATTATTATAATATAGAAAAAAGTTATATATCATATATAATACTAAAGAAAATATACTCATACATATAAAAATATGGATAGGGCTAGACCAATTTTATTGGGGGCGAAATTATTTTTTACAATGTACTAAGTGAGAAACTAATAAGCAGAAAAAGCAGAAAAATCCTATTATAAAGAAACAAAGCAATATCCTTTTTATAATAATTAGTAAAGAATTTTTTTTAAGTACTTATTAAGTAAAAAATTTAATTTGCAATCAAGTATTTGAATCATTAAATTATATCCAGTCCTTAAAGATTTCGAAGATGCACTATGTGTAACAATTAGAATGATAGCTATTCATCAATTTGATATTAAGATAAAAAAATTACTAGATTTTGATGGCAATTTAATGGAATGATTTTGACGGAAAAACTTAGGCATATTTGTTTGGTGTTTGGGGAAAGTTACCACTTGTATCGATAGCCCCACTTTCATTGAATGTTGAGGAGATTGAAGCCCTCAGGACAGAATTCCAGTAAGAGGCATTAGAGTTGTAGTTATAGTTAAACCAAGCCACCCACAAGCAGTCTTTGGATCTAATGAAATCCCAAGACAACTTACAGGAAGAAACATGGTTTATATCAGAGACTTTTTTAATTGAGAGAATAGTGAATGTTTGTAAGATAATCTCAATTTGTGTAATGTTAATGATGAGGGGTACTTTGGATTTTCTATTTCGTGAATCAAGTCAATATCAAGTATATATACAAGGGGTACTTTGTGTAATGTCGGGGTACTTTGTGTAATGTCAATGTCCTTCAAGTCAGGATCGGACTCCGATCCTTCTCCTACCTTGGATTTGCCTTTGAGATCCTTAGAACTAGACATCGTGAATATACTCGCGATGGGAGATCGGATTACAGTAGTTTTCGGTATTTTCTAACAGTATACTTCGATCTGGTGTTGGTGTATATATATATATATATATATATATATATATATATATATATATATATATATATAAGGTTAAAAAGGTAAATTGCAAATCAGACCCTGTGTAACCACGACGGTTGAGCTCCCCAACAATAAATTCAAAATTATCTTCTCGATAATTGCACTTTCGGCCCCTATTCTTTTCTAAAATAGATCACAACTGCTTGAACAAGGAATATGTGCTACATCTAAGTTATTGTCTACTTATCTGAGCTTCAACTTCACTTGCGCTGGAGAAGTGGGGGAGTATTGATGAGGGGTCAACTACTGGAAGCGGACACTTTGATCAAAATTTAAGCAAGGTTAATTATTATCAATATTTATGACATCATAACAATTAATCATTTTGGGGTTTCCAAAATATGCACCCTTTTTCTCTGGTTCGGTTTTTATATTATCCCACTGAATTTTTCCGAATAAGGTTTTTAATGAGGCATATCCGAAACGCGAAACAATGATTCATATCACTCTTGAGGCAATATCTACTTCTCCGAGCTTCAGCTTCACCTTCGCTCGAGAAGTGAGGGAGTATTGATGAACAATACTTTGGATTTCCTATTTCGGGAATCATATCTGATCGAAGTCCAGGAAATTCGACCTCGAAGACAGTAATTCCAATCTCCATGTCCCGGTCTCCCATCAAGACAGTCCGATTGCTAGGAAAGGGTTATCGCTCGAAATCACTGTTGGGCCAACCTCAGGTCCAGGCCCTTGGGCGAGGATATGTATCCCTATGGAAGGTTCACCTAGCAAGCCGCCTCAACTATAAATACCAGTCACATTTATGACATTAGACACGCAGTCCCAGGTGCTCCTTGATTGGTCATACTACTCGGATTCACCTCCAGAGCTAGATTAGATCTCTCTTTGTACTGTGTTTAGCCTCTAGCATGTACGACATCCTATAATGCTCGAATAGGGCCTTTTGTAACCTTTGTACACCATGTTTGGAATATAAATTGTTGGATGAAGATGAAGATAGAGTGCAAGAAGTAAAGCGAGGTTTTGATGATTTCCAAAACATAAGAATCAACTAAGTAATGGAAGCTTAGCAAATCCCTTAGAAGAATTTTGACCAAGTAAGAAGACAAATCAGAAGGGTCAAAAGTTGAAGGTCTAGAAGACTACTGATCAGTTGCTGAGTTCGAAATCAGGCTGGTATTTTTGCAACTTATTTAAATCAAAATAGTTCAACTTGAGATCAGCAGGGTATCTATCAGATGGGTCATTTCGATTAGCATAGTAGAAGGGATCAAGGAGTCTGCCCAACGGTAATAAATGCACTAGGAGTAATAATGCTGCAAGAGAAGGGTATTAATGGCAAATGATTGAAGTTATTCTCGGATCAGCAGGGTGCATTTAATGCAACTGACAGAATAGTACAACAGAAGTGTATAATGCTACAGTTGCAGAGAGCCGTTTTTAGAAAAGAGGGACCAATACTTGCAGATTTGAAAATTGTCTTTCTTCAACAGATAAATTTTCAAATCCAAGTATAAATAGATTCCGATTCAAGAGTTAGAGACAACACAACAATTGAGATCATTTCGCGAGCAAAATTTCTCTAAGTCTCAAAAGCTTAAGAACAACTCACTCGTCTGCCGAAGTCATTTGTTGGCAGAAGCTGATGTTGAAGTTAAAAGAATACATCTTTCTGAGTGAATCTGTATTAGAATAGTGTTGTGAGAAGTAGATATCCAAGTGAGAGATTTTACTTCATAGTGTAGGAGTTTCTTTGTGATTTCCTATTGTGAACTTACGGCCATTTCATTTGTTGTTTGACGTTCGCAGTGTATATTGTAATCTGTGAGATTATAGTATAACCCAAGATCTTCATGATTTGGAAGAGTGGACTAAATGATTTCAATCCATATAACCACTAAAAAAATTATGGTATTTACATTTGCACATTTCAAAATAGCATACTTTAACACTTGAATTAATTGTTTAAAAGATTTTAAAGGAGTTTATAAGACTTCGGATAAAATCTTTTAAGTTGACAAAAGTTTACTTGTGAAAAATACTTTAACATCCGCTGCAAGTAATCCGATTGAAAATTTGATTTTACTGAAATCAGCTAAGTCATAATCGGAAGATTGGTCAACTCTGCTCTTTAAAGCTTTGTGCGTGATCAGCTTAGTCTGCTGACAGAAGAGTTGAAAATTTTTAAGTCAAAAATAATTTTCAGAGGTCTATTCACCCTCCCTCTCTAGACCGCATCTGACCACTTGGGACCAACAAGTGTTATCAGAACAGGTGGTTCATTTGAATCAACTGCCTGATCAACGAGCTTGATCCGAGTATTTTTCAAAGGTTTTCAAAGTTTTCAAAAGAGCACACTTTTTTTTTATGAAAAATAAAAACTTTTTGAAAATGGATTGTATAGCCATGTTCCCCACATCGACGGTATGAGTTTCGAGGACTGGAATATTCGAATGGAAATCTTCCTTGCTGCTTACAACGATAACATATTTACATGTATAACTAAAGGTCCTCTCACGTTCACCAAGGCCATCAAAGTAAATGACGAAAAAATGATGGTGAATAAAGAACTTGAAGAGATGACAGCTGAGGAAGTCAAGCTGTTAAATCTGGACAAGGTTGGCCGTTTCATCATGACTCGAGCCCTAGACAATGACCGATTCGAGATGGTCAAGCACTGCAAGACTGCTTTAGGAACTGTGGGAAAATGTTCGTGAGATGAGCGAAGGAAACGATGCCATCAAAAAGCATAATCTGAGTATTGCTCTGGAAAAGTTGGACAACTTCAAGATGAAATTTGGCGAAACCATTGATCAGATGGATACAAGGTTCACCAGAACACTAAATGAAGTTTTGACGCTGGGAAAGACATTCACTGATAAGGAGATCACTGTAAAGGTTCTGAAGGCCCTACATCCATAGTTCAACATGAAGATCACAACCATGGAAGAATCAAGGGAACTGGGGAAGATCTCTCTTACAAAGCTGTTTTCTGTACTCAAGGCGTACGAATATAAACTGCCAAGAATGAGTATTGAAGAAACCTCAACTTCAAATCCCACAGCTGCCCTGGATGCTGCTGAAAACCCAAGAAGAACAACAAACAAAAGCAAATACAACAATGAAGAACTTAAGGAGTACTCTGCTGGAGACGTTGCACTGTTGATTAATAATTTCAAGAAGTTCTACAAGAGAAAAGTGAAGAACAAATACAACAATGCTTCTACTTCTAACCCTACCTATAATTCTCATGATAGTGAGGATTCTTATAAATCCGAACTAATGTGCTATAATTGCAGGAAACTGGGTCATTACAACAGAGATTGCCCGTATCCTAAAGTTGAGATGTATACGGAGGAAGAAAAGAAACTCAGAAAGGAGAAGAAATATCATAAATGAAAAATGCTGATGGTTGAGGCTGAAAAGCTTGCTGCCATCTACTCGTCTGATTCGGATTCAGAAACATCAGATGACGAATCTACTGAAGATGAGCAACCTGCACTGCTCTGTCTGATGGCCAAAGAATCAGATGACTCTAAGGATGAGGTAACTTCTTCCGAAAATAAACTGTTCAGTTCATTTGAGCAAATGATGATTAATAATTCCATTATTGTTGAAGAATTTGCTATGCTTAAGGAATATATGATATTCCTGAAAGAGCAAAATAGTTCTCTGAAACTTAAGGTTGAAAAACCAAAAGAATCAGCTGAATATAAACTGCTTGAGCAAGAGAATGAATATCTGAAAGCTGAATGTGTAGTCTATAAAGGTAAAATCATGGAACTTGAGAAAGTCATAGAGTCTCATGATAAGTTGTCTGTTGCATCAACTCAAATGTCTATAAACAGATACTGCCTTCAGAACATGATAAGTTAGAACTGAAACATGATGAAAAATTCGTATCAGGGTACAACAATAAGGTCATCTTGTATGTTCAGACAACTAAACCTGCTTCAGCTAAGAAAGAATTAAAGGAGAAGAAAGCTCATAAGGCTAAAAAGAGCAAAGTGACAAAAATAAAAAAACAGACTGGAAAAGCTAAACAGCAGAGTCCTAGGAAGTCTGCTGATAAAAGTAAAACCAATCAGACTAGTAAAAAAACTAAGTCGTCTGTTAATGAGCAAGCAACTAGTAAATTAAAGAAGCATAAGAACAAGAAAAATAAAAATGCTTGGTTAGGAAATGAGTCATCATATTATGTGCAACCTGCTGGATATCCACAAATATATCATGCACCTCAATTTTCACCTTACTATGCTCCTTACCCTACTCATCCAATGCATGCATATCCTGCATATCATGTATCTTACTCTGCTTATGAACATTAGCCGCATCTTATTGATTATTAACATAACACATCTGCTGATTATGATGAAGAGAAAATTGTTCATGCTCCTGCCAAAACTCAAAAGCCTAAGAAGCCTAAGACTTCAACATCTTGGGTTGTCTAAGGTGAAACTAATCCTTCTGGACCCTCTCAATAAAGGGTACCTAAAACAATTTCCTTTTGTTTTGTAAGTTAGGTTTAGGAGTAGGAGTAAAGTAGAAAAGAAGTTATACTTGGACATTGGTTGTTCAAGACACATGCGTGGAAACATACATGAGCTGACTGATACTGCTGCTGTGGACGGTCCGAAAGTTACATTTGGAGACAGCAAAGAAGGCAATATTGTTGCGTGTGGAAAGTTGATCAAAGGCAACATTGAGATATTTGACGTCTCTTATGTTAAAGGCCTCAAATACAATCTGCTGAGCATAAGTCAATTTTGTGACAAGGATTTTGGAGCTACTCACATGGACTTATTTGGACCCACTGATCCAATCAGCAACTGTGGAAAGAAATACTGCCTAGCTGTTGTGGATGATTTTTCAAGATACACTTGGGTTGTTTTCATGAAGGAAAAAAGTGAAACCAAGGAGCATCTTACTAATATGATGGAGCTGACCCAGAATGAGAAGATTATGAAAATCTTGAAGATCATATCAAATAGAGGAACTGAGTTTACACACTCCATTGTTGAAGAGGTATTGTAATGCCAGAGGAATCAGCCATGAGTACTCTGCTGCCAGAACCCCTCAACAAAATGGAGTTGCTGAAAGGAGAAACAAAACTGTTAAAGAAGCTACCAGAACCATGATAGCTGAAACAAATCTGCACCAAAGATTCTAGGCGGAAGCCACAAATACAGTCTGCTTCACCTAGAACAGATGCATGATCAATAAAAATCAGAACAAGACTCCATATGAAATTTGGAACAACTGGAAGCCAAATATTTATTACGTTAGGATTTTTGATTGTAAATGTTTTGTTTTAAATAATGGAAAAAATCACCTTACTGCATTTGTAGAAAAGGCTAATGAAGCTATTTTTTTAGGTTACTCTACTATTAGTAAAGCTTACATATTCTTTAACAAACGAACTTTACTTATAAAATAATCCATTCATGTAGTATTTGATGAACCAAACCAATCTTCTGAAAATAATCAAAGTACTAATTCAAATTTGTCTACTGATTTTCAGAAATTGAGTGTTGAACAAAAGGAATATCATGTTCCCATCATACTACCTGACCTCAACACAGTTGATAACTCAAATGCTGTTCAAAATCAGTCTGTTAATTGTCTAATAGACGAGTTGCAAATAGCTGACAGACCAGAGGCTGTTCAACAGACTACACATGTTCAACAGACTACTACTGGAACTCCAACAATAGAGTTGGAAGATCAATCTAGAAGACAACATCCAGATTTGCAACCTGATCTCAGATGGCTTAGAATTCACCCACCTGATTAATGATTCGTGATCCTTTGGATAGATTAAAGACAAGAAGAGCTGCTGCAAGTGATGAAATGTTTGTCCGATTTTTATCTCAAATAGAGCCTAAACAAGTTGTAGAAGCTCTTAGTGATTCTCATTGGATTGAAGCTATGCAAGAAGAGCTAAATCAATTTGAAAGGAATAAAGTCTGGTACTTAGTTCCTAGACCAATTCATCAAAGAGTCATTAGCACTAAGTGGGTATTCAGAAATAAAACAAATGAAGATGGTATTGTCACCAGAAACAAAGCAAGACTAGTTGCCAAAGATAACTGCCAAGAAGAAGACATTGACTTCGATGAGACATTTGCACCATTAGCAACCAATCAGACTGTTCGTTGCCTATGCTGCTCACTAGAACTTCGCTGTCTATCAGATGGATGTGAAATCTGTTTTTCTCAATGGAAAATCGCAAGAAGAAGTGTACACTGAACAACCTCCTGGATTCGAAGCTTATCAAGAAGGAGATAAAATACATCATCCCAAGAAAGCCCTCTATGGACTGAAACAGGCTCCAAGAGCATGGTATGATACTTTATCTGATTTTCTTTTAATTAAAGGATTTCGAAAAGGTAAGGTAGACAAGACTTTGTTCACTGTTGAATGGGAAGATCGTATATTACTTGTGCAAATATATGTGGACGATATTATTTTCGGTTTAACCAAGCAACAGATGTGTGAAAAGTTTTCCAAGCTGATGCAGAACAAGTTTGAAATGAGCATATGATGGGTGAACTTAGTTACTTTCTTGGTTTGGAAGTTAGACAACTGCCTAATGGGATACTCATCAACCAAGCTAACTACACAAAGGATCTGTTCAAGAAATATGGTATGCAAACTAGCTCATCTGTTAATGTTCCTATGTCTACTGCAAATCAGTTGACATGACCAAATACAGAGGCATAATAGGGTCACTGTTGTATCTAACAACTAGCAGACTAGATATTATGTATTCTGTTGGGGTTTGTGCGAGGTATCAATCCAATCCTAAAGAAACTCATCTCTTAGCTGGCAAGAGGATCCTCAGATACCTTAAGGGCACTCAAGAATTGGGATTATGGTATCCTAGATAATTAAGATTTGAGCTTATTGGTTATTCAGATTCTAACCTTGCTGGCTGCAAAATAGATAGGAAAAACACTACAGGTGCCTGTCAATTTTTAAGTAGTCGTATGATCTCATGAATGATTAAAAAGCATAATTCAGTATCTATCTCTACTACTAAAGCTGAATACATTGCTGCTGGAGCATGTTGTGCACGGATACTCTGGTTGAAACATCAACTAGAAGACTACAATATCAAGATCAGTGAAATTCCAATCTACTGTGATAATACATGTGCAATCTCACTTACTTAGAACACTATAAGTCATTCAAGGACAAAGCATATTGAGATCAAACATCATTTTATTAGAGATCATGTGGAAAAAAGAAATATCATTATTGAGTATGTTCATAGAGTCAACCAGATTGCTGACATCTTTACCAAACCATTGAGTAATGCAAGGTTTTCAGCTCTAAGAGCTGAACTAGGACTACTTAATTTGGATTCATAAGTTGAGGGGAAACTTATCAGAAGACATAAGTTCATCAACTTACTTATCTGTTATTACTCTTCAAGGTTAACTTTCAACAGACTAGTTAACTTATGGATTCTTGAACTCAGGGGGAACGTGTAAGACTAGCGGTACTTTTGATGTAAAGAATAAATTTCTTGATGACAATTAGTTGGAGTTTAGAAGATTTGTTCTTAATTCTTGAAGACCGAAGATTAATATATCTTGCTGGATTGACAAACAACAAATGAAGATTACTAGCTATTGACATTCACTAGTAATATCAGATATCAAATCACTCGTCTGTCAGATAAGTTAATTCTACTCATCTGATATTTTATATAAGTGTGATATTAAAACGTTATATTTAAAAACACGCTTTTATAAATAGCAGATTAGTGTCGATTGACTTTTCCGCCCATCTGACACTAGAATATAAATTTTGAAATTCGTAAATGTAACTGCCCAGCTCCGTGGGTCCGTCGAATAACGGTCGGAAAATTATTATTATTTTGAAAAAGAGTTAAAATATCTAAACCTTTTAAAAGAAACGATAAATTAGAATTGAGAATTAAAGGTTTTAAGCGAAAGCAGTTTGAAATGAAATAAGAACAATTTTGATTACTAACTTTAAAGCGGAAGCAATTAAAATAAATTTTAGCGGATGACATGACATGGTGAAACAACTTGTGGGACACAATAGAAATACAAGGAGATTAAGATTAATATTTGATAAAATTTAAGATCATCTTCGATAGATATTTCCATTTTACAAAATTAGCTAAAATACCAAGATATTTAACAATATATATGAGTTCAAACGAAAATCTTAAAATCAAATAAGAATTTAAACAAAAGTTCAACTACTCTCTGGAACTAGGGTGGGACCGTAACTGTGATGACCTAACCGCAACATGAACTTTTATTTACCCCAAACACCTGTAGCTGAAAAGATTGAAACATGGAATGCATAAGTTGATCGTCCAACTTAGTGAGGCTGTAGTGCACATGTGCGCGGATGCAACATATTATATAACATTACAGTAAATAAACACATGCGATAATAATTTAAGCACATTAAACAAGTAACCAACATTTGTTGATGCAGTCCTCCTCTTACCCTTCAACCCACAGTTAACACTCCAAGTAAGGTGCGACCTTACATAACATTGCGCACTGACGTCAAATGCCAGGAGTTTGACATTCACTCCCCAGGTGTAACCTCTACACTTGGCTCATGAAGCGGGTCTATGGTGGATCGAGGTAACTCTCCGGTCCTAACCTTCCAGGTTACCCACGATTCCGCACACCAAGAATAGGGGCCCACACAGTAACATTAAACAGTACAAGACAGTAATAGTAACAGTTCAGTAATATGAATAGGTAAATAATTCAATAACAGCGATCGAAACTACTCAATATTCAATATTAGGAATTTATGCACATGCAGGCTTTAGCATAACAATACTAACATGTTCAGATAGATAAAATAAGTCTAAGTAGATTCATGTATCTCTTATTGCATCATATGTGGTATATATATTAAATATAACATGAATTGTTTGTCCTAGTAGTCGAGCTGTATCCAATATCATGCATCATATGCTTCTTCATTTAGGGACTAAGTTAAAGTTATGACTCGACCTACTAGCACATTTGGACTTACACATAAGTAACACACAACACTCACCTTGCTCGGTTAGTCGGATTGAGATCCGCCTTCTATTCCTGGATAACAATTATAACACTTAGTGCCTAATTCAATCAAAGTCCAAAGAACAAACTTATATCCGAAAACCTTAAGTTTAACTTGTGCGATTTAAAAAAAAATACTTTGAAATCTAATATATTTACGAGTCCAATTCTTATTTTTAAACTAGAATTACAAATATTAAATTATTGTTATAATTTTTTTTAAAACTTTAAGCATAATTAACATTCAAAATTATTAGGCTAAAGATTCATTACCCAAATGAACTCGAATCTTCAATCAGAGACCGGATATGGATTCATCGTTCTAAATGAAGTCGCTGACCGTTGACCGACCGTTGACCGACACCAATAACTTAGCCGAACTCACCATGCCACTCCTCTTTGATCCCAGAACACAAATGTGGAGTCGGATCTTCGAAAAATATTCATGCAAAGAAACCCATTTCAAGGCCGTTACTTGCCACCGCCGTTATTATTTTTCCGACCATAATTTATGTTGAATAATGGTACGAATAGAAAGCTCTTGTCGAGGAGATGAATTTTGACTACTCATTCACTCAATTTGGTTAAGAAATGAGGAAGTAATTAACAAAATAAAGGAGGTGTTTGTAAAACTTGGTTGAAGAAGATAACAATAGTGAAGTAGAGAGAAAAATAACTCAAACCCTCCTTCCATTCTTCAAATCTTTTGCTGCTGAAAATGTTTGCATGTATATGTGAAATTAAAAAAGAATAATGGTTATTCTTCATGACTCATAAGCATCCAAATGGAGGATGGTCCACTTGGTGCTTCCATCGACATGCAACAGGACATATGTCTTGTTGCTTAATTTTTTATTTTTAAGAATTGCGTCTTGACCTTTGAACTTTATTAAATTAATATATTAATCCCAATTATTTTAGAAACGACAAAAAGGGGTTTTATTTTTTTTAAAACATTATGATCAATATAGTTTCTAAATAATTACACTACTGACCCAAATAGTTTTAAAACTTTAAATCTCCAATATCTTCTATTGTCCTGGTCATTTAAGTTTTTGATAAAATCATAACTTCATTTGTAAATATTAACTTATACTTTCTCAAAATATATAACCTCAAAAATATTTTAACTAAACATGAATTTTAAAACACGAAATTTTAAGGTATTACAGTAAATCTCGCCCGCACGATTAGAAACTCTCAGACTAGATCAAATGATTCGCGAAAAACACGGAAACCGACGCAATTCAAAATCTATAAATCTAGATCTGATTAGACTACGACCTTATGTACCCAAAAAACTCTAAACTGCAAAGAAGTTACTAATACTCTATTTTCTGTCTTAAAGCAAGTTTCTCTCCTTGTAAATCAAGTTAACTGATAAATGGCTGGCGCTGAAGGAAGATATCTTAATTACGAAAGGTTCCACGCTACTGGTAGTCCTCTGATGAAGGAATTAATGGTGAAAATCAAGGAGGCTACTCTGGTAGATGTGCTTGAAGCCCATGAAGAATACGTTTTCTTAAAAGATGTGGCTAATTTCTACAAAACCAGGAAGAACGACTTGACTAAAAACACCATGATAGCAGTTGTTGGTGGGAAGACTATCTGTGTCTCCCCCGCTGTGTTAAATGAGTTTTAGAAGCTTCAAATGAAGGAGGAGAGGCTACTATTTTAGGGTCGGAAAGAGAGAAAGAGTTTTGGGAAATTTGTGCTAAGGAAGGAGAGGAGATGTCTGGAACAATGATGAAGACTAAGCTGAAGGATGAGTTTCGAAGATTCGCAGACAGCATTGCAAAGGTGTTGGAGTGTATCATGAGTTCTCTGGATGGTTTGCCCAGAAGGAGGTTCCACACCATGATTTGCATTTACTACAGATTGAAACTGAACTGGGCTGCTCACTATTTTGTTATCTTGTCCATGAAGAAAAGTGGACATGCGATAATGTTGAGTCATCTATTCATGGCTCTCCACTGTTCGTTGAAGAATGGCAAGCCTGTCCATTCACTTAAGGAGTTGAAGACGTATAAGGTTGTAAAGGTTGACCCAAGGCACACTACTCTTAAAAGGAATGCTAAAGAAAAGGCAGAGAAGCTTTCTGCAGCCAAGAAGCCCAAGACTGCAAAACAGACTACTCCGTCTGATGATCAAACAACCGACCTTGTTGTTCAAGCCAGATCAATAGAGTATGAGGTTGCTGACAGGATAGTCACTGAGGTGACTAAGGAGATTAACAAGGAAGCATCTGAAGAATCTCCTGAACGAACTGAGTCAGAAGAACCATTTCTTATTGAGAGAGTTGCTAAGAGGACCAGAAGTTCAGTAAAAAGAACTGCTGCAGAGCCTCAACCTACTGGAGGTATGACAAAAACAACGACAAGGAAAAGGTTAACTCTAGGAGGCCAAAAGTTACCTTCTCAACAGACTCTACAACTGCTAGAGAAAATCCTCCTGATGCAGAGAGACCAGTAGATTCAAAAGAGAAGACTGCAGAGGATTTGTCAAGAACATCTACTGTTGCTGAACAGCTAGCTGATGAATCAGCTGAGGCGAATGTTCCACTCATTCAGCTTCAATCAATCTCAGATGTTCCACTTATTGGATGAAGATGAAGATCATAAGACAAGTAATTTAGAAGTTAAAGGGAGGTTTTGATGATTTCCAAAACATCTTAACCACCTAAGTAAGGAAAGCTTAGTAAAAATCCCTTAGAAGAATTTTGATCAAATATCAAGAACATATCAGTCAAGTCAAAATTCATTTGGTCCAAGAGACTACTGATCTGCTGTTGAAGGAAGAAATCAGATTGGTGAAAATCAGCCGACTCAAATCAGATTAGTTCAAGTTTGGGATCAGCTCAGTTCATCATCAGACTAGTATACTCGTCAGCCTTGTGAAGATGATCAGGAAGTCTCTCCAACGGTAATAAATGCACATGGAGTAATTAATGTTGAAGACTGAGGGTATTAATGACAAATTATTGAAGAAAAACCTCGTATCAGCTTAGTGCATTAAATGCTGTTTGACAAAAAGTGCTGTTGACAGTACTGCTGCAGAGCAGAGAGCCATTCGCAGAAATAAAGGACCAGTACCCGAGGAATTTGAAATTTGTCTTTCTTCAACGGACATTTTTCAAACCTGGAGTATAAATAGTTCGTGAGACTGAAGAAGAAGAGAACAACACAACTCTGAGCAAATTGTTGGGATTTTATGGGTATAATTGTCAACTACAACAGTGCGGAATTTAAATTTTTTGTTTATACACCAAATCCCAGGGTTTCTTATTAGCACATATGAATAAAGGTTGAATTTATTTTCAGCATATAAGTACTAAAAATAAATAAGATGGTAAAAAGCTATTTTACCTCACCACAGGCAAGGTGGTGGTTTTTCTCCGGTCTTCAATTGTTCACTAGAGCACCCCAAGTGTTGTGCCTCTAGAGAAAGTCCACACCAGATGGATTTGAGTAACTTCGCGTAATCCCCAGGCTCAGAAATAGGATTAAGGAATTGTCTCGTCAGGAATTGGATTCAGATCCGGGAAGAAAAACTTGGAGAAAAATCCTACACAGGGGTGGGGCGATTTCAGAGAAAACTGAACAGGGAGAGAAATCGATTTTTCTTTCTCAATTAGTTGGTTGAAAATTTCGATTGGATCTCTTCTCAATTTTCGATCTCCTCTCCCTATTTAATGGGGTTGTTAGTTTGTTGAGATTTTCTTGCTATCTTGAAGAGATTATGATATATCTTTTATATTTAGAAGAGTCCTTCTAGATATAAAATATATCTCTTTGCATATCTTTCCTTATCTCCTACGGAAACAAGATATGTCATATCTCTTCACAAGATATGCTATATCTCTTCACAAGAAAATCTTTCCTAACCTTTCCCAATTAAAATCGGCCCTTGATTAATTAATTATAAGATTAATTAGTTTCCTAGCATGGTGCGGCCATGCTTGATTATGATCATGAGATCAATTAATTTACTCAACCATGCCCACATGCTCCATTAATCTTTAAATCAATTCAATCAAGTCACCCTTAGCAAAAATCGGCCCATGTAAGATTTATCAATCCTAGATTAATTTATCTTAACAATAATTGGCCCATATGCTTTAATTAATTAATCCACTATTAATCAATTAATCCCTTTTCAATTAACACCTTAATTGAGGATTTAATCAATCAGAAATTCCAATTGATTCATTAATCAGTTACTTCTAATTAATGTTTCTCCATTTTGAATTAACACTTTAATACTTGAATAATTAATTAGTTATTTCTAATTAATTATTCTTCTTTATGAATTAATACTTTAATTCATTTATTGATTTAATTTGTTAAATCAATTGATTCCTTTCAGACTGTCACTGTCCAACTGTATTGTGTGTGACCCTCTAGGTTCACCATCAATTGGCAGCAGGCCCACGACTTTCGTGATTTAATTAGTGAGCAATTAATATGTAATTAATTGCTCCGACCAATTAACCACTTTAATTGACCACTCCAGAATTAATTTCCTTATTAATTCAGGAGTACCCACACCTCATGGTCGATGTCTAGCCACAAGCTCATGAGGCCCAACTTCAGGTGAATTGATATTCGTGAACCTCCAACTCTTATAAATGCCATGTACATACGGTCCTTCTAGCGACTAATTTCCCGATTGAGACCTAGGGTGTGTGAATTGGTCGGCACCTCTAATTATCTCAATTCTGTACTTTCTAATTCAGGATAATAATTCCAGTGTGACTGCTAAATTTGGGAACCCCTTTCCAAATCCGTCACTGACTGAGGCCGCAGATTCCTCGGATATCATTATCTAAGAACGTACAGGAAATTCTCTCATCTTATCAAGATGAGTCGATAGATCCTATATTAGTACTAACCATCCGCGCACACGTTCATACGCACCCAAAGTAGTCGCACAATGACCAAGCTATGTGATCGGCTCCTAAATCAAAGTACGTATTCCCGTGTACCGAATTCGCCCTAGTACCTCAAGTCAAAGGACTAAATCGCACACTATTATAAGTCTTGAGAGACATCCCATTACCGATATGCTTAACGCACTTCCACGATGGGTCTCTCTGTTCGGATCGTTCGATGCGTTCGATCCCCTATCGAACCACCTAGTCATATGCACTAGCATTCAATGCCTTGTTCATAAAACGACAACAAATTCACTCTATGTGAATCATGCATAATCCTACAAGTCTTGACGATTCATTCGATACCCCGTCTCGATATGAATCTATGACTTGGAACATTTTTGAGATCACGACCTTTGAGACTATTTCATGATTAATCGCACCCAATACTGAAGTGAATAGTCCCTTAGTCATGAGTGATCTCAGGGTTTCATCCAATCGCTTGGATAAGTTCGCGAGATATGAAGTTGGCCATTGTTTAATTCACGTACTATGAATAAACGGGCGTATTATCTTATGAATCATAAGATTGCTTCTAAAGGAAGTTCCTTAACAAGCTTATATTTGTTGGCTTGCTGGGCACTATCCTATCAATCTTCCACTTGCCCTAAAGCCAACCACATACGTTTCTAAGGCCCATCTCTCTCAAGATGTCCGTCGAACCTTTTTGTGATTATGACTTAATTAGTGGATCTGCTATGTTGTCTCTTGACGTGGTTTACCCCCACGTCTTATTCTACCTATGATTTTCCAGATCATATGGTATATTTGTGTTTAGATCATGGGTGAGATCTCGATTCCTTTGCTAAAGCAATTGCCTTAAGTTATCATAGAAGATAACTATAGGTCTCGCAATGCTAGGTACTTCTTCCAATTTATTGGAAGACGTTTTTCGTCCAAACACTTTCCTTCGCTGTATTTAATACTGCGAAATATTCTGTTTTAGTGGTTATCCCGGCATCGATTGTCCATTTGAACCCTTTCAAATCATTGTTGCCCCATAAAACCAGAATATTAAATTCACTTCAGACGGGAAACTCGAATCACTAAATCCTTCGAGTTTCAATTCTTCATTATTACCGTTGACCAGCAATATATCCTCAGAACTCCCAGAGTTGTTTAAGGAATGCTCTTTTCGGTAATCCAGTACTTCTTACTGGTGTTCGACAAACAGTAGCTTTATGATATTCATAGCTTCTGTTTATTCTGGTCTTGTACATGACGTTGCATATACTATGCCACCTTTTAGTTTGAAGGTGTATAGAGATATTATCCTCTTTATTCATCAAATGTAGGGCTCATTGACTTTGAGAGAGATTTTACATCTTTATGGAAACTGTCCTCTCTATGACTTTCCATACTGATTTTATTCAGATTTGTCCATGTACTAAGATTTGGGATTTCAAACATCTTCTCTAATCTATCACAATAGATACGTACTGCCTATATGTGAGATGTATCCCATAAATCTTTTAATGAAGAATTGCATGAATGAACACGCTTTCGTCTGCGTTCAACACTCTTACAACATCTATGTCAACTTTAGTGTTTATATTACGAACAATGCAAAAACTCCCACTGATTCTTTTGTACATTTAGATTTACATGCAATTTTGATAAAGTCAGCTACATTGACTGTCTCATCTAGTTGCATGTTCCAGCTTCGGGATACTGGTCTAGAATCATAGATTCACCTTTGGAATTACATCCAATGGTTTTGCCTCGTGGTCAAACGAAGCTTCTACGGTTCAGCGTTTCTAAATAGATTATTGGAAATCCACTCAGATCACATGGCGCTTCAAGCTATGTGCCCGAATCTATGTTTTACATAGATATTTCGAAAGTTCTTGGATCACTACCCAATCGATCATATTCGTGAACGTACTAGTTCTTTTCGAATTCGATCGAATCTTCGAAATTTGGTGTACAAAATTTTGGTTCAGTAGGTTTGAAAATATACTCCCACTATTTGTAGGGATGTGTCCAAGTCTAGGACTTCATCAAGTTCCACGGTAATATCCAATTTCTATTAGCGAGGGAACCACCCTCTAAGAATTGGGTATCCTTAGCAACAGACTCCTTTCGTTCTTTAGGATCATGGAACAGGTATCCAATGGATTTCGTTGAATACCCTACAAATTTTCTCAATTGGATCCACTATCCAATTTTATCATTCATGGATGAAACACCATACTTGATTTAGTACATATTTCGTAGGAATTGACTTAAGAAGGTTACAAGTCTAAGTATCCTTCTAGAGTCATGGGGTTGAACCCCAGAATTGTTTGAGGAGTTATAGCAATACTAATTTAAGGAATGAATCTAGTCTTTCATAGTTCGATTCCTTTTATTAGATTTAACTTGCTATTCAAGAATTCTATTCTCGATTTAGATAATTTGAGTAATTTAGGACTTATGTACTAACCACTTCGATTAAATCGAATGATCATACTTTAATGCCCTTAATTGCTTCGGTTTTTGGAATTCCCTTGAATCCTTTCAACATTTCCATTCTTGCACTTTACTTAGTGCCTTTATGAAACACTTTGAACCCTTCAACCTTTCCAAAAACTTATACATTCCAAAGTACTCATATCCTAAATGCTATTAGGATACTTTATGAAGCAATTAATTACTCGTACTAATGCTTTAGTGATCCACATGTGTATTAATGGTTTTCCATCCATTAAACACTTGGTATTTCAAAATACCTTTAATCGATTGATTTCCTATTCAGACAGGATTCGCATGTTTTGAATTCATCAATCTTCTATTTTTCAAGAGTTATGATTGAAAACAATTCATCGATTCCCTCTTTCAGGAATTATCTTTCTTTTCTTGATTTAGCATAATTGTTTAAGTTTTATCAATGCTTATTTCTTTGCTTTATTTACAACGGTAAAGCAATTATGTACGAATTAAAAGCTTTAATTAAAATAACTCCATTCATAATGGTAAAGCTAAGAAGTTTCGTACAAAGTTCGAAATAAATAGACAAAACTCTAACTAATGCCTAAATCCAGAATTTAAAGAAAAACATATGCTAATAAGAAAAATCCAGATGCTCCTTGACCCATTCCCTGAAGTATGTTTCCCTCATGTGCAGTCGAAACCCGAACTTGGTTACATGCAGCACGTTCCAGTCATCCTCTGTAAACACTTTTACAGAAACCAGAAATGTTAGATGTTTTACATCAAAAGAAAATCTTAAGATGTTTTTCATCAAAAGGAAATAACTTAGGTTATACCTTGGTCAAGTATGTTTCGGAATTCCTAATCAGTCATGTTCCCCAGTTCCTCATCTTTCTTACATAAGGGACAATTCTTTCCTTCGATCAATCCTTGTCCTCTTTCGAGGGCTTTCTCATATTTGTCTAACAATTTATGCAAATCATTGGTCTCAATTCCTTTACTTGGAACTTCACAATGATCGATAAAATGAGAGAATGATTTAGGCAGGCCATTTGTGATGATTACCATTTTATCATCTAGAGTCAATTTAGCTCCAAGCTCATTGATTCGATTCAGTCTTTTGATCAGGTACAAACAATATTCACTAATATTTTTGAACCCGGTCATGCCTTTCTCGTGGAGTGATAATTCCCAGATTTGCAATATTGTTTGTTCGCAATTGACAGTGAATATTGGCATGGCTAAATATAAATAATAGACAACAATAAGCAGACAGATTTAAGATAATACTTATAATTAACGAAGATTGGTTTTTCTATCGAAAAAGTTCTCCCACTATTTTATCGAAACAATAGCCCCTTGCATTGTTCGGGAAATTCTATTTCCTAGTAGGTCTTGACGTCCCAGCAGACATTAATTGCACCCACGACTCGCGGCCATACAATTAACTCCCTAGGTAGGTATACTTTTACCAATTGTGTTACTCCACAACCTTCAAGCTATTTTGCCTCGATTTTCGCATTTATCTAGCACTGCTACATCATAAATGTTACTACTCGTTTTAGTCTAACCCAGTCAATCTTGATGAGTAACGGGCTCGGTCATGAAATCCCCGTAACTGGTTATCGGTTGATTTTCACGTCCCGACCAGTCCCCACCCTTGTCGAGTTTAGTTAAAAACAAGAATCAAGGAATTTCGTGTATTGTCCCTTTCTTCGACTCGGGTGCCAGACTCTGGATCACCTCTATCGATAAGTAGACAACATATACTAGTCCCTATTGATGGAAGGCTTGGATCTATAAAACATCATTTTATAGTTTACCCAATATGACTTAATATTTTAATTCGAGAGGGGATTTTCGTTTTTAGGAAGTTTGAGGTAACTCTCCTCGAGATCTCACCGCATTAATTATGCTTTATGATTTATTTAGTGATCTGAATTCTAGCGCGCAAGCCAAAAATAAATCAACAAATAAAATAAAACATTCACACCTAGCATGCATGCTACCACAGTATGTTTTCGATCGGGAGCCTCCTATGCGGACCACCATCGAGCCAAAGACGATGGTCCTATTGGTCAATCTATTAGGTTTCACAGAGACCTACTCTATTACACATTTTACCATGCATACATGGCCTTTAGTCTTCTTGGGCTCCCACCTTGCTTGTAACGGGCCTCCATCCTAAACTAATAAAATAGTAAAGCCCTATCTATTACAATGGCTCAAAGTGGCCCAAAAACTTAAGGCTCGCAGGCCCAATAAAACCAATAAGATTAAAATCAACCAATCATATCTAACCTAAAGGTCAAGGCTCGGCGCGATCGAAAACCACGTAAACAATTTCACGTTGAGCAAGAAACAAGCAAAATTATAATTTTCTTATTTCTTATATTATTTTAAAACTACCTTTTAAAATAACTTTAGATTCTAGTTTTAAAAAACCCCTTTCTAAAACAATCTCTTAACTATCATTTTAAAACCCCCTTTTTAAAATGACCCTTTGATTCTATTTTAAAACCCCTTTTAAAATTAAATCACAATTTCTATTTTAAAACCTCCTTTTAAAATATCTCATGGTTCTTACTTTAGTCCACTACTAATTATGAAAAATTAATCCTTCGGATAATAAAACACCTTTTAAACATAATTCAGGTTCTGGAAATTTCAAATTTTGAAAATTACAGTTTGGTCCCTCAATTTTCGAAAATTACGTTTTGACGCCAAAACTTTCGAAAATAACAAATTAGCCCCAAAAATTCCAGAACTTGCAAATTGGCCCAGAAAACAGAAATTATTATTTTATTTCCAGAAACTTTTATTAATCACAAAACAGCCCCTGAAGTTTTCGTAAATTGCAAAACAGTCCCACAACTTACGAAAATTGCAAACAGACCCCTATCGCTTAGAAAAACAAATTTTCAGTTTCAGCCCAAAATTTCCAGAAAAATAAAATTTCAGATTCTGTCCAGATTTTATAAAAATCGTAAATTGCAGTTTTAGTCCTGTAAAATTCGTAAATTGCAGATCTGGCCCAAATAAGAATTATGCTATTTACCCGAGCACATAATTAATCATAATCAGCAAGATCCATGCATAGAACACGACAAATAAACATATTCACGAAAATTTGAAGTGTTCAAGCCTTTTTTCATATGTGCATAATAACCTGGCTCTGATACCACTGTTGGGATTTTATGGGTATAATTGTCAACTTCAACAGTGCAGAATTTAAAATTTTTGTTTATACACCAAATCCCAGGGTTTCTTATTAGCACATATGAATAAAGGTTGAATTTATTTTCAGCATATAAGTACCAAAAATAAATAAGATGGTAAAAAGCTATTTTACCTCACCACAGGCAAGGTGGTGGTTTTTCTCCGGTCTTCAATTGTTCACTAGAGCACCCCAAGTGTTGTGCCTCTAGAGAAAGTCCACACCAGATGGATTTGAGTAACTTCGCGTAATCCCCAAGCTCAGAACTAGGATTAAGGAATTGTCTCGTCAGGAATTTGATTCAGATCCGGGAAGAAAAACTTGGAGAAAAATCCTACACAGCGGTGGGGCGATTTCAGAGAAAACTGAACAGGGAGAGAAATCGATTTTTCTTTCTCAATTAGTTGGCTGAAAATTTCGATTGGATCTCTTCTCAATTTTCGATCTCCTCTCCCTATTTAATGGGGTTGTTAGTTTGTTGAGATTTTCTTGCTATCTTGAAGAGATTATGATATATCTTTTATATTTAGAAGAGTCCTTCTAGATATAAAATATATCTCTTTGCATATCTTTCCTTATCTCCTAAGAAAACAAGATATGCCATATCTCTTCACAAGATATGCTATATCTCTTCACAAGAAAATCTTTCCTAACCTTTCCCAATTAAAATCGGCCCTTGACTAATTATTTATAAGATTAATTAGTTTCCTAGCATGGTGCGGCCATGCTTGATTATGATCATGAGATCAATTAATTTACTCAACCATGCCCACATGCTCCATTAATCTTTAAATCAATTCAATCAAGTCACCCTTAGCAAAAATCGGCCCATGTAAGATTTATCAATCCTAGATTAATTTATCTTAACAATAATTGGCCCATATGCTTTAATTAATTAATCCACTATTAATCAATTAATCCCTTTTCAATTAACACCTTAATTGAGGATTTAATCAATCAGAAATTCCAATTGATTCATTAATCAGTTACTTCTAATTAATGTTTCTCCATTTTGAATTAACACTTTAATTCTTGATTAATTAATTAGTTATTTCTAATTAATTATTCTTCTTTATGAATTAATACTTTAATTCATTTATTGATTTAATTTGTTAAATCAATTGATTCCTTTCAGACTGTCACTGTCCAACTGTATTGTGTGTGACCCTCTAGGTTCACCATCAATTGGCAGCAGGCCCACGACTTTCGTGATTTAATTAGTGAGCAATTAATATGTAATTAATTGCTCCGATCAATTAACCACTTTAATTGACCACTCCAGAATTAATTTCCTTATTAATTCAGGAGTACCCACACCTCATGGTCGATGTCTAGCCACAAGCCCATGAGGCCCAACTTCAGGTGAATTGATATTCGTGAACCTCCAACTCTTATAAATGCCATGTACATACGGTCCTTCTAGCGACTAATTTCCCGATTGAGACCTAGGGTGTGTGAATTGGTCGGCACCTCTAATTATCTCAATTCTGTACTTTCTAATTCAGGATAATAATTCCAGTGTGACTGCTAAATTTGGAAACCCCTTTCCAAATCCGTCACTGACTGCGGCCGCAGATTCCTCGGATATCATTATCTAAGAACGTACAGAAAATTCTCTCATCTTATCAAGATGAGTCGATAGATCCTATATTAGTACTAACCATCCGCGCACACGTTCATACGCACCCAAAGTAGTCGCACAATGACCAAGCTATGTGATCGGCTCCTAAATCAAAGTACGTATTCCCGTGTACCGAATTAGCCCTAGTACCTCAAGTCAAAGGACTAAATCGTACACTATTATAAGTCTTGAGAGACATCCCATTACCGATATGCTTAACGCACTTCCACGATGGGTCTCTCTGTTCGGGTCGTTCGATGCGTTCGATCCCCTATCGAACCACCTAGTCATATGCACTAGCATTCAATGCCTTGTTCATGAAACGACAACAAATTCACTCTATGTGAATCATGCATAATCCTACAAGTCTTGACGATTCATTCGATACCCCGTCTCGATATGAATCTATGACTTGGAACATTTTTGAGATCACGACCTTTGAGACTGTTTCATGATTAATCGCACCCAATACTGAAGTGAATAGTCCCTTAGTCATGAGTGATCTCAGGGTTTCATCCAATCGCTTAGATAAGTTCGCGAGATATGAAGTTGGCCATTGTTTAATTCACGTACTATGAATAAACGGGCGTATTATCTTATCAATCATAAGATTGCTTATAATGGAAGTTCCTTAACAAGCTTATATTTGTTGGCTTGCTGGGCACTATCCTATCACAAATTTCCGAAGCAAAATCTCTCTAAGTCTCAAGAACAGCTCACTCACCTGGCGAAGTCATTTGTTGACAGAGCCAAGTTTAAGATTCAAGCTTAATCATTTTTCTGAGTGAAAAACTGTAAAAGAGTGTTGTGAGAAGTGTAGATCCATCTTTGTGAGTGATCTAACTTCGGAATATAGGTTTTCTTTGTGATCTCCTTTTGTGAGCTTACGACCACATTCATTTGTTGTTTTGGCCTAAGTAGAGTATACTATAAACTAAGTGCTTATAGTATAACCCAAGATCTAAGTGACTTGGAAGAGTGGACTAAATGATTTTTATCCATAACCACTACAAAAATTCTTTGTGTTTTAATTTGCATTGTTTCCTTGCATATTTTCAAAGTTGCATAAACCACTTTAGAAAAACTGTTGAAAGATTCTGTAAAAGGAGTTTGTTAAAACTGGGGACAAATCTTTCAAAAGACTAGAAGTTTACTTGTGAAAACACTTACAAAATATCCGCTGCAAGTATTCTGTTGTTAAAGCTAAGTTTGCTGAAATCAGCTAAGTAGTAATACGAGAAGTGGTTAACTATCCTGTTCAAAGATTTGTTCACGATTAGCTTAGTCAGCTTATTAATCAATAACATCTTAGTCTGCTGATAGACGACTGAAAAGTTTTTAATGTCTAAAAATTTTCATTGGTCTATTCACCCCCCTCTCTAGACCTCATCTGACCACTTGGGACCAACAAGTGGTATCAGAGTGGGTGGTTCATTAGAATCAGCTGCCTGATCAACGAGCTTGATCTAAGTGTTTTTCGAAGGTTTTCAAACTTTTTCAAAAGAGCATATTTTGAAAAACAAAACTTTTTAAAAATGGATTGTATCAGCCATGTTCCCCACATAGCTGATATGAGCTTCGAAGACTGGAAGATTAGAATGGAGATCTTCTTAGCTGCTTACAATGACAACATGTACACATGTATCATCAAAGGTCCATTCAAATTCACCAAGACTATAAAGGTTGATGAATTAGACATAGTGGTGGAAAAAGATCTACATGAGATGACAGCTGAAGAAATCAAGCTGTACAATCTTGACAAAGTTGGCCGTTTCATCATGACCAAAGCCCTGGACAATGATAGATTTGATAAGGTCAAGCATTGCAAGACTGCAAAAGAAATGTGGGACAATGTTCGTGACATGAGCGAAGGAAACGACGCCATTAAAGAGCATCAGCTGAGTGTTGCTCTGGAAAAGTTAGACAACTTCAAGATGACGTCTGCGGAAACCATTGATCAGATGGATACAAGGTTTACAAGGACGCTGAATGAAGTTCTCAAACTTGGAAAAACCTTCACTGACAAGGAGATAAACAGCCAGAGTGTTAAAAGCTTTGCCTCCAAAGTTCAACATGAAGGTGACAGCTATGGAAGAGTCAAGAGATTTAGGAAAAATCTCTCTACAGAGCTGTTCTCAGTACTCAAGGCTTATGAGTATAAACTGCCAAGAATGGGTGTTGAAGAAACCTCAACTTCAGGTCCCACAGCTGCCCTGGTTGCTGCTGAAAATCCAAGAAGACCAGCACAAAAAAGTAAAGAAGTGGACTCATTTATTGAAGCCACAATACTCAACAAAGAGGAGTTCACTGATGGAGATGTTGCATTGCTGATGAACAATTTCAAGAAGTTCTATAAGAGAACAATGAAAAACAAATACAACAATACTTCTACTTCTAACCATACTTCTTCTTCTCAAGATAAAGATTCTTATAAATCCAACTAATGTGCTATAACTGCATGGAATTGGGACATTTCATCAGAGACTGTCCATATCCTAAAGCTGAGAAGTATACAGAAGAAGAAAAGAGAATCAGAAAGGAAAGAAAGCATCAGAAAGGCAAGGTGCTGTTAGCAGAAGCAGAGAAGCTGGCTGCTATCTACTCGTCTGATTCAGACTCAGACACTTCTGATGAAGAGTCTACTGAAGATGAGAGCCCTGCACTTATCTGCCTGATGGCCAAGGAATCTATTGTTCAATTCATTTGAGCAAATGGTAGTTAATAATACAAGTATTGTTGATGCATTTGCTAAGCTTAAGGAAGAGATGATATTGCTAAGAGAGCAAAACAGTTCACTAAAACTTAAGGTTGAAAAACCAAAAGAATCAGCTGAATATAAACTGCTTGAGCAAGAAAATGAATCTCTGAAAGTTGAATGTGAAGTTTATAAGGGTAAAATCATGGAACTTGAAAAGATAATTGAGTCTCATGATAAGTCATATGTTGTATCCACTCATATGTCCAGTACACAGAAGATACCTTTAGAACAGGACAAGTTAGAACTGAACCATACTGAAAAATTTGTATCAGCTGACAACGGTAAGGTCATATTGTATGTTCAGACTACTAAACCTGTTCACTGAGAAAGAATTAAAGGAGAAGAAAGCTCCTAAGGCTAAAAAGCGCAAAGAGCCTAGTATAGGAAAACAGACTGGCAAGTCCAAACAGCAGAGTCCTAGGAAGTCTGCTGATAAGACTAAAACCAATCAGACTAGTGGCAAGACTAAGTCATCTGTTAATGAGCGTGCATCTAGTAAACCAAAGAAGCATAAGAACAAGAAAAATAAAAATGCTTGGTATGAAAATGAATCATATTATGTGCAACCTGCTGCATATCCTCCTATGTATCATGCACGTCAATTTCCAACTTACTATGCACCATATCCTGCTCATCCAATGCATGCATATCTTGCTTATCATGCATCTTATTCTTCTTATGAGCATCATCCCTATCATACTGATTATCAACGAAACAAATCTGATGGATATGATGAAGATAAACCTGCTCATGCTCCTATTAAAGCTCAGAAGCCTAAGACTTCAACATCTTGGGTTTTCAAGGGTGGAACTAATCCTTCAGGGCCCTCTCAATAATGGTACCTAAAATAATTTTATTTTATTTTGTAGGTTAGGATTAGGAGTATGAGTAAAGTAGAGAAAATCTGGTACTTGGACAGTGGCTGTTAAAGACACATGTGTGAAAGCATACATGAGCTGACTGATGCTGTTGTTGTGGATGGTCCCAAAGCAACTTTTGGAGACAACAACGAAGGCAAGATTGTAGCAACTGGAAGATTATCAAAGGCAACATTGAGATATCTGACGTCTCTTATGTTAAGGCCTCAAATACAATTTGCTGAGCATAAGCCAATTTTGTGACAAGGGACTTGCAGTCATCTTCTCATCAGATAAGTGCTACGTTGAACAGATTGGTACAAAGAAGGTCATCTTATCTGGAAAACGACAAGGAATCTACACAGTGGACTGGAATTCTGTTAACAAGAATTCAAAAGTTTGTTTGGTGGCATCAACACCAAGTGAAGTCAGTTGGCTGTGGCACAAAAGACTGAATCATGTGAATTTCAAGACCATAAACAGACTAATCAAGAATGATCTGGTAGAAGGAATTCCAAAGACAATCATGAGGAAAAATAAGCTTTGTGACGCCTGTCAGAAGGGTAAACAAATCAAGTCATCTTTCAAGAGCAAGAAGCACAAATCATCTGGAAGGATTTTGGAGCTGCTACATATGGACTTATTTAGACCCATTGATCCAATCAGCAATGGTGTAAAGAAATACTGCCTAGCTGTTGTGGATGATTATTCAAGATACACTTGGGTGATTTTCTTGAAGAAGAAAAGTGAATCCAAGGAACATCTTACAAATCTAATGGAGCTAATCCAGAATGAAAAGAACCTGAAGATATTAAAGATCAGATCATATAGAGGGACTGAATTTACAAACTCAACTGTTGAAGAGTATCATAACATCAGAGGCATCAGCCATGAGTACTCTGCTGCCAGAACCCCTCAACAGAATGGTGTTGTTGAAAGGAGAAACAGAACTCTAAAAGAAGCTACCAGGACAATGATAGATGAAGCAAAACTGCCACAAATACAGCATGCTTTACCCAAAACAGATGCATGATCAACAAACACCAGAACAAGAGTCCATATGTTTTGGGTTGTAAATGCTTTGTTTTAAACAATGGGAAAAATCACCTTACTGCCTTTGCAGAAAAGGCTGATGAAGCTGTTTTTGTAGGATACTCTACAGTTAGTAAAGCTTACATAGTCTTTAACAAAAGAACTTTACTTGTAGAAGAATCTATACATGTAGTATTTGATGAACCAAATCAATCTTCTGAAAAGAATCAAAGTACGGATCAAAATCTATCTACTGATTTTCAGAAATTGAGTGTTGAAAGAAATGAAGAATATATACTGATCTTACGCGTTTTCGTTAGTTCGATAAGGGTGGTGTAAAATGCCATGCTGATGAACGTAAATGTAGATAAAAGATCAATAGTATTATATTCTTGGTGATTGAATACATATTACAAGAATTGGGAGTCCTATTCGAGCACTATTGGATGCCGTACAAGCTAGAGGGTGAAATGCATATAAGAAAGCCTATGCTATTATTCCCAAGTGAGTCCGAGCAGCAGTCTCGAAGGAAGAACACCTGGGAAGTTGTGTCGTCGTCATAAATGCTTGGGGTATTTATAGTTGAGATCTGGGACCAGATGAACCACCCATAGGTGCGTATTACTCAGCCCATAGGCCTGGGCCTGAGGTCGGCCCAACAGTAACTCTGGACTCAGAATTTCCATAGTATAATCAGCGTAGGATTCCTATGCCTTGGGCTTGAATTTATGCTCATGAGATCGAGAATGACGAAGTCCGACCTCACTAGATCGTAGTAAAGTCTGCATCCAATTTACCCCTTAGCAATACTCCCCCACTTCTCGAGCGTAAAGAGAAGTTTATGCTCGAAGAAGTATAAATCGGACGCTGGGTGATCGAGCCATTTTTGGATAAGTTTCGGATATGCCTCATTAAAAACCTAACTCAGAAAAACCCTATGGGATAAAAACCGAGCTAGGGAAAAAGAGTGCATAACTTGGAAACTATGTAATGGAGTCACCATGATATTATTCTTGTCCTCTAGTGTCTATTGTATTGCTATAGTCGATCTTTAACAATATCTCTATAGTCCTTTGATTTCGATAGAGTAGATAGGTGGCATGATGCGGAATCGACGCCCCCATAAATACTTTTTTCGTCTTGCTGGTCCATAATTTTATGATTTTTAGAAAATATCGGGGTCATAAGTGCAATTATCGGAAATACGACTTCAAATCCACCCTTGAGGAGTTTAACCGTCGCTGTTACTCGGGGACCGGTTTGCAATTTCCCATTTTGTCCTTGTATATATACCTTGATGGAGGGCCGCTGTTCATTAACGATTCTGAGGAGAAAAACCATAGATCGGAGCGAATAGATCGATAAGTGAGTTCTAGCAATCTTTTCCGAGTACTCTTCGTATATTCACCATGTCCAATTCAGTAGATTTGAAAGGAAAATCCCCTGTAGTGGAAAGTCGAGAAAATGATCAAGAGGGGATGCAGATCGTAGATGTTCGACCATCCGTGGGGGAGAACCCGAGAGATTCGAGTCCCACTTCCGAATCTAATGGGGAGGAGAGAGAATCGTGTTCCGGATCGAAAGATAATGGTGAAGACAATTCGAGCGAAGCCATGGTCTCAGAGGAGGAAATCGCAGAGGATGGCGACCTTCCCTTAGGGAAAAATGAACAGAAGAAGTATAGACTGAGCGGCAATGTCGTGGTTACGATCTTCAATTGGGAGGAGCCGTCGACCAGCGCAGGACTGAACATGACCGAGGACAGGGCTGACGAGATCGTTTGTTCCTATGTGGAAGCAGATCTGGGAAAATTGCAGGCAGACTTTGGTCAATACCTAGGTGCCGGATTCTCGATTGTTCTTCCTACTCCCGAGCAACGAGTTACTGACCCTCCCCTGGATGTCAAGCCTTTTATTCTAAGCATTTCCATTATGGCTTACGTATCCCTTTTCCTCCTTTGATAGAAAGTATTTTGGAAGCTTTCGAGTTAACACCCTCCCAGATTCTACCAAATTCGATCGGGCTTATTATAGCCTTTTGTGTGCTGATGAAAGCCAAAGGGAAAAAGGCTGTTTTTCAGAATTTCTGGCGAATATTTCAGATGAGTGCTTCCACGTCTTCGAACGCTGGTTATGTTTATTTTTCTCAGATACCGAAAATCTCGATCTTATCAGCCAACGTTAGCAGCAACTTGAAAGGCTGGAAACATGAGTTCTTTTTTGTTCGTGGACCAGATTCTCCATCCTCCGAAGATACTTCCGAACCCACTCCGTATGTGTGGCCTGGTACAAGATCATGGATCTATGGTAAACGCCGCCTTAGAGGAAAAATGAACAATGAAATCTCGGACGAATTCCTGCAATCCCTTCGAGCTAACCCTCATCAGACATCTTTGATGACTCAGGAGGCAGTTTTGCGGTTGGCTGGGCTCAGCGCGTGTTCTTTCCCCGCTCTTCCAATCGAATATGGGAAAGCTACAATCGATCCTGCCAATGCCCCCTCCACTTTAGGTGCGTTGAATCATTTCGATTTATCTTTTTACGGCAATACCTAATTTCCTCTTATCTTTCAGCTGGGATCGTTGACAAGTTCCGAACATCGATAGCTGGTCCCGTTGTTGCTTCCTTCTCGAAGGGTATCTAAGGTCGACCTCGCCGCCAAACATCGAAGGTTTCCTGTAAGGTAGTAAAGTCCGCCCCAGGGGTCGATACCGCAGCGGCTCCGAACGCTATGGTGACTTTTTCCCAAACTGCCATTGCGGGAACTTCTCGTCCTCATTCCGCGGCCGAGGGGGCTTCTCAACCTCGAATCCTAGATCTCCGGTCCATTTTTCCAACTGGCTCCTCTAACCCGAATGAGGAAGGACTCAGCCTGATTTAACCGTTTTTCGTCGGGTTAATTTAATATCAGTGAATTTGTGATATCGGGGGTTTGGATATTGAATTATTCAGTATATTGGGCTCTGTTACTTTATTCTGGATGGATCGTTTACAAAGAAAAGCAATAATCAAAGGCAAGAAGTAAAACCATTAACGAAATTAAGAACATAACGATATGGAGGTAAAGTTCTGCAATAATAATGGATATTATTGAGTTCTATCAATATATTCTTGTATCTCCCTGAATTAAGAGAATTCGTAGTTGTCTTATACAATGAATAACTAGGTATATATATATTACGCTAAACCTAGTATTACAAGGAATCATAGTCCTGCTTGGACTCGGCCCAACTCTCCTTCTTGGGTCCGGAGTATAATCCTTACTCGGAGCGAGCGGCATTTGGCAGGATCTGTAAAAAGATCCCGATCCTTTATAATTGGTCGAATCGATCTTATAATCTTTGTTCGATCTGATCAGTATGTAGGGTGCGAAATAGCCCCCATCAGTACTCCCTCACTTCTTCGAGCGTATAGATAATAGGAGCTCGTAGAAGTAGATAAATCTGATCGACTGTTTCTTTTCTATGAACGGAGCCTCGTTAAAAACCTTACTTAAGAAAAAACCCAGTGGGAAAAAATCTTAAGTAAGGAAAAGAGTGCTACGTATCATAGATAGTCGTTTCTTCTATCAAATCGTGGATCGCCACGCGTCTATTCAGGAGGCTTTTTGTATCCTTCCATTTTTGGCGGGAATTTGAGTAGCTGCGATGAGTTCGAAACGTCTTTTCTCATTTCCTTATAAATAGGTGACTTTCTAGTTTGCCATTTCTCTTTTATATTTGCTTTTAGATCGCAGTCATTTTCTAGTTTGGTCGTTCGTCGTATAAAATTTTCCTTTCATCGACCTACTTCTTCCGAGAACTAGAATATAGATGGCTTCCGTTAGAAAATCTTCTTCTTCTCCTAGAGAGATCAATGCCCCCGATAACGAGGAGGAGTTATATTCTAATCCTCCGGGTGAACAGACTACGGTATTTGACCTTGTTATCCCTGTAGAAGATACTTACAAGGTACGAATCCTTTCCGATGCGGATGTAGCCGCCCGAGCCAAAAAGGGCAAAGGTACTGTTCCTCAGATTTCTGAACCAATTGAGGATGTAGCTTGCGCATATACAGATGAAACATTCCCTGAAGTCGTGAATAACTATACCAAATACTTCCCGGAAGGTTCTGAAATAATTCTTCCTTCCCCTACTGATAGGGTCACTTCTCCACCGGAGGGATGTCGAGCCTTTTATACGGCTCACTTTAATAGCGGACTGCGTCTTCCTCTGTCTCCCCTTTTCTGGAAGTTCTAAAAACTTTCAGCGTGTGCTTGACACAACTGGTTCCATATTCTGTTGCTTTCGTGGTTTGTTTTTCCGTCCTGATGATTGCAAAGGGATTTAAACCTTCTTTCCGTAACTTTACGCAACTTTTTCGTTTTAATATTTCTAGTTCTTCAAACCGTGGATATTTCTTCGCTAGTCAGCGGCCTAGCCGAGCAATCTTTGATGCTCCGGTTTCTAGTAATCCCTCATGGAAATCTCATTTCTTCTTTGTTCGTCCTCCGTCTAATCTCCGTTTGGCGGACGGTTCGACCATGCCTTTCTCGTGGGATCATGGTTCAAGGTGGATTCCCGGAGGTCGCTCACCGACTGGTGAACTTGTTCCTGACGATGTACAGTTTATCACTGAGATTCCCGAGATGCGTACAAACAAATATCAAAGCGCTCTTCTGATTGGGGAATCTTTTCTTCGTAAGGCGGGGTTAAGTGTCCATAATTTTCCCATCAGTTCATCATCTGAAACTCTAGGTTAGCATTTTATTTGATCTTTGGTATTGTCACTATACTTTTTATATGGAGAAATTAACTTTATTTTGTTTCTTTTTCAGCTCATATGGTAGAAAACTCCCGACACTCTTCGAAGGGAAAAATAGTGCTGTCGAAATCTTCCAAGTCAGTGGAGAATAATCCTATCGAGCAGAGGGCGTCTCGAAAAAGGAAACTGGAGTTGGGCCACGAGTCTGAGGATAATAGAGGGGAATCTCCAGATTCTTCTCGTGAGTCCCCCATTCGTCAGGGCACGGGATCTGGTTATCCTCCTCTTCACCTTAGAACATCTTTGGGTATTCGAGGATGTCGTAGCTGGTCGATGCCTCATCCTACTAATAATCCAGTTGATAGAAAGAGGAGTTACTATGGACGTTCTGGTGACGACCTTTCTTTACTTGGAGATAAACATCCAAAGCCTACTCTGGTCGAAATGATCGAGGATCATTTAGAGGGAAGGAGGGCTGCTGGTTATTCCGAGAAGGATTCTCTTATTCATGATAATAATGAGAATGCGGTTGATAAGGCGACCCGTATTCTTTTGTCTGGCGTTCTTACTCGCGATCTTAATAAGCTTCTTCATAAGGATCCTTTGGAGAAATTCCAGCGAGCTTCTCTTTATGCTGAAAAGGTGAGATCTTTTTCTTTCTATTATTCTGATGAAGTGATCTTTTAGGATTTTCTTAATTTGCTAATTCGTTTCTTTCTGACCCCTTCGTTATTTCAGGTTAACACCTGTCTGACATCGTACGCCTATGAAAATTCTCTTTGGAAACAACAGTGCGATTTCCTTGAAGAGAAGTATAAAGCTTTACTTCACAAGTCTTCCGGTTCAGAAGTTGGTCCCTCGACATCTTCCTCTGTTCCTGTCGTAGAGACTCGTGCTGCCGGTACCGAAGATCAAGAAATGCTAGATAGGGTGATAGAGGTTTCTCGTGCTCAAGAACAAGCCAATCAAATGGCAAGAAAATTAGAGGAATTGCAGTTGCAGAGCACGACTCGGATTAGTGAGCTTGAATCTCAAGTGTCAAGCCTTGAAGCTTCTTTAGAGGAGTATGAAAATGACGTCCCACTTAGGCAAAGAGATCGATATGTTAGGAAATCTGACGAACAAGTTGTTCGTGAATTCCTCAACTCTCCTGTTCATACGGCGTTGGTGTACCGGATGGTTGGCCCTCTTCTTGAGAATACTTTTAAAAAATCGATTCATCAACTGGTCGCTTTGGAGATGATCGACGATCGTCGGAAGGAGTATTTTAAGGCAGCTCATATTCGGTTGAACCGTTATGGCGAGCTTTATTCTTCTTCCGAGGTTCCAGATGTCGAATATCAAGGTTTTCCTCTGGCTCATCTTGTCGAGGAATTCGGAAATCCATTGCTGATTCCTCCTTCTGATGTTAACGATGAGCTCGATAATACTTTCGTCGATCCGGTAGACGAAGAGGAAGAAGGAGACGATACAGGCATGACTGAGGACGTCGATAGTGAGCAGAAGATTCCGGAAAGCGACCAGGCTTCTTGAAATAGCGATTTATTTTTTTAAATAATCTTTGTAATTATCTGCTTGTAGGTTTAATTGTAGGTTAGCTTTTCCTACTTTGTACACTAAACGTTTCTTATTCTGACAATCGTGTCCTTTCACATTCGCTGTAATGATTCAGACAAGTCATTTAATTTGCCGTAATCATTATGTATGTGTCTTTTCAAATTCTAGCGTTTGCTCCAAGGTCAGTTTTCCTGTTTCGCGCTCTTTCTTCGGGTCAGTCGCGTCTTTTCGTGTAGTATAAATACGAGAGGTAAAATTTGACTTGTCTTTTTTACTGCTATACTCTTCTCTTAACATAATACTCTTTCTTGAGCTAATCGATAAACTTCCTCGATATTAATTTATATTTTTCCATAATCCGATCATGAGTAACCTTTTCGGTAACACTTCGAAGCGACCATCCCGTGTGGGCGCTCAGGATAGTAGACCCAAAAGATCTCGAAGAGAAGGGCCTTCGATGGAGCCTCCTCGTTTGTCCTCAGTAAGTAGTTCGATGGTCGATACTCCTATTACCACGTTCCAACCTTCATCAGAAGTTAGTTCGTCGCTCCTCCAACCAAACTTTTCTTCTATCCCCGCAGGAGGTAATAGATCTTCCCCAGGTCGATTAGCTTTTGGCGACCCATCCAACATGGAACAGGTTTACGACATACCTGTTTCCTCAGGTTTTTCTTCTTACGAGTATGGATCTCATGGAGGGGATTTAGTTAGTTCCCTTCCTTTTTCTACTTCTACTGCCCTGCAAGTTAGTGAAGGGCAAGTTGGTGATGATTTTTCTGTCAATCCTTCCATAACGCAGTCTATTTTGCAATATGGTCCTGAATATCTGTTTCATGATACCACTGTAATGACTACGTCCTTTGAATCGGGAGGGCCTTCCGGAGGGGGGACCGGTTCCAGGTCTGGTCGTCGAACCATAATTTCTGCTTCAGGCAAGGAAACTTCGGTTAGTCCTGACGGGAGAGAATCTCCTCGTCCATTGGATGATCGATGTATCTTTGAGCAAGTTAATGATATTCTTTTGTCGGAAACTCCACGTTCCGATGGTGTCCCTTTGACTAGTGAACTGCCTGGTTCTGTTGAACCTGATGCTTTGTCCTGGGACTTAGGTATGAGTACTATTTTGCCCGGCGAATTGAGGAAGCTCGAAGGTACTTCCAATGTTCGCCTTGTTCAGTCTCTGGTGAAGATATGTGAACAGGTAAACATATTTCGAACATTTTTCCTATTCTTTGTTTTGAATTCTTTGTTGTACGGCGGTTTTTCTTACTCTTTCTGTTTTTAGGGCAAGTATTTTGCACTCCAGCTGGGTGTGCAAAATGATGAACTGTGGAATAGTCGGAGAGCTCTTCAAGGTCAGCTGGAGTCGGAGAAAGCTAAAACCAAGGGTTTGGAGCTGCAGCTGCAACTTGCTAAAGATGATATTCAAAAGTTGGAGGCTAACCAAGTTGTTTTTGAGAAAGAGAAAAGCGACCTAGTTCAGGCTGCCGCGTCAGCAGAGGGATCTCGTCAGCAGGCATATGATGTCGGTTATGATGCCGGTTATCTTAAACGTCAGGAGGAGTTGATGGCGTTTGCTGGTAACCTAACTCCTCGGAGGCCTGTTTCTGCTGGTCGACCCACTGGCGATTCTTCTCAATGATCTTTATTCATCCTGGCAGACCTTGGGCTGTCTCTTTTTTTTTTTTTTTTTTTTTTTTTTGATGCCCAGCTTTTGTGTAGTTGTTCGGGCAGAGATTTTTGTATTGGGAGATTAGACTGGAAATTATGATCTCTTCTGTAGACAGATTCTTGCTTTGTTTCTAATGATATATCTTGTTCATATATGTTATTGCTATGCACAAATATACCGTCATGTAGTAATTGACCAAGATTAGTTTACTTATCTGACTTTTACTTCAGCGGAGAGACTTGAGTATGGAGAGAGTAAGCTTGGTCTTCCTTTGACCATTTTTGAGATAACCGAACGGTATAATATTTGCTTTGTATATTTAATCTTTGTTGATTGATCCAGCCGATCGTCATTGTGTAGACCCTTGGTCGATGCTCGATTCATGCCTTATAAATTTGTCCTTATATGACATATATCTTATATAAGGAGGTTATTGTTCCTCCTGTTGAATTTCAGCTTTTCTTTTCCTCAAAGGGAAATTTTCCTTTAGGTGCTTTTCACCTATCCATGTCTTCCATCATTAGCTTTTCAATTATATATTTCTCTAGCCAGTATATCATACTCTTGATATGGGAGGAATTGGAAAATGTAACAGTCCTGGCCAGATCTTACCCGTTCAGACCTCCTTCAGCAATTCTTTGGAAAATTAGGCATTGACGGCCTTATAGTTTCGAATAAGGAGGGCTATTCTCCTGATTTCGATGTCAGATTTCTTGGATTCTAAATGGAATTCTTGTATGGCCAACTTAGTAGTCCCTCAACGACGTATGAGGCAGTTACGACCCCCGTATGGTGGATGTTCTGGTCGTTTTTTCTTAAACAAGTATCCTCTTTCGGCGGATTAACTTTGCATGCCTTTGTTGAGGAACTCTTAATATTTTCTATTAGGCGACCCACATATATGATCGTGCAGATCGTTTTGGTCTTTGAACTTCTTTAAGTTTTCTTGGATTATTTTGTTGATCGCTTCGATCTGTAGATTTGTTTGTTATCGATCAGTTGAGTCGATCAGACGGGCGCCGTTCCAACTTACTTGCATTTATTTCGGGAAGCCAAAGGGTCGCGTTCTCGTCCCTTGATTAAACTCCTGTCGTCCGTTGGATCATTCTCACGGGCGCCTATAAATAAGTAGGCAGTTTCCTTATTTTCCATTCATAACAATGGATATCTCGGTTTCCTTAGATTTCATTTTGCCTTCAGATCCCATAATGTTCAAGAAGTCACATTATCGTGATTTGTTCGTTCGCAGTAAAGGAATTGTCCCCAGTCTTGTATTGACGGGTCCCATGTCAGCCCTTCCTCGTATCGACGGATCCCATGAGATCTCCGCTTTAGTCTTCATCACATTAGAGGTCCGTGGTTTCCGTCTGCACATGGGGGGTTCATACTTGCCAGCCACCTCCGCTCTTCGATGTTACCTCCGGAGTGATAGACCATCGGGGTGGCTGGTAAACTTACCGTTTCACGACGGTCCCGAAGAGATGCTGCTTTAGAGTAAAATGTTTTATAGATAATGTAAAAGCAGTATCTTTTGTGGGTGAATTGAGTACTGCTGGTTATCTGGCTGGTAATGCTCATTTCACCTGGAGGAAAATACCGATCTTCGGAGCCTTGCCATCGAACCAAAGAAGTCGACCATCCTGAGCAGCATGCTTCTTAGGTGGTTTATTATGATCGATGAGGTACTAGGGAGGAGATTGGTGTTTCCGTGGACATTGTCGTGAAGATAGTCGATCCCATAGGATCAATTTAACTAGATCATTGTAACGATCTTTAGATAACAAGCAGATTTTTGTAACGTAGAATATTTGTATGTAATTGATTTGATGAATAAAATATTATTTGTTTCTTGCATCTTCTTTGTCGTCTGATAATTTTATTTACGAGGAGTAATTTCCGAGCAGATGAATTCATACTTGATTTACCTTTCAAAACTTTTAGGAGTATCAGCGGATCTTTTTTAGATCATTAGGAGTAGATCGAGGAGTTTTTATTGAGCGGATCAATGTATACTCGACTCGTTTGTAAATATACTTAGGTTTTTAACCCAAAAGTCTTTTGATCATTGAAAACATATCGAGGAGTTTTTATCGAGCGGATCGATGTTTACTCAACTCGTTTTATTTAGACTTAGGTTTTTAATACCAAAAGGTCTTTTTATCGTTGTAAATAGTTCGAGGAGTGTATATCGAGCGGATCGATGTTTACTCTACTCGTTTTATTTAGACTTAGGTTTTTAATACCAAAAAGTCTTTTTCTCGTTGTAAATAGTTCGAGGAGTGTATATCGAGCGGATCGATGTTTACTCTACTCGTTTTATTTAGACTTAGGTTTTTAATACCAAAAAGTCTTTTTCTCGTTGTAAATATATGTTGAGGAGTTTTTATCGAGCGGATCGATGTTTACTCAACTCGTTTTGTTTAGACTTAGTTTTTTTTTTTAGTACCAAAGTCTTTCAATCATTATAGATATATCGAGGAGTTTTTATCGAGCGGATCGATGTTTACTCAACTCGTTTTGTTTGGACTTAGGTTTTTAGTACCTGAAGTCTTTCAATCATTATAGATATATCGAGGAGTTTTTATCGAGCGGATCGATGTTTACTCAACTCGTTTTGTTTGGACTTAGGTTTTTAGTACCTGAAGTCTTTCAATCATTATAGATATATCGAGGAGTTTTTATCGAGCGGATCGATGTTTACTCAACTCGTTTTGTTTGGACTTAGGTTTTTAGTACCTGAAGTCTTTCAATCATTATAGATATATCGAGGAGTTTTTATCGAGCGGATCGATGTTTACTCAACTCGTTTTGTTTGGACTTAGGTTTTTAGTACCTGAAGTCTTTTGATCGTTGAATATTTATCGAGGAGTTTTTATCGAGCGGATCGATGTTTACTCAACTCGTTTTGTTTGGACTTAGGTTTTTAGTACCTGAAGTCTTTTGATCGTTGAATATATATCGAGGAGTTTTTATCGAGCGGATCGATGTTTACTCAACTCGTTTTGTTTAGACTTAGGTTTGTCACCAATAAGTCTTTTATGCCGTTGACATAAATCGAGGAGTGTTTATTGAGCGGATCAATGTATACTCGACTCGTTTCGTTCTAATATTTATCGATATGCTAGTGTAATTCCACAGAGCGTTAATCGAAATAATCGATGTATAGAAAAATGCTAAAATTTTTACTAATTGAACTCTAGGCTAAGGCCTTTGTTACAAGGATTAAAACTTGATAAAGTAGAGTAAAATAAAACAATGCAGTATAATCTGCTAAAATTTATTTACCATAGTATTTCCTAAGGTTGACTGCGTTCCAGGTTCTTGGTAAGGCTGTCCCATCCATGTGTGCAATTTTGTATGAACCTTTCTTTCCTACGCCAATGACGATGTAAGGTCCATCCCAATTTTGTTGTAACTTTCCCACATGCTTGGATACTTCTACCTTTTTCAAAACCAAGTCTCCTTCTTTGAAGGTTCGGACGCGTACTTTTTGATTGTATGCTTTCTCCATATTTGCCTTAGTGGCTTGTAGGCGTACGGCAGCTTTATCCCTTAGGGCTTCTGTTAGATCGACGTCATTTTCTCTTGCCTTTTCATTTTCTTGTTCATCAAACATCTCTATTCTTGGCGTTGGAATTAAAGTTTCCACAGGAATAACAGCTTCCGACCCATATACCAAGCTGAATGGGGTTTCCCCGGTTGAGTTTCTTACCGTGGTTCGATTAGCCCACAATACTCCTGGTAGTTCATCGAGCCATTTTCCTTTGGCTGATCCTAATCTTTTTTCCAAAGATTTTATTATCTCACGGTTTGCTACTTCGGTTTGTCCGTTCGCTCTTGGATGCCCGACTGAAGTGAAATTTTGTTGAATTCCCAGTTTCGAACACCATTCTATCACTTGTTTTCCAGCGAATTGGGTTCCATTATCGGAAATTAGGATCCTAGGGATGCCAAATCGACAGACTATGAACTTCCAAAGGAAGTTGATCACTTGGAATTGAGTTATTCGCGCTAAGGCGATGCACTCTATCCATTTGCTAAAATACTCTACAGCGACCAGGACGTAAGCTTTCTTTGATCTGGCCGCTGGGAAAGGCCCCACGATGTCCATTCCCCATTGATCGAAAGGCCAACAAATTGGAATCGGGTGCATATTTTCTGCAGGTTGATGACATACGTTGGCATGTACTTGGCAATGATGACATTCTCGGACGTAATTTGCGGCGTCCTTATTGACAGTAGGCCAATAGTAACCTGTCCTGAGGCATTTTAAAGCCAATGCTCTTGATCCGCTATGATTTCCCGCGTCTCCTTCATGTATTTCTCGCAGTATTTCAGCGGTTTGGGATTCAGAGACGCATCTCAGGAGAATTCCTGATACAGACCTTCGGTAGAGTTTTCCTTCTATGAGTGTATATTTTGGGGCTCGATATTTTATTTTCCGAGCTTCATTCTGATCAGATGGTAATTTTCCTTCACGAAGATAGTCTATCATTGGTGTCATCCAATTATCTTCGACTTCCTCGATTTCCATTATATCGACTATCGGTGTCTCATTGATGTCGACAGCCGGTGTAGAAGAGATCAGCCAGTTGATCACTCGTTCGGTCATTCCGTCTTGGGATCCTGTAAACTTAGATAGTTGATCGGCCCATTTATTTTCCGAACGTGGAATGTTTTGTATGTCAAAATCTTCAAACTTCTCGGCCAGTGCTTTTACTTTGGCGAGGTATTTGATCATGTTGAATTCCTTGGCCTCGTATAAGCCTTCTATCTGCCTTTGTACTAACTCTGAGTCGGTTAATACTTTTAGCCTCTTTATGTTGGCTTTGATCGCCATTTCCATTCCTGCGATTAACGCCTCATATTCTGCTTCGTTATTTGTTACGACAAAGTCCAATGTAATAGCATAATTCAAATCTTCTTTATTAGGTCCGGTGAAGTTGATTCCGGCGCCTCCTCCTTCCCGGCTTGAGGCACCATCTACATGCATTAACCAGGTTTGATCTCCTATGGTCAATATATCCTCATGAAGGGTGTTTGATGATTGTGTTGGTGTTTCTAATAAAAAATCAGCCAATACTTGGGCCTTGATGGCGACCCTTGGTTTGTAGTCGATATCGAATTGGCTGAGTTCGATGGCCCATTTGATTAGTCTTCCGGAGGCTTCCGGTTTCGCTAGGATCTGCCTAAGCGGTTGGTTTGTCAAAACGATGATTTTGTAGGTTAAGAAGTAGGGTCGGAGTTTTCGAGCAGCCACTACTAAAGCCAGCGTGAATTTTTCTATTTCCAAATAATTTTTCTCCGCCCCTTGTAATAACTTGCTGAGATAATAGACAGGCTTATGCTCCGAACCCTCTATCTTAATTAGTACTGAGCTAATGGCCGTATTGGAGATGGAGATGTATATGTACAATGGTTCCCCTTCTGTTGGTTTGGCCAACATCGGAGGGGATGTCAAATATTCTTTGAGTTGTTCGAAGGCTTGTTCACATTCTTCGGTCCAAACGAAGTTTTTCGCTTTTCGAAGCGTTTGGAAAAAGGGCAAGCTTCTGTCCGCAGATTTAGATATGAATCTATTCAATGCTACGATCTTCCCAACCAAGCTTTGGACTTGAGAGATGGTTTTGGGAGGTTTCATTTCAGTTATGGCTCGAATTTTTTCTGGGTTGGCTTCTATTCCTCGCTGGTGTACCAAATATCCCAAAAATTTTCCTGACTTAACGCCAAAGGTGCATTTTGCAGGGTTCAACTTCATACGGTATTTTCTTAAGATTCGGAAACATCGATCTAGATGTTTTACGTGATCCGCTTCATTCATACTCTTTACTAACATGTCGTCTACATAGACCTCCATTATTTCTCCGATTAACTCCCTGAACATTAGGTTTACCAATCTTTGGTATGTAGCCCCGGCGTTCCTTAATCCGAACGGCATTACTATAAAGCAGTATACTCCCTGTTCGGTTACGAATGCGGTCTTCTCTTGATCCCGCTCGTCCATGTATATTTGGTAAAAACCTTGGAAGGCGTCCATCATGCTGAACAGCGCGAATCCAGCGGTTGAGTCGACCAATAAATCAATTCTTGGGAGGGGGTAAGGGTCGCGTGGACATAACTTGTTAAGGTCGGTGAAATCATTACACATCCTCCATTTGTTGTCCCTTTTATCCCCTTTTGCTACTAGTACAACATTACATAGCCATTCCGAGAAATGTATTTCTCGGATTTGTTTTGCTTCCAGCAGTCTCTCAACCTCGGCTTTGATAATTTTATCTTTTACTGGTCCATGATTTCTTTTCTTCTGTCTGGCGGGTTTCGCTGAAGGGTCAATTTTTAAGGTATGCTTGATTACCCGAGGATCGATCCCTTCGATGTCATTTGCACTCCAGGCGAAGACGTCCATGTTATTTCTTAGAAATTCGATTAACATTACTTCTCCTTCTTTGCTCAATTCTGTACCAATTCTTGTCTTTTTGGACGAGTCGCCTTCTACCAGAATTATATCTTTATGTTCTGGGGGTTGCAAGGATAAATCTAGCGGTTCTTTCCCCTTTTTATCTAATCGATCAGTAATAGGAATTTCGACCTCGTTTCTAGTGAGATCGTCTACGATCTTTCTCTTGCTCGGAGTAATTGACTTGGGGTGTTCTTTCAACGTTAATGATGTGCTGTAGCAGTCCCATGCCATACAGTGGTCGTTCGTTATTTCTCCAATGCCGCTGTCGGTTGGAAATTTTATTTTCTGATGATAGGTAGAGACTACAGCTCGAAAAAGGTTAAGGGCTGGTCGCCCTAATATAGCGTTATAAGCGAAGGGTGTATCTACCACTAGGAATTTTACCAACTTCACGGTCCGAAGTGGTTTCTTTCCGAGCGATACACTTAAAGATATCGTTCCGCTGGGGATGATCTCGGAGCCTCCAAAGCCTACTAACGGCGTTGCTACCCTTTGTAGGTTTATTTGCCCGAGGTTCATTTGTGCTAAGACCTCTCTGGAGATGATGTTTGCTGAGCTTCCATTATCGATTAGGATTCTTCTCACATTATAATTTGCTATTTCCAATGACACTACCATAGGGAAATCTGGGTTATCCTCTTTTGTATCCCAAGTGATGTTTTTAGGTACTTCACCTTCGTTGAAGCTGATCGGCTGGTGATTTGTTGGCCTGTTTTCTAATGTCCATATTTCTTTTGGATATTTAGAATTTGCCATTATGGATCTGGTCGTTCTTCGTCTTGCATTACGACTATCTCCACCCGCAGGCCCCCCGGATATAGTGTGGATAGTCCCATTGACCTGGTCGTGATTCAATTCCTGAGTAGGCCGACGTTCAGGTGATCTTCGATGAGAACTTCTCCTTTGAGTTCCGTTCCGGGGGCTTCTGCTTCTTTCCCTTTTGCGATTATCTCGTTCTATATATTCGTCTAATTTTCCTTGCTCGATTAGTTTTTCAACTTCTCTCTTAAGGTGAAAACAATTTTCCGTTCGATGCCCATGTGCCCTATGGTACTTACAGTATTGATCATAGTTTCTAGACCCTGGTCTGGGCTGAGTGATTTTCCTCGCCTCAGGAATCCAATTATTCCTTTCTAGAACTTCCAAGATTTCTTCGATTGGAGCATTTAATCTTGGGTGTTCTACTTGATTCACTCTGCTTCTGATTGGTTGTTCAGGGTTTCTTGGTCTTTGGTAGAAATTAGGTTGCCTTTCTCGGTCGGCTCCGCTGTATTCCAGTCGCTGGAAAACGTTACCTCTCCTGGAAGATCGCTCGTAATCCAAGGATCTTTGGGCGGGAATCTTGTCATGCCGCTTAGACCCTGTAGCCGTGACTTTGTTTTTGTTCTTATCCTTAAAGGAATTCATCTCTTCTTGGGTCATATACTTAGATGCTAGGCTCATGATGTCGGCGAACGTTCTTGGTTGCTTTCGACTGAGGGCATTTCCGAACTGCCTGTTTTTAGTGAGATCGAAGAGGATAGATATTATGTAATCGATATTTGGGGAATCGATTTTAAGCAATTCTACGTTGAATCTGGCCAACCAATTCCTTAGGGATTCTCCTTCTTGTTGATATATAGTTCCAAGGTAGCTCATTGGAAGTTTTTGTCTCTTCTGACTGGCGAACTGCTGCGTCAATTTGTTACAGAGTTCCCTAAAGCTGAATATGGAGTTGGCAGGTTGTTTCGCGAACCAGTCCAACGCGAGTCCTTCGAATGTGGTTACCATTAATTTGGCAGTGAATTCGGCAGAGTGGGCATATAAATTCATTATATTCGTGAAGCTAAAAATATAATCATCCGGGTCAGTGGTTCCATTATAGCGAGGTAGTCTGCCCGGGACTTGTCCGATCGATTGTGCCTCTTTTATTTCCCTGCAGAAGGGAGAACAGGCCGCAAGGCTTTCCTGGAGTTCCGTGGTTCGGGCCCACGGATTTTGAATAGATCGTAAGCGTTGTTCAAGTCGGTCCTGCACCATCCTTTCAATTTCTCTTTCCGTCAGTCGAGCCGTTCGTGGTAGATCAGGGATTGTATCATCTATATCATCCTCAATAGGGATAATTGTTCGTTCCCTGGATCCATTGCGCCTGGCCTGGGTTTTTCTGTGACCTCGTTTCCTTCGAGGATTGTTGTCGGAGGGTTTCGAATTGTCCTGTTGTGGACTGTGTAGTGAGCGGTGCTCGCTTGGTGGGCTATCAGCTTGTTGAGATACTTGATCGTTTTGTCCGGGCGTTCTCCGAGCAGGAATTGTCCTGGCAGCCCTAGGGTTTTGCGGAATTTGATCAAGCACAAGTAATTCTTCCGGGGAGAGTGATTTAAAGAGCATCGCTATTTGTCGTAATTTCTCCTGAGCACCGGGGAGAGGAACAGGGATCTCGGGGATTTCCGGCTCTTCCTGTATCGTGCCGGGAGGACCTCCTAGGGGTTCCTGATCTCGGGGATGGGTATTCTGTAAATTCTCGTCGGTGTTGGGAACGTTATTATTGTCGTTCTCCTGTGGATCTTCAGATGTGTCATGACCGGTGGTTGTGTTACTTCTTGCTCCGATACGAGCGCTTTTCCTTGGGCGAGCCATATGTCGATCGAATAATTAACCTAGCCCCACGGTGGGCGCCAACTGATTTAACCGTTTTTCGTCGGGTTAATTTAATATCAGTGAATTTGTGATATCGGGGGTTTGGATATTGAATTATTCAGTATATTGGGCTCTGTTACTTTATTCTGGATGGATTGTTTACAAAGAAAAGCAATAATCAAAGGCAAGAAGTAAAACCATTAACGAAATTAAGAACATAACGATATGGAGGTAAAGTTCTGCAATAATAATGGATATTATTGAGTTCTATCAATATATTCTTGTATCTCCCTGAATTAAGAGAATTCGTAGTTGTCTTATACAATGAATAACTAGGTATATATATATTACGCTAAACCTAGTATTACAAGGAATCATAGTCCTGCTTGGACTCGGCCCAACTCTCCTTCTTGGGTCCGGAGTATAATCCTTACTCGGAGCGAGCGGCATTTGGCAGGATCTGTAAAAAGATCCCGATCCTTTATAATTGGTCGAATCGATCTTATAATCTTTGTTCGATCTGATCAGTATGTAGGGTGCGAAATAGCCCCCATCACAGCCATTATTCCCTACAGGAGGTCCGAGCTCAAAAGATACTAGAAGCGAGAATGGCTCGCAAGAGAAGTAGTGATATTCCCGAATCTTAGGGTGAAGCCTTTTGGTCGAGGACCGGGTCCGATCAAGTGCCGGGCGGGCCATTCCGAGCCAGACCTGGTTGATTTCATAGAGGATCATTTCCAAGGACCAAGGGCAGCTGGTTTCCCGGAGGATGGAACCATCGAGTCTGACTTGGGCCCAAACGGGGAACATACAGTGGATAAGTCTCTTCGGATGTTCATGGCCGGGAGATTTAAGGATGACAATACAACGCTATTCCTTAAAAGCGACTTCGAGCTCGCGGGTGATTTTGCCTATGCTCTTCAAAAGGTATACAAGTTCTTTCACGAGTACTGATTTATCCCCAAAGTTTATGCTTCGCCTTTAATGTTTAATTTCTTCTCTAGGTCGGGGACTTGTACAATCATCAAGCTTACCGACAGGCCACCTTAAACGTGGAATCTCAGATGGCTCAGAGTGCCCTTCACGATGTCCTTACGGCGTAAGCCACCAAGGCTGATCAGTTGAAGGATACTACGGCCAAGTTATCTGAGGTTAGAAAGGAGCTCGATGAAGTCAAGAAGAGTCTTGATGGAAAAAGGGCCCTCGAGGAAGAAGTAATCAAATTGAGATCAGATCTCGAGCATGCCAAGGCATTATCTGAACGGGCCTATGCTCGGGGTCGAGAAGAGGGCAGACTTCCCGCCATACGAGAATTCTTAGAGTCACCCTTTCTTGATGCTTTAGTTCGCATGCGGTCGGGTGAAATTAACCAAGTTTTTTATTATAAAGGAATTCATCATCTCCTCTCAGCTGGAAAAGTTCAAGGCACCTTCGATGACTACCTTCCTTATATGAATCCTTATAAGAATATTTACGGAAAGGATTATAAAGCTTCCTCTCTTCCTCCTAAACTCTAAGGTTTAACCGACCATGAGTTCACTCCTCTTCTTGAGGAATTTGGAGTGCCGATGCCAAATCCTGATGTGCTCGAAGCTCAATCTGAGGATGAAGATGTGGATATTGAAGGGGATTCCCGTGATCAGGGGGAGCAAGGCACTCCTTCTTCCGATTCGAGTAAATCCGCGGCTGATGTGCAAAGTAATGATGGAGAAGAGAGCAGATCGAGTAGTGATGACTCTGCTAGCTCAGAAAGCGGTTCTAGCGAGAAGAAGGAGCAAGAGAGATCGGACCATGGTTCTGGCGTGAAGGAATCCAGCCAGTATTGATTACTATGTAATAGGATTTAGTAAACCATTGTAATTGTAAATTTGTTTTATAGTCTCCTGCTTTTCTCTATTTTGTGGATGCTCTAATTTAATTTTTCCTTAATGCCATACTTAACCTATTGCCTGTTTGACCATCTTGTTGAATTTTATAACGTCATTCTAACATACTCAGTTGCGTCATCGAATCTTTCTTGGGAGTGGTGACTTACCAACTATTGTAATTCGCATGATGTCGCGTCCCTTATAAATATCAAGGCCATTTTACGTTGCTTTCACAATAACGTTGCTCACAGTGATCGGAGCTTTAGAAAATTATTTTGGTCAAAACCTAATCCGGACATCAAGAGATGAATAAAAATTCGAATGCTTTTGTGATTTCTTCCGCGCCTTTTTCCAAACCAAATGACGGTAGAAATATAAGGAAAAGGAGCCAAACATCAATTAAATCCATTACTTCTGATAAGCTAACCTTCCATGAGGAAAATAAATCTTCGACTGTTGCCCCTTCATGCTTGAAATCCAAGGGCTCAAACAAAAGAATTAAAAAGGTTTCTTTGGTGGAGGATTTTCTGGGCACACTCCTTTCCAATCCGTGCCTTCGTTGGTCGGAGAATCTTTTGATTTGTTGTTTCCTTCTGGTGTCTTTCCATTTAAGAGAGACATAATTCCTTTTGATAAAGTGTCACATGAAAAATCCGACCTGACCCTTCTTCGGGCCAATGTCTCTATCTCCGAGGCGGTTTTATCGACTGGAGAATATTCCTCGTTCCTGTTTCAGTCTGGGTTGGAATCCCTCGCCCAGGTAACTCTTTCTAACCTTTTTATTATGATTCTCTAATTTCTTTATTTTTATCATGACATATCTTTTATAAGTTCAGGCTGGCAAGGACTTTTCTAGGCTTTATGCGCTGGCCAAGCATGAGATCGAACAACGGGCTTCTATTTCACTTGAGATGATCAGGAAAAGGATTGAGCTGGAACGCGCACTGGAAGCTAATAGATTTTTTAAGGAGAGATTGTCTCAGGATAAGTTAAGTTCGGAATTAGAGAGACTTAAAGATATCTACGAACGTGAGAAGAGAAACTCCGAGCTTCGTGAGAGGGAAGCTTACATTCGTGGGTACGCTGATCGTAGTGCTGAAGTTCGAAAGGTCCTTTTTGAAAATAATTTCGTTTAGTAATACTGAGATTTTCCTTTGTAACATGAGCTTGCTAAGATTTTTCTTTGTTGTAACACCATACTTGTTGTAACGATTTTCCTTTCTTGTTGTAACACAATCTTTGTTGTAATGATAATATTGCTGGAATGTTGTACTCTCTCTTTTTTTTTTTTTTTTTTTTAATCGTCCCTCATTTCTCGGGAAGTGAAAGGGTCAGAGCTTTTAATGCTCGTATCGTGGCCATTCAGTCCGAGAGATCAACACCGTTGATATGGAATTCCTTCCCCTATATATAGCTCCGAAATTACCTTCATATTTTTACTTATCTGTAAATGTTTTGCCTCGGAACAATATGGTTGTGTTTTTACTTTCGTCGATCAACTACATGTTCCATTTATCGTCAGTAATTAAAGCGTTCGAGATTTTTATTCGAACCTTCTTTTCCAACTTCCTTGCCCATATGAAAATCTTTCGGCTAGGGTATCGGCAGGCGAAAATAATTGCGACTAGGGTACCGGCAGGCGACCTGCTCTCTTTGATTCCAAGTCTTTGAGGCGGGCTCGACTTCCTGTACTCTGTCCTCCATTCAGTCGGGATAGTGGGTCTACTGCTGGAGGGGTTTTCCTACGCTCGATCTCCACGTCTTCGAGGCAGCTTCTTGAAGGATGTGGTCTCCGAATTTGCTAGGAGTACTTCCAACTGGAGTTGCTTCCCTGTCTCTCGATTTGGTCTTTTGCGGACCATTTCTCAATGAAAGATCGGATGAAGGGTAGAAGTGTTCCAGCCTCACTTTTCTTCTTTGGGCATCCATAGGAATAGCCATTTGTAATAGGATCGTGTCAGGTGTAATATTTTCGGATTAGCTTGATTTCTTGATTGTAATCAATAGTTCTGATGTAATTTATTTGAAATTTGATGAATGAAAATTTTTCTTTATATATTGTTGTCGATCGGATTTGAAGTTCGATCTTTGTAATATCTGAATCTTACGTGAGATATCTTCCATAGTTTAGGTTCTTCTCGGAATCAATAGTCGTCGTGGAGAAATAATAGAATTTGGATCGATCTTGGATATACTTTTGACTTAAGGGGCATAGCAATGGCTTTCACCCTTAGTCGCATCAGAGTATTTTTAGCCTGAGGTTCGTAGCAATAGCTTTCACCCATTCAATAATTTCGATCTAAGGGGCATAGCAACGGCTTTCACCCTTAGTCGTTTCAGAGCATTTTTAGCCCGAGGGTCGTAGCAATAGCTTTCACCCATTCAATAATTTCGATCTAAGGGGCATAGCAACGGCTTTCACCCTTAGTCTTTTCAGAGCATTTTTAGCCCGAGGGTCGTAGCAACAGCTTTCACCCATTCAATAATTTCGATCTAAGGGGCATAGCAATGGCTTTCACCCTTAGTCGAGCATTTTTAGCCCGAGGGTCGTAGCAACATCTTTCACCCATTCAATAATTTCGATCTAAGGGGCATAGCAACGGCTTTCACCCTTAGTCGTTTCAGAGCATTTTTAGCCCGAGGGTCGTAGCAACAGCTTTCACCCATTCAATAATTTCGATCTAAGGGGCATAGCAACGACTTTCACCCTTAGTCTTTTCAGAGCATTTTTAGCCCGAGGGTCGTAGCAACAGCTTTCACCCCTTCAATAATTTCGATCTAAGGGGCATAGCAACGGCTTTCACCCTTAGTCTTTTCAGAGCATTTTTAGCCCGAGGGTCGTAGCAACAGCTTTCACCCTTTTTTAAATCGTAGATGGAGATAATAGAGATTGATAATAGATGAATAGAGATCGAGAATATCAAAATATGACGAATAAATAGGAGATTTGACGAAACGAAATTTCATTGAATAATTAATTCAGCCAAAATAAACTTCCATCGAACACATAGTTTTCTTAATTGCGAGAAACAAAGAAACAGAATGAGATGACTAAATAGCAGTAGCCTTGAATTTAACTATCTTCCATAATATCTTCTCAAATTAATAGCGTTCCATGCTCGAGGTATTACCTCTCCGTCAGGATGAGCAATTTTGTAAGAACCTTTTCTTCCAACCTCAACAATCACAAAAGGGCCCTCCCAAATAGGTTGGAGTTTTCCAACGTGCTTCGACACTTCCACTTTCTTGAGCACCAAATCCCCCACTTTGAATGTTCGGATTCGAACATTTCGGTTATAAGATTTTTCCATGCTAGACTTTGTGGATTGGATTTTCAACTTTGCACGGTCCCTTCGACTATCCGCGTGATCAAGCTCCATTTCCCTTAGAGATTGGTTTTCCTTGGGATCGTAAAATTCGATCCTGGGGGAAGGTACGAGGTTCTCTACTGGGATAACGGCCTCTGACCCATAAACCAGACTAAATGGAGTTTCTCCTGTTGCCGCTTTAACAGTAGTTCTATTGGCCCATAAAACCCCTGGAAGTTCATCGAGCCATTTTCCTTTTGCCTCAGATAGGCGTTTTTCTAAGGATCGAACGATCTCTCTGTTCACAACCTCCGTTTGCCCATTAGCTTGGGGATGCCCTACAAATGCGAAGTTCTGTTGTATTCCGAACTTTTCGCACCATTCCGTGATTCTTTTTCCGGCGAACTGCGTTCCGTTATTGGATATTAAGATCCTAGGAATTCCAAATCTGCAGATAATATTTTTCCATAAGAAATTAATAACTTGGAACTGAGTGATCTTTGTCAGAGCAACACATTCAACCCATTTGCTGAAATATTCAACTGCAACCAGTACATAATTTTTTCGAGCTCTTGCTGTTGGAAAAGGCCCGACAATATCAATTCCCCATTTATCAAAAGACCAACAAATAGGAATAGAATGCATATGCTCAGCCGGTTGATGAATCAAGTTCGAATGAATTTGGCAATGGTGGCATTTTTTCACATAATCAACAGAATCAGAGAAAAGAGTAGGCCAATAATATCCGAACCTTGAGCATTTAAGAGCTAAGGCCCGAGCACCACAATGACTTCCTGCTTCCCCTTCGTGAACTTCTTTTAAAATAGCATTGTAGTGAATTTCAGGGATACATTTTAATAAAATTCCCGAGGAGGATCACTTATAGAGTTGATTACCAATCAGAGTGAATGATGGCGCTCTGTATTTGATCCTTCGAGCTTCGTTTGGATTTTCCGGAAGTTTTCCTTCCTTGAGATAGGCAATAAGAGGGTTGCTCCATGAGTTGCTCGGTTCCTCGATTTCCATGATATCGATTGCAGGGGTCGCGTCCAGCTCGATAGCAGATGTATTCGATAGCAGCCACGTGATTATTCTCTTATTCTTCCCGTCGGCCAAACCTGTGAATTTTGATAATATATCTGCCCATAAATTTTCCTCTCTCGGCACAGGTTGAATATCGAACTTGTCGAATTCAGAGATCAACTTCTTCGTTCTGCTCAAGTATTTGACCATATTGAACTCCCTGGCCTCGTACGTGCCTTTCACCTGTCTATGAACACATTCTGAATCGGTTAATACAACAATTGATTTTACCTTTGCTTTAAGAGCCATCTCTAACCATGCGATCAATGCCTCATACTCGGCCTCGTTGTTGGTCACGACGAAATCTAAAGTTATAGCATAACTCAAGTCTTCACCATTGGGTCCTTGGAAATGAATTCCTGCTCCACCTCCATCCTTGGTTGAAGATCCATCCACATGCATCAGCCATATTTGACCTTTGGCTTATTCTACCATACTTAACTCGGAGATTGCTCCTTCTTCCACGTTCGACAAGCCTGTTGATTCGAGCACGAAGTCAGCTAATACCTGGGCTTTTATGGCGACCCGTGGTTGATACTCGATTTCGAACTGTCCATGCTCGACCGCCCATTTGATCAATCTGCCTGATGCTTCTGGTTTTGATAGGACCTGTCTCAAAGGTTGATTTGTTAAAACAATAATCTTGTATGTTTGAAAGTATGGCCTTAGCCTTCGGGCAGCTATCACCAAGGCCAGTGCGAATTTTTCGATCTCCATATAGTTTTTCTCGGCACCTTGCAATAACTTACTTAAATAGTAAACTGGTTTATGCTCAGTTTTGTCAATTTTCACCAAAACCGAACTAATGGCCTCTTCCGATACAGCTATGTATAAATATAGAGGTTCTCCTTCAGATGGTTTGGCTAGCATGGGTGGTGAGGTTAAGTATGTTTTTAGTTCTTCGAAGGCCTTATCACATTCTGCACTCCATTCAAAGTTCTTAGATTTTCGCAAAAGTTTGAAGAATGGTAAACTTTTGTCGGCAGATCGTGAGATGAATCTATTCAATGAAATAATTTTTCCAATCAAACTTTGGACGTCTGAGAGCTTTCGTGGTGGTTGGAGATCGGTGATTGCTCGAATTTTTTCAGGATTTGCTTCGATTCCTCTTTCGTGGACTAGATATCCAAGGAATTTTCCCGATCGCACACCAAAAGTACACTTGGCTGGGTTCAGCTTCATCCCATATTTTCTCAAGATTTCGAAACATCTATCCAGATGGTCAATGTGATCCTCCTCCGTCATACTCTTTACGAGCATGTCGTCTACATAGACTTCCATTATTTCGCCTATCAGTTCTTTGAACATCATGTTAACTAGTCTCTGATAGGTTGCACCTGCATTCCTTAAGCCAAAAGGCATAACAATGAAGCAGTACACTCCCCGCTCGGTGATGAATGCTGTTTTATCCTGGTCCCTTTCATTCATGAAAATCTGATAGAACCCTTGGAAAGCGTCCATCATACTAAACAACACAAACCCTGAGGTGGAATCTACTAGCATATCAATCCGAGGTAATGGATATGGGTCTCTCGGGCATAATTTGTTTAGGTCGGTAAAGTCATTACACATCCTCCACTTGTTTTCGACCTTTTCGCCTCTAGAGACCAGGACCACATTACATAGCCATTCCGTGAACTTGATTTCCCTGATCTGACCTGCTGCTAATAATCTATCGACCTCTGCATTGATTATCTTGTCCTTTTCGCGACCATGATTGCGCTTCTTCTGCCGTACAGGTTTGGCTTTCAGATCGATATTTAATGAATGAGTTATCACTCGTGGGTCGATTCCCAGGATATCATCCGAACTCCAGGCAAAAACATCCACATTTTTCTGTAAAAATTCAATGAGCATGGTTTCCATGCCTTCGCTTAACTCTGTTCCAATTTTAGTGAACTTTTCAGGGGATCCTGGAACTAAAGTTACTTTTTTGTGGTCGGGCGCTTGCACGCTCATATCAACGTTTTTCCCTTTCTTTCCTTGAAATTTTTCGCAGTCGGGAATTGGTGTTTTTAATTGAGACCCTAAATCACTTATCTTCCTCTTAACCGGGAGCTCGGGCTCCACTTTTTTTTTAATACTTAAAGACGAGTTATAACACTCCCATGCCATGTATTGGTCGTTCCTCATCTCTCCCACTCCTCCCACGGTCGGGAATTTTATCTTTTGATGATAGGTAGATACGACTGCCTTGAAGATATTCAGGGCTGGTCTCCCTAATATGGCGTTATAAGCGAACGATGTATCTACTACTAGGAATTTGATCATCCTTGTTACATTTCTTGGTTTGCTTCCTAGAGTCGTGCTTAAAAGAATGGTTCCCAGCGGAACGATCTCTGATCCACCAAATCCGACCAAAGGAGTGGTTACTTTATCTAGACGTGGGTGACAAAGATTCATCCTTGTGAGAGCTTCTGACGAAATAATGTTTGCCGAGCTTCCATTATCGACTAGCACCCTCTTGACCTCGAAATTAGCAATTCTCAATGTCAATACCATGGAAAAATCTGGATCGTCCTCATTTGTGTCCCAACTAACATCCGAGGGTCGATCGGCCTCACTAAAGCTTATAACTTGATTTTCCATGGAGGGAGATTCTAAGGACAGAATCTCCTTCTTAGCAGAGACTCCCGCCTTTATCGACCTCATAGTTCTTTTTCTAGCATTTCTGCTATCACCTCCCGCTGGTCCGCCTGCGATCATGTTTATCACTCCATTCGACCGCTCTTCCGCTTGGCTTCGAATCTGCCTTTGCTGATTGTTAAATTTCCGCGGACTTCGGGATCTATAACGACTGTTATAGTTGCCGCTTTTGACAAATTCTTTTAATTTTCCTTGGGCAATCAATTTTTCTATCTCGACCTTCAATTGGTAACAGTTTTCAGTACTATGTCCCCGAGCTCGGTGATATCGACAATATTTTTCATAACCAGGTGCGCCTGCTCTAGCCTGGGTGATCCTTAGAGCTTCAGGGATCATATTCCCTTCTTCCAACACGGTTAGCACTTCTTCCTTTGAGGTGTTAAGTTCAGTAAACTGGACTTTACCCGATCTCGGAGCTCGAGTCCGATCGTAAGGAGGTCCATATGAATTTGGACCTTGGGGCGGCACATGCGGCTTATAAGTATTAATTCGTTGCCAAACAGATCCTTTGTTCGATCCCCCATAATCACCAGGTTTCGGGATAGGAGCCCGATCTTGTTTCTTGTTGAGGGGAGATTTGATAGCATGCGAATTTTTCAATTTGTTCATCTCTTCCTGAATCATATACTTTTCAGCGATCTCCATTATTCGTTCAAAAGACTTTGGTTGTTTCCTGCACAATGCGTTTCCGAACTGGGTGCTCCTAGTTAGTTCGAACATTAGGGAGGACAAATATTCGATCTGCGGGGTATCAACTTTCAAGAGTTCAATACTAAACCTTGCTAGCCACTGCCTCAGCGTCTCTCCTTCCAATTGTCTTACAGTTCCCAGGTGATTTGCCGGTAACCTTGGCTTCCTCTGGCTAGCGAACTGATGTTTTAGTTTATCGCAGAATTCTTTGAAGGAAAATATGGAGTTGGGCGGTAATTTTCCGAACCAATCGAGAGCAATTCCTTCAAAAGTGGTAACCATGATCTTGCAACAGAAGTCCTCTGAATGTCCGTACAAGTTCATCACATTAACAAAGTTGTTGATGTGTTCCCCGGGGTCGGTAGTCCGGTTATATCGTGGTAGCCTTGTTGGCACCGTTTCCGAATTTCGAGCTTCTCGTATCTCTCGACAAAATGGCGAGCAGCGCATGATACTGTTCGAAACCTCCCTATCTCGTAGGTTCCCTCTAGTTAGAGTGTTTTCCCCTCGCCTGGCGGCCTGATTGATACGAGGAATTTCTATCATCGTATCTTTCTTTTCCAATTCCTTAGCTACTCTCTCCCGTACTATCTTTTCCAACTCTGATTCAGTAATTCTTTTGTAGGTCGGTTTTCTGCCTCCAACAGCGCCAGCAGTGTGGCTCTCTCCTACCACTGAATCCTCCAAATTATGTACCGATCTTGGTGGGATTTCCGATCGAGCGTTGATTTTCGAAGGCATAGCTCGAGGAGGGTTTGTTGCTGGGGCATGCGATATAGATCGCAGTATACTGTTTTCCTTCTGAATGTTTGAAGATGGTATTTCAGGTCTGTCGTGAATTCCTGGTTGGTCTACGAGTGATTGATCGGCCCTTCCGCTGTTCAGGAATTCCCTGCACATCGTGCCTATGATAGATCTCAGATCACCAACGGTTGTGTGGATTGGAACATTATCCTGAGGAACCGCCGGTGGAATCTCTGGTTGTTGAGCTGCGCGCGATAGGTTATCAGGCTCGTTGTTGACTGAATTTTGCGCTCCCACTGCATGGGAAGGTTCTCCTCTGATATATGTATTTCTCCTCGTAGTAGGCATATTTCGATCTAATACTCGAATAAGGCCCCTCGGTGGGCGCCAATTGATCTTACGCGTTTTCGTTAGTTCGATAAGGGTGGCGTAAAATGCCGTGCTGATGAATGTAAATGTAGATAAAAGATCAATAGTATTATATTCGTGGTGATTGAATACATATTACAAGAATTGGGAGTCCTATTCGAGTACTATTGGATGCCGTACAAGCTAGAGGGTGAAATGCATATAAGAAAGCCTATGCTATTATTCCCAAGTGAGTCCGAGCAGCAGTCTCGAAAGAAGAACACCTGGGAAGTTGAGTCGTCGTCATAAATGCTTGGGGTATTTATAGTTGAGATCTGGGACCAGATGAACCACCCATAGGTGCGTATTACCCAGCCCATAGGCCTGGGCCTGAGGTCGGCCAAACAGTAACTCTGGACTCAGAATATCCATAGTATAATCAGCGTAGGATTCCTATGCCTTGGGCTCGAATTTATGCTCATGAGATCGAGAATGACGAAGTCCGACCTCACTAGGTCGTAGTAAAGTCTGCATCCAATTTATCCCTCATCATATACCCATCATACTACCTGATCTAAACTCAGCTGCTAACTCAAGTACTGTTCAAAATCACACTGCTGATTGTCTAACAAACGAGTTGCAAACAGCTGACAGACCAGTGACTATTCAACAGACAACAAATATTCAACAGACTACTACTGAAACTCCAATAGTAGTGTTGCAAAATCAAAACAGAGGACAACATTCAAACTTGCAACCTGATCTCAGATGGCTCAAGAATCACCCACATGAATTAGTGATTGGTGATCCTTTAAATAGAGTAAGGACAAGGAGAGCTGCTGCAAATGATGCAATGTTCGTCAGCTTTATATCTCAAATAGAGCCCAAACGGATTGAAGAAGCTCTTAATGATTCGAATTGGATTGAAGCTATGCAAGAAGAGTTAAATCAATTTGAAAGGAATGAATTTTGGTTCTTAGTTTCTAGACCTAGTCATCAAAGAGTAATTGGCACTAAATGGGTATTCAGGAATAAAATGAATAAAGATGTTATTGTCACCAGAAATAAAGCAAGATTAGTCGCCAAGGGTTACTGCCAAGAAGAAGGCATTGACTTTGATGAAACCTTTGTACCAGTAGTAAGATTAGAGGCAATCAAACTATTTCTCGCCTATGCTGCTCATAAGAATTTCACAGTCTATCAAATGGATGTGAAATCTGCCTTTCTCAATGGAGAATTAGCAAGAAGAAGTATATGTTGAACAACCTCCTGGATTTGAAGCTTATCAAGAAGGAGACAAGGTATATCATCTGAAGAAAGCCCTCTATGGACTGAAACAGACTCCAAGAGCATGGTATGATACCCTACCTGATTTTCTTTTAATTAAAGGATTTCGTTAAGGTAAGGTAGAATAAGACCCTGTTCACCGTTGAATGGGTAGATCACATATTATTAGTGCAAATATATGTAGACGATATTATTTTTGGTTCAACAAATCAACAGATGTGTGACAAGTTCTCCAAGCTGATGCAGAAAAAGCTTGAAATGAGCATGATGGGTGAACTAAACTATTTTCTTGGTTTGTAAGTTAGACAGTTGCCTGATGGAGTATTCATTAACCAAGCTAAATACACAAAAGATCTGTTCAAGAAATTTGGGATGGAAACTAGCTCTACTGTTAGTGTTCATATGTCTACTGGACTTCGTTTGGATAAAAATGAAGATGACAAATCAGTAGATATAACCAAGTACAGAGGCATTATTGGGTCACTGTTGTATCTAACAGCTAGCAGACCTGGTATCATGTACTCTGTTGGGGTTTGTGCGTGATATCAATCAAATCCTAAGGAATCTCATTTCCTGGCTACCAAAAGGATACTTAGATACCTTAAAGGCACTCAAGAATTGGGATTATGGTACCCTAGATAATCTGGATTAGAGCTGATAGGATATTCAGATTCAGACCTTGCTAGCTGCAAGATTGATAGAAAGAGCACCACAGGTGTCTGTCAATTCTTAGGTAGTCGTCTGATCTCATGGATGAGTAAGAAACATACTTCAATATCTATCTCTACTTCTGAAGCTGAGTACATAGCTGTTGGAGCTTGCTGTGCACAAATACTTTGGTTGAAGCATCAACAAGAAGACTACAACATTAAGATCAGTGGAATCCCAATCTACTATAACAATACAAGTGCAATATCTCTTACTCAAAACACTACAAGTCAGTCAAGAACTAAGCATATTGTGATCAAACATCGCTTCATCAGAGATCATGTGGAAAAAGAAAATGTTATAATTGAGTATGTTCATACTAACAATCAGATCGCTGATATATTCACTAAACCTCTAAGTGATGCAAGGTTTTCAACTCTAAGAGCTGAATTAGGACTATTAAATTTAGATGCATAAGCTGAGGGGGAACTCATCAGAAGACTGGAGTTTATTAGCTTACTCATCTTATCGTCTTCAAGGTTAACTCTGAACAGACTAGTTAACTTATGGATTCTTAAAGTCAGGGGGAACGTGTAAGACTAGCAGTACTTCTGATTAAAAGATGAAATTTGTTGATGAAAGTTAGTTGAAGTTAACTTGTCATCAAAGATGTTCTTAGTTCTTGAAGAATGAAGATTAATTATCTTGCCGGATTGACAAATAACAAAGGAAGATTACTAGTTATTAGCTTTCACTAGTAATACCTGTTATCAGAACACTCGCCTGATCATATAAGTCGGCTGAGGCGGTTCGCATTCCCGCCTATCATTTAATGCTTTTTCAAATTTGAACTGCGTAATTGTCGCCCCACGATTAATGCTGACTTAAAACTGATCTAACAGTTCGCGTATAACACGGAAACCGACGCACTCTCAACTCATTAAAATCAGATCTGATCAGCTTACTGATATTTTACGCACCCAAATATTTTCTAAGGCATTGAGAGATTTCTGTTCTCGTTCTTTCTGCAAAAATACACTTGTTCTACTAATCTCTTTTCAGAATCAACCATGACTTCATCTCAAGAATTCAAAGCAGTGGGCATGTATCTTATCTACGATACATATCATAAGACTGGAACCGCCGTAATGAAGGCGATTTTGGAAAAGTTTAAGGCTGCAACACTAGTGGATATCATGGAAGCACATGATGAAATGGTTTACAAAGATCAAGTACTAGAGTACTATGGAACAAAGGATGCTCTTGACTTTATTGCACTGGAGATTAAGGCAACAGTTGGAAGGAAAGAAATTTGCATCACTCCTGCTCTGTTGAGCGAGAATTAAGGATTGTCAAACAAAGGAAGAACAGACGTGTCAACTATGGCTGCAGATAAGGAACATGAATTTTGGAGCATTTGTACTCATGAGGGGGAAATACTATCAGGTAACATAAAGAAGAAGCAATTGAAAGATGAATATCAGCGCATGGCTGATATGGTGGCCAAAGTTATAGAAAATTGCACATTTTCTTTGGATTGTATTACCATGAAAATGTACCACACAATGATAGCAATCCACTATGGATTTGAAGTTAATTGGGCAGTGATTATTTGGTACATTCTGGCAAACTTTCATAAGAAGGCACAGACACATCATAGAATCTTTCTAAGTCATCTGTTCACGGTGTTGGGATGTGATCTGACAAATGGAAAGGTTGTTCACAATGCTAAGGCGATGCTCTCATACCAGGCTGTGAAGGGAACTACCAAGAGAAAGACAGCTGATGAGTCGCCTGCTGAGCCTAAGAAAAAGGCTCCCAGTAAGAAAATAAAAGTATCTATTCAAACAGCTGCGCCAGCTGTTCAAGCCAGAACAGATGCTAAGGAGAAAGCTGTTGCTGACGAAATCATTCGTCAGATGACTGATGAGATATTGGAGATATCTGCTGGTTTACCTTCTAGAACCATATCAAAAGAAAAATCGGCCGAAAATGTTGCAAAGAGGACAAGGAGTCAGTTGAAGGACACTGCAGCGTCAAATCCTGTTAAGGAGAAGGTGGTTCCTAAGAAGTCTGCCAAAAGAAAGATGGTTTTTGAACCATCTCCCACTAAGTCTGCTGACTTGGTCAGGCAAGTCCCTCAATCAGCTGAGAGGCCTGTTGAAGATGAAACAACTCCCCAACAGCCAGCTTCAACTGCTGAGGTTTCTAAACATCAAGATGATCCTGAAGTGCAGATCATCGAACCTAAAACAGCCGTTCCTATCTCTACTGCTGCTCCTGAACCTACTGCTCCTGATAAACCTAAGCTAACAAAAATTGTTAATATCAGAATCTCTGCAGCTGAAAAGAAGAGAAGGGAAGAAGCCCTTGCAGAGAAAAAGGCCAAAGAAGATCTTGCAAAAGCTATAAGGCTGAGCAAGATTCAAGCAGAGAAGGAAGAAAAGAAAAGAAAAATGACAGCTGCTGAACTACAAGTCGCAGAGGACGCTGAAGTGGCTTAAGCTCTAGAGATGAGCAAGAAAGATGCTCATAGGCCTCAACAAGCTAGTGGAATAAAGATTGGTGAATCTTTGAAGACAAGACAGATTCTGTCACCAGGTCAGAGAGATGAAAAGTGCCCGTTTTCTGTTAAGTGGGCTTTAGACATTGTAAAAGGTCATCCAATAGCCTTTGCAAGATTTGAAGCTGCACTGGTAGAGTTTGATAGAGAACTCCAGCAGGCTACTCTGTTTGTTCAAGAAAAGATAAGGTATAATCAGTGGAGGAACTTCAGATTTAATAAGTCTGTTGCGGAGATCAAAGCTTGGAAGGAGTTTGAGGCTGAAGAAGAGTGGTTACTATCATTTTTCCAACTTCCTCCATCTCAAAAGCATTAAACCCTTATCACATTAGGGATGTCTTTCATAACTATGCAAGGACTTAAATCAATTTGGTACTTAGTTTCTAGACCTAGTCCTCAAAGAGTAATTGGCACTAAATGGGTATTCAGGAATAAAATGAATGAAGATGGTATTGTCACCAGAAATAAAGCAAGATTAGTCGCCAAGGGTTACTGCCAAGAAGAAGGCATTGACTTTGATGAAACCTTTGCACCAGTAGCAAGATTAGAGGCAATCAGACTATTTCTCGCCTATGCTGTTCATAAGAATTTCACAGTCTATCAAATGGATGTGAAATCTGGCTTTCTCAATGGAGAATTAGCAAGAAGAAGTATATGTTGAACAACCTCTTGGATTTGAAGCTTATCAAGAAGGAGACAAGGTTGATGGGATAGTGCCCTGCAAGCCAATACATTTAGCTTGTACTGGAACTATCATTATCTTTCTTTAGTATAGATGACTTAGTACGCATGTTTATTTATATGTGTATAAGGATAAACAATGGGCAACTTCATCTCTCGCGAATACATTTAAGCGATTGGATGAAACCCTTAGATTACATTTGACTATGGGACGATTCACTTCAGTACTGAGTGCAATCATGAAACAGCCTCAAAGGTCGTAATCTTAAAACTGTTCCAAGTCATAGATTTCGAACGAGACGGGGTATTGTAGGAATCGCCAAGACTTGTACAAGTATGCATGATTCACATGGAGTGAATTTGTAGCGTTTCATGAGCATGGCATTTGAGGCCAGTGCATATGAGTAGGTGGTTCAATGGAGGATTGAACGCATCGAACGACCCGAACAGAGAAACCCATTGTGGAAGCGCATGTCGCATATCGGTGATGGGATGTTTCTCAAGGATTATAATAGTGTACGATTTAGTCCTTTGACTTGAGGTGCTAGGGCGAATTCGGTGCATGAAAGTGCGTACTTAGATCTAGGTATAGGCCACTTAGCTTGGTCATAACATGCCTAGGTTGGGTGCGTATGGACATGTATGCGAGTGGTTAGTACCAATATGGAATCGATTGACTCACTGTAATGGGTGAGAGAATTTCCTATACGATTCTTAGGTAATATATCCGAGAAACCCGTGGCCACGGTCGGTGACGGATTTGGAAAGGGGTTTCCAAATTTAGGAGTCACACTGGAATATTATCCTGAATTAGAAAGTATAGTTATCGAGACAAATTTAGAGGTGCCAATCAATTCACACACCCTAAGTCTTGATCGGGAATATTAGTCGATAGAAGGACCGTACTTATATGAGACGAGGTTCACAAGTATCAATTCACCTGAAGTTGGGCTTCATGGGCTTGTGGCTAGACATCGACCATGAAGTGTAGGTACTCCTGAGTTAAAAGAGGATTTGATTCTAGGAGTGGTCAATTAAAGGTTGTTTAATTGACCGGAGCAATTTATTGTTCATAAATTAAATCACGAGGAATTCATGGGCCTGCTGCCAATTGATGGTGAACCCAGAGGGTCACACACAATACAATTGGACGGTGACTGTTGAAAAATGATACTAAAGGAATTAATTGATTTAAAGGTAATTAAATCAATTAAATGAATTTAAGTATTTAATTCAAGTGGGAGATTAATTAATTGGTTGACTTAATTAATTAAATACTTAATTAAGTTGCTAATTAATTATATAAAGGAAATATTGATTTATAAATTGGATTGGGCATTTAATTAAAGTGGTTAATTAAATGACAGGCTTGTAAAACATGGGCCTTTAATTAAAAGCCCATAAGGAGTCTTGCAAACCTAGGTCAAAAGGGAGTCTATAAATAGGGTTCTACTAGAGCTCAAAAAGCTAACACCCTAGCAAAAACCCTAGCCTCTTTTCTCTGACCTAGCCGCCGCCCCCTCTCCTGCGCCGCCAACCTAGTGCCGCCGCCACCTGCTGCCCTAGCTCCGCCGCCGCCGCCTCTCCCTTGTTCCACCGTGTTAGATCTTGCCTTGCCAAGTAGATCTGCACAGTCCTGCTTCGACAAATCTCCTAGATCCAGTTCTGAGCCTAAGACTAGGAGGTGTTGCCAGAATCCAGTTGGTGTGGACCATCTTTAAAGGTGAGACGCTCGGATCACTTCTGTGAACCAGATCCAGATCCAGATTCAGAATCAGAACTGAAGGTTGCCACCACCTTGCCTGTGGTGAGGTAAATCGCAAAAACCCCCTTGTTTAATTCAATGTGTGTTTTTGTTTCTTGCTTGCGTATAAATAATATGGAGAATCTTATATGGGATCTTGGGTGCTTCGAAAAATTTTAAATTCCGCACTTTCGTTGTTCTGACAATCGAGGCAACCCAACCACTATCCCAGGAGTGGTATCAGAGCCAACTCCATCATTATTATACGAAAAGCCTGAACATAATGTGTTTTCATCGTATATGTTTAATTATGTATATGTAAACACGTGATAATTATGTTCTGTAAATTGATTCTTACATGTTATGACTGGATCTATGATTGGGTAAAACTGCTTTTTGAGATCTGTGCCGATTTTATAGTTTTTGAAAACTTCAGGACTTTTATGCAAAGAAATCCAGATTAGGGTTTTAAAGGGCTGAAAATTCAAAATTTTTGAAATCTGGAAATTTCAAAATTATGGACTGTTTTTGCAAATCTGGTCGCACGGGTTTTGGGGTCAATTTGTAATTTCCAAAAACTTTGGGGCTGTTTTGCAATTACCGAAACTTGAGGGGTCAATTTGAAAAATCAAAATTTTTCAAAATTCAAAATCTTATTTTCTGGTAGCTGCCCAAATCTGCTCAGGGGTGTTTTTGTAACTTTTTAAAATTTTGGGGTCAAAGTGCAATTTTCGAAAGTTGAGGGGCGAAAATGCAATTTTCAAAAGTTGAAAAACAGAATCTGAATTTGAGCAGAAAATTTATTTTGTTTACCCGAATATTCATTTTTGTCATAATTAGTAGTGACTAAAAAGTAAGAATCATAGGAAATTAGTTTTAAAAGGTAGTTTTAAAATTAAGAAAGAAATATGTAAAGGATGTTTGCATGTTTCTTACTCTACGTGAATTGTTTACGTGGTTTTCGATTGAGTCGAGCCTTGACCTTAGGGTAGATGTGATTGGTTTAATTTAATGTTTGGTTTTTATTGGGTCTGCGAGCCTATTATGTTTTTGGGCCACTTTGAGCCTTTGTAATAGAATATGGCTTTACTGCTTTCCTAGTTTAGGATGGAGGCCCGTTTACAAGCAAGGAGGGAACCCAAGAAGATATGAAGGCCATGTATGCATGGTACATTGTGTAATAGCATAGAGCTTTATGAGAACCCTTTAGATTGACCAATAGGGCCAACATCATTGGCTCGATGATGGCCCACATAGGAGGCTCCCGATCGAAAACATATTGTGGTAGTATGCATGCTAGGCTTGTATGGCTTTTATTTATTTTGTCGATTTATATTTAGCTTGTATGAGATGCGCGCTAGAATCTAGATCGTAATAAAAGATAAAGCATAACTGAATCGGTGAGATCACGAGGAGAGTTAGTATGACTTTCAAACCAGAAATTCCCCTCTCGAATTAAATATTAAGTCATATTGGATTAAAATAAAATGAAGTATTTATATAAATCCAAGCCTTCCATCAATAGGGACTAGCGTATGTTGTTTACTTATCGATAGAGGTGATCCAGAGTCTGGCACCCGAGTCGAAGAAAGGGACAATACTCGAAATTCCTTGACTCCTGTTTTTAACTAAAGACGACAAGGGTGAGGACTGATTGGGATGTGAGGATCGACCGATAACTAGTTACGGAGAACTCACGACCGGGCCCATTGCTCATCATGATTGATGGGTAACACTTATGATGTAGCAGTGCTAGATAAGTGCGAAAACCGAGGCAAAATAGCTTGAAGGTTGTGGAGTGACACAATTGGCAATAAGTATGCCTACCTGGGGAATTGGTTGTATGGCCACGAGTCGTGGGTGCAATTAATTGCCGCCGGGACGTCAAGACCTACTAGGAAATAGAATTTCCCGAACAATTGAAGGGGTAATTGTTTCGATAAAGTAGTGGGAGAACTTCTACGATAGAAAGTCCAACCTTCGTAGATTATAAGTATTATTCATTAACTAGTCCACTAAATATTTGTCTTCTCTTTAGGATACTGAGATATCTGTAATTATCCATTTTACTATTTATCCTCGACTAATAAAATAACTGGATCAAAATATCGACTAGGCAAAACTTGAGAATTGTCTTAAATTCCAGAAGTGGGAATGATGTTCTTAAACGACGAGCCTATGCCTTATGCGCTTCCGAGATAAGTCAAAATAAAATAAACGAGTCAACCGTAGAGTATGGGAATATTAATGATCGTTTCCTCATATAAAGATGAATCTCAAAAGTGAAACGAATCACCTATGAAGTATGGGAATCTTAATGATCGTTTCCTCAAATAAGCATCAAGATTGAACGAGCTATGGAAGCAACATGAGGAGCATGTCTGAAGCTTCCACCTCAAAAGGCCTGTTTTGAGGACCAATCTTCTGAAACAAACCTCCACCTCAAAAGGCTTGTTTTGAGGAGTAGTTTTGAATCAATATGATTCGAGCCTTCTAAGGAATTGTTTCAAAACTCGAGAATAAATGAAGGAACTAGTGTCAAGGATCACTGTCTTTGTTTTATCAATCTAGTTGAAAACTGGATCGATTAAACGTAGGCCTGCAAGTGATCTTAACATTAACTTCCTCCTAAATTCTCCTCCCGCTCATTCAAATGACTCTTGAAATATACTGATCTTATTTGATAAGTCGATCACATTTCATGAATCAACCAAAGTACTGGTTAAAGGCAAATAGGATAAACCTGTCATGATCGTTTACACTTCATGGACTGCGAAGTCAAAGAAGAGTAAAATGAAGAATAATTTATTCTCTTCTAAATTCGACCATAAAGGTAGTCAAAAGAACGCAAGTAGCCTAAAAGTCGAATTATCCCACTGGATCTAAGAAAGGCACTGATACATTTAATTGATTAGATGATCTAATTAATTAAGCAACATTTCAATTAAAGGGTTAATTGAAAGGGAGAAGGAATCAATTAAAGAAGTTAATTGAAAGGAAGTAAATTAATTGAATAAAACCATTGACTCAATCTTATTGAATTAATGTGTGAAGTTCAATTTAATACAAAGATAATAACCCATAACTTTGGTACGCTAGACTTGGACACATCTCCAAGAGTAGGATTCAAAAGTTGGTTTCGCCTAAGCTTCTTGAAAAATAGAACTTGGATGAACTTCCAACCTGCGAATCATGTCTCAAAGGAGATATGACCAGATCTCCCGTCACAGGGAATCTAGAGCGAACCAAAATCTGGATTTAATCCATGAATATGGACCACTAAAAGTTACTGTGAGAGGAGATTACTCATACTTCGTACTTTTGCTAATGACCTTGGTCGTTAGTGGAAAATGAATCTAGTGAGATACAAATCCGAAAAACCTTTGAATATTTTCAAGGTATTTCAATACGAAGTAGAGAATCAGCAAAGACAAAGTATTACGACCATTCGATCTAGTTGAGATAGCAAATACTTGTCAAGGATTCCTCAATTATCTTAATGAGAATGAGATTCTCATATAACAAACTCCTCTTAAGACGCCTCAACTTATTGAAGTGTCTAAAGAGATGGAATCTAACATTGTTAGGCATTGTTCGATCCATATTTAGATTTGTTAAAGCTTCCTTATGCATTCTAGGGGTTAGTCCTCTTGACTGCATCGAAGATACTGAGCAAAGTACCTTCAAAGTGCGTGCCTGCAAAGCTTTACCAAGAAAGATATGGCAAAATACCTTTATACTCTTACTTCTGAGTATGGAGATCTCCTGCCGATGGTAGAAATGCGAAAGGAGATAAATTGGCTAGTAGATCCAATTTGTATATAATTGTGGGGTATCCAACGAAATCCATTGGATACCTGTTCCACGACAATGAGAAACAATCATTTCTCCTAGATACCCGTTCCTCTGTTGATGAATCTCTCGTCAAAGGAAATGGAAACGTCATGGAACTTGATGAAGTCCAAGATTTGGACCCGTCCCCGCAAACAGTGGGAGTTAATCCAAAATTTACTGAACCTACCAGTACACCTACTCTTCAAAGGTTTGATCGAATTCGTAAGGATCCAGAACGATTTGGTTTCATTCACGAAAACGAGAAAGTGGAAAGTGATCCAAAGACCTATCAGGAAGCGATGTCAGACATAGAAACGGGTGCGTGGCTCGAAGCCATGCAAACCAAAATGGATCCCATCCATTCCAACAAGGTATAACCTTGATTGATCCACCCAAGGGATTTATCCCTATAAGTTGACTATAAATTGTAAGTGGATCTTCAAACTTGGAATGAATGAAGAGGTGTTGCCTCTAAGAATTGACTAGTGGTAAAAAGGCTATTCGCAATGTTCTGGAACAGACTTTGATGAATCTTTTTCTCCATTAGCAATGTCTAAATCCATTAAGATTCACATTTGTTCTGATGAGATAGTCAAGATATTTGACTTCATCGAAACGAGTATGAACCATGAGTGTACAAAAGGATTAGTGGGAGCGCGATGAAGCTCATATTTTATATGTCGATAATGTTCTGATTATCTGGTATGATATCGGAATGTTAGCACAGATGAAAGCATGGTTGTCCATGCAATTCTCCATGAAAGATTTAGGAGAAACATCTTGCGTATTGGAATATGTATATATGAAGTAGATCAGAAAAGATGTTGACACTCTCTAAATCTAAGTACATAGAATCAATACTGAAAATATTCAGTATGGAGAATCCAAGAAAGGATTGCTTCAAGTGAGACATTGTATCCCTTGTTCCAAAATTGATGTGCCCTACATCAAATGAGAATAAAGGAGAATGTCTCAAATACCTTATGTTTCAAACAAAAGGTTGCGTGTGGCATGCTTTACTATGTACTAGACCAGACGTAGAACATGCTCAAGTGTCGCGAGCAGTTGCTAGTCAAAATCCAGTGAAGAAGTACTGGACCACCGTAAAAGATATCCTTAAGCTCTTGACAAAGACTAAGGATTTGTTCTTGGTCTACGGTGGTAGTGGAGAATTAAAATTCGAAGGATTCACTGATTCGAATTTTCAGTCTGATGTGGATGAATTAAGAACATCCAATTTTGGATACATATCCTGCATCATTGGGGTAACGGTGAATTTGAAAGGGTTCCAAGCAAATTACCGTAACCATCCAAACCACTGAAGCAAGATATATTGCGGCATTAAAATGCAGCATTAAATGCGGCTTGAGAAAGTGTTTGGATATAAAACTTCATCCTATGGTTGGATGTAGTGCCTAGCATTGCGAAGCTCATGATTATCTTCTATGATAACATTGGAGTTATTGCTAAAGCAAAGCATTCGAGATCTCACCAGAAATCTAAACAAAATTGAAAGAAAGGTACCATTTGATTAGAAAAATCATTGGTAGAGTTAACGCGGGTAACGGATCGCGTCGACTCAGAAGACAACTTAGCAGATCCACTAAAAGGAGGCTACATCATGAAATGAGTTCGAAGAACATCTTTAAAAAGGATGGGTCCTAGAAACGTTTGTGATTGGCTTTAGGGCAAGTGGGAGATTGATGGGATAGTGCCCTGCAAGCCAATACATTTAGCTTGTACTGGAACTATCATTATCTTTCTTTAGTATAAATGACTTAGTACGCATGTTTATTTATATGTGTATAAGGATAAACAATGACCAACTTCATCTCTCGCGAATACATTTAAGCGATTGGATGAAACCCTTAGATTACATTTGACTATGGGACGATTTACTTCAGTACTGAGTGCAATCATGAAACAGTCTCAAAGGTCGTAATCTTAAAACTGTTCCAAGTCATAGATTCCGAACGAGACGGGGTATCGTAGGAATCGCCAAGACTTGTACAAGTATGCATGATTCACATGGAGTGAGTTTGTAGCGTTTCATGAGCAAGGCATTTGAGGCCAGTGCATATGAGTAGGTGGTTCAATGGAGGATTGAACGCATCGAACGACCCGAATAGAGAAACCCATTGTGGAAGCGCATGTTGCATATCGGTGATGGGCTGTTTCTCAAGGATTATAATAGTGTACGATTTAGTCCTTTGACTTGAGGTGCTAGGGCGAATTCGGTGCATGAAAGTGAGTACTTAGATCTAGGTATAGGTCACTTAACTTGGTTATAACATGCCTAGGTTGGGTGCGTATGGACATGTACGCGAGTGGTTAGTACCAATATGGAATCTATTGACTCACTGTAACGGGTGAGAGATTTTCCTATACGATTCTTAGATAATATATCCGAGAAACCCATGGCCACGGTCGGTGACGGATTTGGAAAGGGGTTTCCAAATTTAGGAGTCACACTGGAATATTATCCTGAATTAGAAAGTATAGTTATCGAGACAACTTTAGAGGTGCCGATCAATTCACACACACTAAGTCTTGATCGGGAATATTAGTCGATAGAAGGACTGTATGTACATGGTAATTATATGAGACGAGGATCACAAGTATCAATTCACCTGAAGTTGGGCTTCATGGGCTTGTGACTAGACATCGACCATGAAGTGTAGGTACTCCTGAGTTAATAGAGGATTTGATTCTAGGAGTGGTCAATTAAAGGTTGTTTAATTGACCGGAGCAATTTATTGTTCATAAATTAAATCACGAGGAATTCGTGGGCCTGCTGCCAATTGATGGTGAACCCAGAGGGTCACACACAATACAATTGGACGGTGACTGTTGAAAAAGGATACTAAAGGAATTAATTGATTTAAAGGTAATTAAATCAATTAAATGAATTAAAGTATTTAATTCAAGTGGGAGATTAATTAATTGGTTGACTTAATTAATTAAATACTTAATAAAGTTGCTAATTAATTATATAAAGGAAATATTGATTTATAAATTGGATTGGGCATTTAATTAAAGTGGTTAATTAAATGAAAGGCTTGCAAGACATGGGCCTTTAATTAAAAGCCCATAAGGAGTCCTGCAAACCTAGGTCAAAAGGGAGTCTATAAATAGGGTTCTACTAGAGCTCAAAAAGCTAACACCCTAGCAAAAATCCTAGCCTCTTTTCTCTGACCTAGCCGCCGCCCCCTCTCCTGCGCCGCCAACCTAGTGCCGCCGCCACCTGCTCCCGTGAGCTGCCCTAGCGCCGCCGCCGCCGCCTCTCCCTTGTTCCACCGTGTTAGATCTTGCCTTGCCAAGTAGATCTGCACAGTCCTGCTTCGACAAATCTCCTAGATCCAGTTCTGAGCCTAAGACTAGGAGGTGTTGCCAGAATCCAGTTGGTGTGGACTATCTTTGGAGGTGAGACGCTTGGATCACTTCTGTGAACCAGATCCAGATCTAGATTCAGAATCAGAACTGAAGGTTGCCACCACCTTGCATGTGGTGAGGTAAATCGTAAAAACCCCCTTGTTTAATTCAATGTGTGTTTTTGTTTCTTGCTTACGTATAAATAATATGGAGAATCTTATATGGGACCTTGGGTGCTTCGAAAAATTTTAAATTCCGCACTTTCGTTGTTCTGACAATCGAGGCAACCCAACCACTATCCCAGGAAAGGTATATTGTCTGAAGAAAGCCCTCTATGGACTGAAACAGGCTCCAAGAGCATGGTATGATACCCTACCTGATTTTCTTTTAATTAAAGGATTTCGTTAAGGTAAGGTAGATAAGACCCTGTTCACCGTTGAATGGGAAGATGACATATTATTAGTGCAAATATATGTAGACGATATTATTTTTGGTTCAACAAATCAACAGATGTGTGACAAGTTCTCCAAGCTGATGCAGAACAAGCTTGAAATAAGCATGATGGGTGAACTAAACTATTTTCTTGGTTTGCAAGTTAGACAGTTGCCTGATGGAGTATTCATTAACCAAGCTAAATACACAAAAGATCTGTTCAAGAAATTTGGGATGGAAACTAGCTCTACTGTTAGTGTTCCTATGTCTACTGGACTTCGTTTGGATAAAAATGAAGATGACAAATCAGTAGATATAACCAAGTACAGAGGCATTATTGGGTCACTGTTGTATCTAACAGCTAGCAGACCTGGTATCATGTACTCTGTTGGGGTTTGTGAGTGATATCAATCAAATCATAAGGAATCTCATCTCCTGGCTACCAAAAGGATACTTAGATACCTTAAAGGCACTCAAGAATTGGGATTATGGTACCCTAGAGAATCTGGATTTGAGCTGATAGGATATTCAGATTCAGACCTTGTTGGCTGCAAGATTGATAAAAAAAGCACAACAGGTGCCTGTCAATTCTTAGGTAGTCGTCTGATCTCATGGATGAATAAGAAACAGACTTCAATATCTTTCTCTACTGCTGAAGCTGAGTACATAGCTGTTGGAGCATGCTGTGCACAAATACTTTGGTTGAAGCATCAACTAGTAGACTACAACATTAAGATCAGTGGAATCCCAATCTACTGTAACAATACAAGTGCAATCTCTCTTACTCAAAACACTACAAGTCAGTCAAGAACTAAGCATATTGTGATCAAACATCGCTTCATCAGAGATCATGTGGAAAAAAGAAATGCTATAATAGAGTATGTTCATACTGACAATCAGATCGCTGATATATTCACTAAACCTCTAAGTGATGCAAGGTTTTCAACTCTAAGAGCTGAATTAGGACTATTAAATTTAGATGCATAAGCTGAGGGGGAACTCATCAGAAGACTGGAGTTTATCAGCTTACTCATCTTATCGTCTTCAAGGTTAACTCTCAACAGACTAGTTAACTTATGGATTCTTAAAGTCAGGGGGAACGTGTAAGACTAGCAGTACTTCTGATTAAAAGATGAAATTTGTTGATGAAAGTTAGTTTATGTTAACTTTCATCAAAGATGTTCTTAATTCTTGAAGAATGAAGATTAATTATCTTGCTGGATTGACAAACAACAAAGGAAGATTACTAGTTATTGGCTTTCACTAGTAATACTTGTTATCAGAACACTCGTCTGATCATAAGTATTAGCTTACTCGTCTGATTATTTGTATAAAAGCACTGTTACTTAAAACTCTATATTTGAAAACACGCTTTTATAAGTCGACTGAGGCGGTTCGCATTCCCACCCGTCATTTAATGCATTTTGAAATTTGAACTGCGAAATTGTCGCCCCACGGTTAATGCTGACTTAAAACTGATCTAACAGTTCGCGTATAACACGGAAACCGACGCACTCTCAACTCATTAAAATCAGATCTGATCAGCTTACTGATATTTTACGCACCCAAATATTTTCTAAGGCATTGAGATATTTCTGTTCTCGTTCTTTCTGCAAAAATACACTTGTTCTACTAATCACTTTTCAGAATCAACCATGACTTCATCTCAAGAATTCAAAGCAGAGGGCATGTATCTTATCTACGATACATATCATAAGACTGGAACCGCCGTGATGAAGGCGATTTTGGAAAAGTTTAAGGCTGCAACACTAGTGGATATCATGGAAGCACATGATGAAATGGTTTACAAAGATCAAGTACTACAGTACTATGGAACAAAGGATGCTCTTGACTTTATTGCGCTGGAGATTAAGGCAACAGTTGGAAGGAAAGAAATTTGCATCACTCCTGCTCTGTTGAGCGAGAAGTACGGATTTTCAAACAAAGGAAGAACAGACGTGTCAACTATGGCTGCAGATAAGGAACAGGAATTTTGGAGCATTTGTACTCATGAAGGGGAAATACTATCATGTAACATAAATAAGAAGCAATTGAAAGATGAATATCAGCGCATGGCTGATACGGTGGCCAAAGTTATAGAAAATTGCACATTTTCTTTGGATTGTATTACCATGAAAATGTACCACACAATGATAGCAATCAACTATAGATTTTAAGTTAATTGGGCAGTGATTGTTTGGTACATTCTGGCAAACTTTCATAAGAAGGCACAGACAAATCATAGAATCTTTCTAAGTCATCTGTTCACGGTGTTGGGATGTGATCTGACAAATGGAAAGGTTGTTCACAATGCTAAGGCGATGCTCTCATACCAGGCTGTGAAGGGAACTACCAAGAGAAAGACAGCTGATGAGTCGCCTGCTGAGCCTAAGAAGAAGGCTCCCAGTAAGAAAATAAAAGTATATGTTCAAATAGCTGAGCCAGCTGTTCAAGCCAGAACAGATGCTGAGAAGAAAGTTGTTGCTGACGCAATCATTCGTCAGACAACTGATGAGATATTGGAGATATCTGCTGGTTCACCTTCTAGAACCATATCAAAAGAAAAACCGGCCGAAAATATTGCAAAGAGGACAAGGAGTCAGTTGAAGGACACTGCAGCATCAAATCCTATTAAGGAGAAGTTGGTTCCTAAGAAGTCTGCCAAAAGAAAGATGGTTTTTGAACCATCTCCCACTAAGTCTGCTGACTTGGTCAGGCAAGGCCCTCAATCATCTGAGAGGCCTGTTGAAGATGAAAAGACTACAAATCCTGCTAAGGAGTCAACTGCTGCTGCTGCAACAGCTCCCCAACAGCCAGCTTAAACTGCTGAGGTTTCTAAACATCAAGATGATCCTGAAGTGCAGATCATCGAACCTAAAACAGCCGTTCCTATCTCTACTGCTGCTCCTGAACCTGCTGCTGCTGATAAGCCTAAGTGAACAAAAATTGTTAAGATCAGAATCTCTGCAGCTGAAAAGAAGAGAAGGGAGGAAGCCCTTGCAGAGAAAAAGGCTAAGGAAGATCTTGCAAAAGCTATAAGGCTGAGCAAGATTCAAGCAGAGAAGGAAGAAAAGAAAAGAAAAATGACAGCTGCTGAACTACAAGTCGCAGAGGATGCTGAAGTGGCTTTAGCTATAGAGATGAGCAAGAAAGATGCTCATGGGCCTCAACGAGCTAGTGGAATAAAGATTGGTGAATCTTTGAAGACAAGACAGATTCTGCCACCAGGTCAGAGAGTTGAAAAGTGCCCGTTTCCTGTTAAGTGGGCTTTCGATATTGTAAAAGGTCATCCAATAGCCTTTGCAAGATTTGAAGCTGCACTGGTAGAGTTTGATAGACAACTCCAGCAGGCTACTCTGTTTGTTCAAGAAAAGATAAGGTATAATCAGTGGAGGAACTTCAGATTTAATAAGTCTGTTGCAGAGATCAAAGCTTGGAAGGAGTTTGAGGCTGAAGAAGAGTGGGTACTATCATTTTTCCAAAGTTCCTCCATCTCAAAAGCTTTAGACCCTTATCACATTAGGGATGTCTTTCATAACTATGCAAGGAGCATAGTGGCTAAGGAAGCCAAAATGATAAAGGATTCACTGCCTGTCAAGAGGAAGATGAGTGAAGACCCTGTTCAAAGGGCAGTAAAGATTGCTGTTTATCAGGCCCTGGTGAAATGGTCAGAACGATCAAGGTATTTCAAGGGATCTCGAAGTGATCTGCCATCACTGCCAAGTGTGCAACTGATTGCTTTTGGTCCTGAAATCAGCACTTATCAGGAGAAAGTGATCAAGGCACCTGTTCAAGGATCAATGCCTCTGATTACTAAAGTCATCCATCAGACTACGAAGATATCAGATGATGGAACTCCTGACACTGTTATGGCGGAAGAACAGTCTGCTGTTCAACAAGAAGCTACCCAGCCTGATGAAGTTAAAGTTCAAGAAAAGGTTGAAGAGACCGCTGGAGCAATTGTTGTTCACGAAACTTCTCAGGAGACTACTGAGCCTGAACAAAATGAAGAAGAAAAAGACGAAGACTTAGCAGATGTCTCAGTTCATCAGACTGAACCATCAACTTCTACTTCCAATTCAACAGCCGACAAGCACTCTGATCTGATGGAATCAATTCAGATGCTGCTAGATCAAACCTTGGAAGATAGACTCTCTAAGCTGATGAAGGAGACGAAAGAAGAAAACAAGAAGATACAAGATGAAAACAGAAGGCTACAGCAGGAAAACAAGAAACTGATTATGGACGAAATTGACAAATTTCCTCCAAATAATTCTCTTCAACTCACTCAAAGTCTGATCAGCATGAACAGAAACATTGAAGATGTGAAGTCTGATGTAAATCATCTTCACACAGCTCTCAAAAGACATGAAGGAGATATTGATGATGTCCTAGACTTTATCACAAAGCTTGCTGATGCTGAAACTGAAAAGAGCCTTGGGTTTGTATGACATATAGATGAAACTGCAACAAAAGTTCATAATAAAGTGACTACCTTACAACTCAACATGGACTATCTCAATGATCAGACTGGTACTCTACGTTCTATACTTAACCATCATACATCTCACCTGACCACAGTGGATTAAAACATCAGAAGGATCTGCACTGCTATCAATATTCCAACTGCTGATCTCCTCCCTACTGATGATGACAAAAAGGGGGAAGAGAAGTCAGTACCTGATGAAGGAAAATCAGCTCTAGTGACTGAAACTGTTCAAGTACCTGAAACAAATGACTCTGCTGATAAGGAGAAAGCTGCTGAGAAGGAAACAGAGCCTGTACCTGAGCAAGTTAATGAAACTGAGGAAAAGGCTGATGAAGAAAAGAAAGCAGAGACTGCTGAAGAAAAGACTGTTGATGCTAAGGAAGCAGATGCTAAGGAGACTGCTGATGAAAAGAAAGAAGTTGCTGATGAGGAAGAAGAAGAATCCAAGGAACCAGTCAAGTCTGATAAAGAACTTGCTGCAACCTAGGATACACCTGAGGAGCAACTGGATCCATTTGTGAAGTACAAGAACTTGGAACGCATCAAAAGAAGGGTAGAAGAAGTAGAAGAAGCTGAACGTAAACAAAAATGGAAGCTGCTCAAAAGAATCTTCTTGTTGATGATGCCAATGATGATGATGATGAGATTGATGATGAAGATGAAGAGGAGTACGTTGAAATTGAAGAAGAAGTGACTGATGAAGAATCAGATCACTAGTCTATATTTTCTTGTATCAGTTTACTGTCTTTATTTCTTCATCTTTTGGAAAACTTGTAACGTGTAATAAAATTCTCTAAATTAATGAAAGTTCAAGTTTTTATTCCAACAAATTATTTCTATCTCAGAAATCATTAAGATAAAACTTTAGTCCAGGTACAGGTACTTAGCTAATAAGTTTTGTCATCATCAAAAAGGGGGATATTGTTGGATGAAGATGAAGATCAGAATACAAGTAATTTAGAAGTTAAAGGGAGGTTTTGATGATTTCCAAAACATCTTAACCAGCTAAGTTAAAGGGAGCTTTTGATGATTTCCAAAACATATCAGTCAAGTCAAAATTCATTTGGTCCAAGAGACTACTGATCTGCTGTTGAAGGAAGAAATCAGATTAGTGAAAATCAGCCGAGTCAAATCAGATTAGTTCAAGTTTGGGATCAACTCAGTTCATCATCAGACTAGTATACTCATCAGCCTTATGAAGATGATCAGGAAGTCTCTCCAACGGTAATAAATGCACCTGGAGTAATTAATGTGAGGACTGAGGGTATTAATGACAAATGATTGAAGGAAAACCTCGTATCAGCTTAGTGCATTAAATGCTGTCTAACAAAAAGTACTGTTGACAGTACTGCTGCAGAGCAGAGAGCCATTCGCAGAAATTAAGGACTAGTACCCGAGGAATTTTAAATTTGTCTTTCTTCAACGGACATTTTTCAAACCTGGAGTGTACATAGTTCGTGAGACTGAAGAAGAAGAGAACAACACAACTCTGAGCAAATTTCCGAAGCAAAATCTCTCTAAGTCTCAAGAACAGCTCACTCACCTGGCGAAGTCCTTTGTTGACAGAACCAAGTTGAAGATTCAAGCTTAATCATTTTTCTGAGTGAAAAACTGTAAAGGAGTGTTGTGAGAAGTGTACATCCATCTTTGTGAGTGATCTAACTTCAGAGGATAGGTTTTCTTTGTGATCTCCTATTGTGAACTTACGGCCACATTCAATTGTTGTTTTGGCGTAAGTAGAGTATACTGTAAACTAAGTGCTTATAGTATAACCCAAGATCTAAGTGACTTGGAAGAGTGGACTAAAGGATTTTTATCCATATAACCACTATAAAAATTCTTTGTGTTTTAATTTGCATTGTTTCCTTGCATATTTTCAATATTGCATAAAACACTTTAGAAAAACTGTTGAAAGATTTTGTAAAAGGAATTTGTTAAAACAGGGGACAAATCTTTCAAAAGACTAGAAGTTTACTTGTGAAAAACACTTACAAAATATCCGCTGCAAGTATTTTGTTGTTAAAGCTAAGTTTGGTGAAATCAGCTAAGTAGTAATACGAGAAATGGTTAACTGTGCTGTTCAAAGATTTTTTCGCGATCAGCTTAGTCAGCTTACTAATCAATAACAGCTTAGTCTGCTGATAGAAGACTAAAAAGTTTTTAAAGTCTAAAAATTTTCAGAGGTCTATTCACCCCCCCCCTGTAGACCTCATCTGACCACTTGGGACCAACAAGTGGTATCAGAGCGGGTGGTTCATTAGAATCAGCTGCCTGATCAACGAGCTTGATCCAAGTATTTTCTGAAGGTTTTCAAACTTTTTCAAAAGAGCATATTTAGAAAAACAAAACTTTTTAAAAATGGACTGTATCAGCCATGTTCCCCACATAGCTAGTATGAGCTTCGAAGACTGGAAGATCAGAATCGAGATCTTCTTAGCTGCCTACAATGACAACATGTACACATGTATCATCAAAGGTCCATTCAAATTCACCAAGACTATAAAGGTTGATGAAGTAGATATAGTGGTGGAAAAAGATCTACATGAGATGACAGCTGACGAAATCAAGCTGTACAATCTTGACAAAGTTAGCCGTTTCATCATGACCAGTGCCCTGGACAATGACAAATTTGATAAAGTCAAGCATTGCAAGACTGCAAAAGAAATGTGGGACAAGGTTCGTGACATGAGCGAAGAAAACAACGCCATTAAAGAGCATCAGCTGAGTGTTGCTCTGGAAAAGTTAAACAACTTCAAGATGAAGTTTGTGGAAACCATTGATCAGATGGATACAAGGTTTACAAGGACGCTGAATGAAGTTATCAAACTTGGAAAAACCTTCATTGATAAGGAGATAAACAGTCAGAGTGTTAAAAGCTTTGCCTCCAAAGTTCAACATGAAAGTGACAGCTATGGAAGAGTCAAGACCACTATAAAAATTCTTTGTGTTTTAATTTGCATTGTTTCCTTGCATATTTTCAAAGTTGCATAAAACACTTTAGAAAAACTGTTGAAAGATTCTGTAAAAGGAGTTTGTTAAAACTAGGGATAAATCTTTCAAAAGACTAGAAGTTTACTTGTGAAAAACACTTACAAAATATCCGCTGCAAGTATTCTGTTGTTAAAGCTAAGTTTGCTGAAATCAGCTAAGTAGTAATACGAGAAGTAGTTAACTGTGTTGTTCAAAGATTTGTTCGCGATTAGCTTAGTCAGCTTACTAATCAGTAACAGCTTAGTCTGCTGACAGGAGACTGAAAACTTTTTAAAGTCTAAAAATTTTCAGAGGTCTATTCACCCCCCTCTAGACCTCATCTGACCATTTGGGACCAACACAACTGAAGGTAGTGGAATTCCCTGAGACCAGAAGGAAGAGAACTGGCAAAAGGATGGTATTTGCTTCTCAACTAAAGAAAAATGAAGAAGATGAGCAAAAGAAGCAAGATGAAGTAAAATACTGGAAAGTTCTCAAGCTCAGGCTAAAAAGATGTCTGATGCTGAACTTGCTGCAAATGAAGCTCAGGACTTGGCTAAAGCTTTAGAAGCCAGTACAAAGGAATATCATGGTCCAAGGTACAGTTGTGGTATTGTGATTGGTGAAAAGAAAAGGCCAAAGTCAGTCATGCCTAGACCAAAACAAGCTAAGAAGAAGAGATATGAGATTAATCATGCTCTAGAGGTTGCACAAGGCAGCTCAAAAGTGTTTAATAAATTTGTAGCTGAGTTGGAAAGGTATAATTCAATGTTGATTCGTCAAAGTCTCTTTGTTGATGAGAATATAAGATACAACAGATGGAGAGACTATCATCTGACGAAGACAAAAGAGCGGATTATGTAGTGGAAAGCGTTTGCAGCTGAAGAAGCATGGGTCATGCAGTGGCTGCAAACCAAAAGCTTGAAACAAGCACTAGATTCAGACTACTTCCATGATACGATTCACTACAAGCTAAGGAAGCTGGCAAAGTCTGAAGCTTAGAAGATTACTGAGTCTATCCCAGAGATACCTGTTAAAGAATGAAGATTTTTTGGATAGAGTAGTCAAGCTGGCCATTTCCATCACTTTGGAAATGTGGGCTAAGAGGTCAAGATTCGAGAAATGAAGTTCTAGCAATATGACGCCCCTACCCAACTTAAAACAGATTGTCTTCGGACCGGCAATCAAAACTTATGAAGAACTACCAGAACAGAACACATCACCGTTTCAACTGCTGATGTTTTTGTTTATAAAATTGTGGTGTCTACTGATGATTCTTATTTTGTTACATTGATTGATGAGCCAATAAATGTCCAGAAGAATATTGAAGAACATGCCAAGACTTCATCAGTGGAGCTGTCTACTGCCCAATAGCAGACTTCACTGGATGACTGTCTGAAGGAGAAGAAGCCACTTTCTATAGACATCCCATCAACTTTAGCATAAGTACAACCAACTATACTGGAGTCAATTCAACAGTTGATTGCAAATCCGATAAAGGAAATAAAGGAGAGAAACAGAGAGCAAATGAAGAAATTTGAGGAACTGGCCTCAACTCTGCTATATGCTGCTGCTGAAAGAGTCCCAACAAAGGCTGCTGAACCAAGTCATCTGATAGTGGATGAATTAGCTAACATCAAAACTGAAGTTCAATTTATCAGGACAGACATGGACACCTTTGGAGCAATGGTTCAGAACAACACAGCTGGTTGGGAAACATCAACCAAGTCGTTGCAAATGCAATGGTAGCACAAGAAGAGACAACTAAAAGCATGATGAGGGCATTTACTACTTCTACTGATCTACTTCGGAAAACTTAGACTTAGCTATTGGAGCAAGTGGACCCGACTCTTGAAAAGATGGAGACTTTTGCCAATTTGCAACATCTTAGGAGGGATACTCATATTGAGGAACAGAACATCAAGTTACTGTGTGAGGCAGTTAGCATCACTCCTGTTTTGCCAGAAGAACCTCTATACCCTGCTGATGATGACAAAAAGAGGGAAGATGGAGGATCTGCTACAAGGAAGGTTGATGATGTAAATCAAACTGATGAGGCCAGTGTCTTTGAAAAGTTGGAGTCTGCTGAAAAAGCTGAAGAAGAGAATACAAGCAAGCCAACTGATGAAGTGACTGCTGAAAAAGAAAAAGGAAGCAGATGATGTTTCTGAAGAAGCTGAAAATGAAGAAGAGTCCAAGGATCCAGCAAAATAAGATAAAGAGATTGATAGGCTAGTGTCCCGGAAATATCATTATCTTTCTTTAGTATAAATGACTTAATACGCACGTTTATTTATATGTGTATAAGGATAAACAATGGCCAACTTCATCTCTCGAGAATACATTTAAGCGATTGGATGAAATCCTTAGATTACATTTGATTATGGGACGATTCACTTCAGTATGAGTGCAATCATAAAACAGTCTCTAAGGTCGTGATCTTAAAACTGTTCCAAGTCATAGATTTCGAACGAGACTGGTATCAAAGGAATCGCAAAGAATTGTACAAATATGCATGATTCACATGGAGTGAATTTGTAGCGTTTCATGAGCAAGGCATTTGATGTAGTGCATATGAGTAGGTGTTTCGATAGGGGATCAAACGGATTGAACGACCCGAACAGAGAAACCCATTTTGAAAGCGCATGACGCATATCGGCGATGGGATGTACGATTTAGTCCTTAGACGGCTCAAGATCCTCTATACCACAATTGTGTATCACTAATAAATAATGGTCACATGTACAAGTTACAATTATTATAATTGTCACATGTACATGTGGCAATTATCTATTAGTGATACACAATTATGGTACATAAATTGTGGTATAAAGGATCTTCACCCTCCTTAGTCTTGAGGTGCTTGGGCGAATTCGGTGCATGGGCGTGTGTACTTAGATTTAGGTGCCGATCACATAGCCTGATCATTGTGTGCCTAAGTTAGGTGCGTATAGTCGTGTACGCGAATGGTTAGCATAAATATGGGATCTATCCACTCAACGTAGTGCGTTGAGGGAATTTCCTATACGTTCTTAGATAATAAATTCCGAGAAGCCCTTGGCCACGGTCGGTGACGGATTTGGAAAGGGGTTTCCAAATTTAGCAGTCACACTGGAATTATAATCCGGAATTAGAAAGTATAGTTATCGAGATAATTAGTGGTGCCGATCAATTCACACACCCTAGGTCTCGATCAGGAAATTAAGTCGATAGAAGGACCGTATGTACATGGTACTTAAAAGAGGTGAGGTTCACTGAGATCAATTCACCTGAACTTGGGCCTCATGGGCTTGTGGCTAGACATCGACCATTAGGTGTGAGTACTTGAATTAATAAGGAAAATAATTCTTGAGTGGTTAATTGAAGGGGTTCAATTAATCAGAGCAATTAATAAGCTCGCAAATTAAATCACGAAAGTCATGGGCCCGCGGTCAATTGATGGTGAACCTAGATGGTCTCACACAATACAATTGGACTGCTATAAATAATATAAGAAAAGTTTGATTTAAAGGGTTAAATCAAAACTTAAGAATTAAAGTGTTAATTCTTGAAGAAGAAAACTAATTAATTAAAGTGTTGATTAATAAGAGAGGAATTAATTTAATTGATTAATTATATTACATATTAAACGGGTTGAATTAATTAAATGAGTTTAATTGATTAAAAGAGGATCTAAATCCATTAGGAAACAAATAAAGACCATAAGTAAATGGGCTTTAAGTTTTCTAGTTGGACTAGATCACATTAGGTCAAGACTCCTTATCTATAAATAAGGAGAAGGAGACCAAAACCCTAACCCAAGCACAAAAGCCTCCCCCTTCTCCACGCAAGGAGGAGCCGCCCACTTTCTCTCCAAATCTGAAAATAGCCACCCCTTCCTTAGACAATAGGGTTCGGCCGAATTCCGTGCACAGGGTTCATGTAAATTGTTTTCACCTTCTTCCTTACTTGATAACCTATAGATCTTAGTTCTGAGCCTGTGGAATCAAAGAAGTTTCTACAATCCAGTTGGTGTGGACACCGCTAGAGGCACAACACTTGGGGTGCTTCTCTCGAACCAACTCTATCAGATCGGAAAGAAGACCGGAGAAAAACCACCACCGTACTAGTGGTGAGGTAAATTCGATAAACCCCCTTTTGTTGGTTTATTTGCTGAAAATCCTTTTCATATGACTAGATGAGTAAAGATCCTGTTTGAGTTATTTAAAATTTTTTAAATTCTGCTGCTTCTAACGTCCTGACGTTACCAATAACCTAAAAGTGGTATCAGAGCCTAACTCATTACTCTCATACGAAAAGGTCTGAATATAATTTGATTGCTTTATTTGTAATGTATATTATATTCGTGTTATTGATTCTTACTTGTTATGGGTAGATCTAATATTGGATAAAATTGCATAAAAACGTTTTGGGCCAATTTTATATTTTATGGAAAATAAAGGATTGTTTTTGCGGTTAGCGATTTTTTGGAAAACTGGACTGAAATTAATATTTTACAAACTGTGTGTTTTCTGTACATAAAGTAATTTTCTGGAAATTTTTCAATTTGGGGCTTTTGTAAAAATAAAAGTTTTGGGGCTTTTTTATAAATATCGGAAACAGTAGGGACTGAATTGCAAATTCAAAATTCTTCTAGATATAAAATTTTTTATTTTCGGTCCTCTGCCCAATTTCAAATTTGGTGTTAATTTGTAATTTCCAAAACTTCAGGTGTCAAATTGCAATTTCCAAAAGTTGGAGGGCCGAATTGCAATTTTCAAAAAATGAAAAAAAAATTTATTCAGGTTTTTATGCATAAAATTATTTTGTTTATCCGAATATAGGTTATCATAATTAGTAGTTACTTAAGTAAGAATCTAGAGAATATTTTAAAGGCTTTTAAAATAATTGAAGTAGGATAGGAAACTAGTAAATGCGTTTGCTTGTTTAATTGATCAACGTGAATGTTTACGTGGTTTTTGATTGAGCTGGGCCTTGACCTTAGATGTCATAACCCGTTTTCGTGACATGTTGCATGTGTGTGTATGTGCATATATTATATTGGGCACTGCGTGCTTTGCATTCATTAGTTACTCGATAATATTATTTTATATGGTTTAAACCATAATTATGTGATATATGACTTCATTTACATGTTCATGTGAGTTGTTAAACTCAAAAGTGTTGATCTATAAATTTTCCGGGACTTTGTGAACCAAATTTGAAGCCCTAACTTCAGAAAATCATAATTAATTCATACGACCTTGGAATCAGGTGATTCAAAAGGCTAACTTGCCTAATTTTTCATGATCTAGATAATGGAAGAGGTTTTGAGTGTTTTTGGTTCAGTAAAATATAACAAACGAGCCCTGGACAGAATTGAAAAGGCTAGGCAATCTAGAAGGGTCAAAATAGTCCTTTCTCATTTCCACTCACTTATCCTCTATAAGATTATCTTCAACCTTAGTTCCAAAATAGATAGAAACAGAGCAAAAATATTCAGGTCTTCTTGGAGGGTTTCAAATCATCAAAACAATTGTTAAGAAATCAAGAAAAATCGGTTACGGTGTCGGCTTTGACCAAAGTTGCTCCTTGCATCTTCGTCTTCAATTTGCACCGATTATTTACTCTTGTAAGTGATGTTGTTAACTTCTAAGATTCATCCATGTTTAGGGATAGTTAAGATTAATTCATGGGGTGGTTATATACTTGTTATAAATTGTTCTAGCTTGGTACTTTGTAGAAGTTATGGCTTGAATTGTGAGTTTTCCCATATATGTGTTATAGGTATGGGCTGATTTTATAAGGAATTTATGGTTGTACTCTAGGAATATTTAGTATGATCTATTATGATAATTTGAGCTCCCTTGACACATAAAACAATGGTTAAATTGTTGGACTATTTTTAATTGACTAGTTTTGTGAAATTGTGCACATATCATAGTTATTTGTACATGGAACATTAACTTGTCATTGCTGGAAATTAGTGTTTAATTTCTTAATGTTCTTGGATGGCTTATTGCTATATAGAACAATAAATTGTACATATGAGATATTGTTATTTAGTGAAGTATTTATTATTGATATAAATAAGCATATGGAATTCATCCATGTACTTTACCTTGGATGAATTTCGTTATATATTTCATTGATACATCATACGGAAACCATGGTTTTATTTGTGCATACTCGAGGTGATGGTTTCCTTGTGGAGCCTCACGATCCTTGATCGTTGGCCACGATTCAAGGCATACGGCATTGGAACCCTTGCTAGCAAAGGAAACCTTTGCGATCCATTTATGGATTACATGATATGTTGATACCGGTATATTCTTGGACTTCTTTGTGTGATCGTTTATTTCGACACACGGCTATATGTTCGACATGGACATGATATGGACATGATTCAAGGCATCGAGTAAAGCTTCATCAACAACGTATCCTAATTTCATGTTATATGCTTTCCAACGTGCCCATACATATATGGCTTATTACATAACTTGTATATGACTTGGCTTTTGATATATGGAGTTATAAATGTTATTTAGGATCAATTGTTATAATTGTATAACTCTCTCGCATGCATGAATCACGACATCACTTACTAAGTCTTTCGACTTACCCCATTTACTTTGTTTTCCTTAGATCACAGTACCACCGGCGGTAGGCCTGAGTGAGAACTTGGGATCGACATCAAGTAGCTTCGGGTAGGTTGTTTTACATAGTTTGGCAAGGTAGTTATATATCGCGGTGAGGCATTTTTTGTACATGTACGGATCATTTAGATCCTTTGAGTCACTTTTGTTGTATATTTGGTAGCTCATAGCCTCACTCTTGTATTTTGTACTTATGGCTATCTTGGTTGTAATACAGTGTTAGCCACATAGTTTGTACCGTTTCAGTTGAGGAGTTGACAGTTATTTGCTGCAGGGTTTGTTTATATGGTTGCTACAATATTGTAGTTTATTTTTATACTTGTGTTGGTGCCACAATTGGTGATTTGATTAATTGTACAGGTTATACATTTTGTTATGCCATATTAAAATAGAAAAATCGCCCGATTACTTTGTAAAACTAATAGTTCGGCGGAATTTTAATATCCGTCCCTTTATGACTTGCTATGTAATATATTTTACAAAGGAATTATATGTCACAAGATATGGTTTTGTTAATAAAATGACATGTACTTGATATGATATGCTCGACATCCACGTCACTTTCCCGTGCTCGGGACCTACTCGGGACGGGGGTGTGACAGTTGGTTTCAGAGCGCGTTAGCTTTAAGCCGGGATAGGTTCCTTGGCTGTAGGTATGTGTTGACCATGTTTCTATAGTAACATAGAGGGTTATGTGTAGGTTCTTTGGGGTTCGTGAGTGTTGATTCTGATTCAGGATGAGTGCCGAGAGTAACCCACCTCACAAACAGGGGAAGGAACCTGCAGGAATTGAGCATAGTGCTTCTTCTGATCATGTTCCCTTGGCTAAAGAGCAGGAGATGAGTGAGATACATCAGAAGCTTGAGTATATTATGACCATGTTAGCTCCACTACAACAGCTTACTCAGCTGGCAGTACCAGCTGCGGGACCCCCAATTGAGGTTGTATCGTCTTCTCCGATTGTTACTACTTCTTCGGATAAGCAGGGAAAACCTTTAGAAAAGTTTATGAAATTGAACCCACCGAGATTTGATGGCCAGCCAGATGTGGATAGGGCAGAAGAATGGCTTGAGAGCATTACTCACATTTTTGTTGCCTTAGGCTTAGAGGATTCTTGGAGGGTTGTTTTTGCAGCATTCATGTTTACAGGGGCTGCCAGGAAATGGTGGAGGTTAGTTGAGGAAACTTGGGCTACTAAGCATCAACAACCGACATAGGATATGTTCAGACGAGAGTTTCGAGCACTATATGTTCCTTCCATTGTTCGTAAACAGCGGGAGAGAGATATCTTGAACCTGATACAGGGGGATAGCACTGTGTCAGAGTATGAGGCCAGATTCACCGAGTTGGCCGCCTTTAACAAGCATTTGATAGAGACTGAAGATATGAAGGTTGACAGGTTCATCACAGGTCTAAATGATGACTACCGTGACAGGTTGAAAGCCTTAGATTTTGATAATTACCATCAGGTTGTAGATAGAGCCTTGAGGTTGGAGTAGGGCAGGAGAGATAGGAGGGCTCAGTCAGTATCCGTACCAGTTTCTGCAGTATCTACAGCCTCTGCAGCATCAACACAACAACCATTTTCCCAGAGTGGGAAAAAGTCATGGAGAGGAGGAAGGTACATTGGAAAGGGCAAGGACTTTGGTAGACAGAGTTAGTTTTCACAGCCATCTAAATCAGTTGCAGCTAGCACAGTTGGTCCAAACCCACCTCAGACTGGTACAAGCACAGGTTCAGTGTGTAGACATTGTGGTAGGACCGGGCACACCGAGGATACATGTCGTCGTAAGCTTGGCCAGTGTTTTGCTTGTGGTGAGATGGGACATTTTTTGCCAGATTGTCCCAAGGCAAAGAACAAAAGTCAGGTATCAGGAGTGAAGAGGGACAATGTAGGGCGTCCCAAGGTTCAGGGAAATGTGTTTTCCCTAGGACAACAGGAGGCGAAAAATTTTACCTCGGTCATTACAGGTACACTAGTCGTTTCGAACTATCATTCTAGAGTACTTATAGACCCAGGATCATCCCATTCATATGTGGCATCACATTTTGCACACCATATGCATTCACAACCTTCTTATCTGCCATATGTGCTAGAGGTGTCCACCCCGTTGGGTGAGATCTTTGTGCCTAGGGTTGTATATTGTGCTTGTAATGTTATAGTAGAGGGTCATACTTTACCTGCTGATCTGATAGAGTTACCACTACATTTGTTTGATGTCTTGCTTGGTATGGATTGGCTTAGTGCTTATCATGCCCAGGTCGATTGTTTTAACAAGATTGTGTCATTACATGTGCCTGGCCTAGACACTTTACATGTCACGGGGGACAAGGGGAAACCTACCTTGCATATTTTATCTGCGGTACGAGCTACCAAGTTGATTAATCGAGGTTGCGAGGGGTTTCTGGCATTTGTGTTTGAGACTAATAGGGGTGAGATTAAACTAGAAGATGTACCTGTTGTTTGTGATTATCCTGATGTATTCCCTGAGGATTTCGCTTTTCCTCCTGAGAGGGAGATAGAGTTCTGTATTGATGTTACACCAGATACTGCACCGATTTCTATACCACCATACAGGATAGCACTAGCTATTATGCATGAATTGAAAGTACAGTCACAAGAGCTGTTGGAAAAAGGGTTTATCAGACCGAGTGTATCACCGTGGGGTGCACCAGTATTGTTTGTAAAGAAGAAGGATGGGTCATGGCGTATGTGTATAGATTATAGACAGCTGAACCGAGTGACAGTGAAGAACAAATACCCGTTACCATTAATTGAAGATTTGTTTGATCAGCTTCAGGGGGCTAAAGTGTTCTCGAAGTTGGATCTTCGGAGTGGGTATCACCAATTGAGGGTTCGAGACTCAGACATCCAGAAGACAGCTTTCAGGACTAGATATGGGCACTACGAGTTTATGGTTATGCCATTTGGGCTAACAAATGCTCCAGCTGTTTTTATGGATTTGATGAACCGGGTTTTCAAACCCTACCTTGATAGTTTTGTTGTGGTATTCATTGATGATATTTTGGTGTATTCCAAGACCAGGGCTGATCACGAGCAACATTTGAGAGTTGTATTATCCACGTTGCGAGATAGGAAGTTGTATGCCAAGTTTAACAAATGAGCGTTCTGGTTGGAGCACATTTCTTTTCTTGGCCATGTGATATCTAGTGCAGGAGTGACTGTTAATCCTTCTAAGATTGAGGCGATAGTAGATTGGAAACAACCAAGCAGTATTAGAGAGGTAAGGAGTTTTCTTGGTTTGGCAGGTTATTATCGGCGATTTGTACCAGGTTTCTCTAGTATTGCTGCTCCGTTATCTAGTTTGACCCGAAAAGGTGTTCCTTTTGTTTGGAGTGATCGTTGCGAGCATAGTTTCTAGACTCTGAAGGAGAGATTAGTTACTGCTCCAGTTTTGTCTTTACCCGAGGGATCAGAAAACTTTCTTATATATAGTGATGCCTCAAAAGAGAGCTTGGGTTGGGTATTAATGCAGAACGGCAAAGTGATAGCATATGCCTCGAGAAAACTTAACCTACATGAACATAACTACCCTACACATGACTTAGAGTTGGCTGTAGTTGTTTTTGCTTTACACAAGTGGAAACATTATTTGTATGGGGCCAAGTTCGAGATTTACACGGACCACAAGAGTTTGAAATATTTGTTTTCTCAAAAGGAGCTTAACATGCGACAACGTCGATGGATGGAGTTCTTGAAGGATTATGACTGCACGATATTGTATCATCCTGGGAAGTCGAACGTGGTAGCCGATGCCTTGAGTAGGAAAGCAAACATTTCTAGCATCATGGCACGAGAATGGAGACTTGTTGAGAGTGCAGCCAGATGGGATTTCACTACTATCAGACATGGGTTTATATGTGCAAGTATCCAGATTCAGCCCAGGATGTTACAGGATATTAGAGATGGACAGGCACAAGATATGAAATTTCAAGAGATTATTAAGACCTCAGGGAATAGCCAGGATTCTTATTTCCGAGTACATGAGGATGGTATTCTTCGATTTCGTGGTAGACTATGTGTTCCTTCTGTTGATGAGTTGAGACAGAAACTATTAGAGAAGGTGTTGGTATAAATGAGAGAAGGTTTTGAAGATGACAAAAAGGCCATAAAAGTTTTGAAGATCAAAATGTTAAGTCATCAACTAAGAACAGCTTAGTGAAACCTATCTCAAGGTCTGGAAGCTATGTGACCGAATCAGCCGAGTGGGATATCAGATCAGTAAAGATCATATTGGTGATCATCCGCCAAGTCAAGATAGATATGTTCATTCGTGAATCAGCCGAGTAGCCATCAGCTTAGTACTCCCATCAGCCAAGTGAAGACGGTCAGCAAGCTGTCCAATGGTAACCAGCTGAGTGCATTAAATGGACTGACAGAAAGTACAGCAGACTGTACTGTAGCAGTTGCAGGGAGCCGTTCCAGAAAATGGGGACCAGAACTTGAGGACTGCAGATTTCTGTCTCATCTTCAACGGGCAGAAATTCAAATTCGAGAGTATAAATAGAAGACTAACTGAAGATCTAAAAGTGACTTGCACAATTCAAGATCACATCTTAAGAGCAAGATCCATCAGTTGAGTCGTCTGATCACAAGCCCAGTCATTTGTTGATGAAGCTTTTCGTTGAAGAACAGAGAACTTGCGTTGTCAGTCTGAGTGACTTTCAACTGAGAAAAGAAAGGAGTGTATATCCATCTGTGTGAAGTGATATAGCTTCTTAGTGTAGGTTTTCTTTGTGAGCTCCTATACTGAAAATAGCGTGAGGAGTGTAGATCCATCTGTGTGAGTGATCTAGCTTCGGAGAGAAGGATTTCTTTGTGATTTCTTACTGCGCATTTGTGGCCATTACATTTGTTGTTTGGCACAGGCATTGTATTCTGTTAACTTTGTGTTTTCTAGTATAACCCAAGATCTGTGTGACTTGGAAGAGTGGACTAAAGGATTTTTATCCATATAACCACTATAAAATTTATGTGTGTTTGATTCATAGTTTCTTTACCTTGCTAATTTTCAAAAGAACTCAAACATACGAACTGAACCAAAAGATTTTAAAAGGAGTTGTGAAAACTGGGGATAAAATCTTTTGAGTGAGAAAACTTAAAGAGGAACAGACTGGTTGAGAAAAACACTTGATAAATCCGCTGCCAACTAGTTTCTAAAACTATGATATTTTATCTGAATCAGCCTAGTGAAATCAGATGAGTGGTCAACTCTGCTGTTCAAATCTTTGTGCGCGATCAACTTAGTAATCTTACGAATCAGATCAGCTTAGTCTGCTGACAATAAAAGTTGAAGAAAAAGTTTTATAGTTTTTAGAGATCTATTCACCCCCCTCCCTCTAGATCTCATTGACCACTTTTGGGACCAACAAGTGGTATCAGAGCAGATTGGTTCATCTGATCCTCTTCCTGATCAAACGAACTTGATCCAAGGTGTGTTTTTCAAATTTTTCAAAAAGAGAGCGTATTTTGAAAATCAAAAACTTTTTGAAAAATGGATGTCATAAGCCATGTTCCTCACATTGGCCTTATGGACTTTGAAAGCTGGAAAATCAGAATGGAAATCCTTCTTGCCGCTTACGACGACAACATGCTTACTTGTTTTACAAAAGGACCATTCAGATTTCAGAAGATTGTGAAGGTTGCTGGCCAACCAGAACAGATAGTTGACAAAGAGCTGGATAAGCTGACTCCCAAAGAAGTCAAGTTAGTAAACCTTGATAAAAAGGCTAAGCTCATTATGTTCAAAGCTGTAGACGAAGAAAGATTCCAGAAGATCAAGCATTTCAAAACTGCCAAAGAGATGTGGGATAAAGTCTGCGAGCTAAGCGAAGGAAACGACGCTATCAAAGAACACAAGCTCAGTGTGGCTCTTGAGGAGTTTGAAAATTTCAAGATGAAGTCTGGTGAAATGATTGATCAGATGGATACCAGATTTACCAAAGCTCTGAATGAAGTTCTAAGGTTTGGTAAAGAATTTTCGAACAAGGAGATCACCGCAAAGGTTCTCAAGGCCTTGCCACCTAAATTCAACATGAAGGTGACAGCCATTGAAGAATCAAGGGATTTAGGAAAATTTCCCTTTCCGAACTGTTCTCATCCCTCAAAGCATATGAGTATCAAATGCCAAGAATGGGGTTAGAAGTGTCAACCAGTTCAGACCCTACTGCTGCTCTAATGGCGTCAGACAAGTCAAGAAAATCATCAGACAATTCAAAACAGAAGACTCTGCCGAGTTCAGAAAAATTCTACACTGCTGACGACCTTACCCTGCTGCTGAATGATTTCAAGAAGTTCTACAAGAAGAAAATGAAATTAAAATATAAAAATGCTACTTCATCTTCTTCTGATCATTTTTAGGAAAACATGGATTCCTTCAAAGCAAAACTTAAAGACTACAATGAAGAGGAGTATGGACTCTTGATCAAGGATCATTCTTACTCATCATCAGAAAAGTTTGCTGAAAAGGAAAAGCGTGCCAAAAAGGAGCGTAAGCTTAGTAAGAGCAAATCAAAGTTAGCTGATGCAGCAAAGCTAATAAACTCCGGCATATCTTATTCAGACAACCAGTCGTCTGATAAAGAATTTGAAGAAGTACCTGAAACTCTATGCTTAACTGTCATAGAATCTGATGATTCTGAAACTGAGGTAACTTCTACAATTAATGAAATGCACTATTTGAATCGTTTGAATAAATGCTAAATTACAAATTCAAATATTGTGTGTGCATTTGCCAAGCTTAATGATGAGATGACTCTCTGAAAAGAGCAAAACAGATCACTGAAACTTCATGTTGAAAAACCTCAATAATCAGCTGACTACAAAAAGTTGAGCATGAGAATGAAACTCTAAAGGCTGAGTATGCAGTTTGTTTTGAAGATATAAATGAATTTAAAGAAATTGCATCATTCTCTAAATTAAAAGAAATCAGAGGCTTAAATGAAGAAGTCTACTGATGCTCAACAGGTTAGAAAACCTAGTAAGCTACCTAAGACGAATCAGATAACTAAAACCCATCCGCTGAATAGGCTACTGATTGGAGTAAAATTTAAATGTCAAGTCTGCTAAATCTAAGGAGAGTTGTTAGATAACTCAGGTAAGAAATTGAGGCAAAAATGAATTATCTTGCAAGAATTTGAATCACATTATGATAATGATTATTATGATATCCAATGCTTATCCATATTATCATGCTGATCATTTTCACTGTGCTATTGCCATCCTCATTATAAAATGCATGTTTATCACATACGTCATGCATCTTACCTTGCTTATGAGTATTGTTTTAATCATGACCAGAAAGTGGTATCATCATGATTGAACATAAGTCACCAGATCATCTCATGTTAAAGGTTTTACTAACCCTGCTGGACCCAATAAATAAGGTGTACCAAAAATAGTCATTTGTTTTACAGGTGAAGTGCATGTGAGATGACAAAAATGAGTTGACTGCCTTGCAAATTTCACCAAGTTCAACAAGTGATCTTACCATCAAGTGTGCACAAGGACATGGTACTACCAAGCTGCTTATATCAGATTGCTCCAAACCATCAAGTGATATCAGTCAAGTGAGTGATATCAGACAAGTGGTGTCAGACAAGTGATATATCCAACAAGTGGTATTAACAAATGGTATCAACAAGTGGTAGACGCTACATTTGGAGATTTCAAGGAACGCAAGAGTGTTGAAAAGTTGAAGATTATCAAAGAATAACAAGTGGTATTAGAGACCAACAACTGATCGCAACAAGCAGTATCACCAACAAGTGTGGTATCAGTCAACCATGTGACAAAGAAAGTGGTTTGTTGATTTTGGATTCATAAGTTGAGGGGGAACTTATCAGAAGACTAACCCAGAACAGCTTACTGGAATTTAACGGCTGAGTGTCTTTGAAGAGAAACTCTCATCAGACTACTTGACCACGGATTCTTGAACTTAGGGGGAACGTGTACGACGAGCGGTACTCCTAAATAAAGATGAAGTTTTCAATAAGTCAAAATGAAGCTATCAGAAGACTGCTTCTTATCAGCCGACTGGAACTCAACAGACAAGTGTTATTCAAGAATGTACTACACCAAGTGGTATCAGCAAGAGTTATCACATCAACAAGTGATATCAGCTGACTAATCTGATTTACATTCATACAAGTAGTATCAGACTACAAGTGGAATAAGACCACAAAAAGCATCAATTGGTATCAATTCTTGAAGTCAAGGGAATTTTCTAGCTGGAGTGATAAACAGCAACGAAAACTACCTAAATCAGCCTAGTACTCACCTAATTGTCTTCAGCATACTAAGTTTGCAATCCTATAAAGAGAAAAAGGGGAAGAAGAGATGCAACTCAAGTATTATTGTTGATGACAAAAAGGGGGAAGATAAAGGATGCAACTAAGAACCCTTTAAACAGAAGATCCGAAAAGGGAAAAGAACCAACTATTGGTAATTTTTGAAAAGTTGTATCAGATCAATAAATTTCCATCTAAAGGTATGAAGACCAAATCTGAACACTTAGAAGACGTTCTTAGTTGAAGGTTTTGTCATCATCAAAAAGGGGGAAATTGTTGGTATAAATGAGAGAAGGTTTTGAAGATGACAAAAAGGCCATAAAGGTTTTGAAGATCAAAAGGTTAAGTCATCAACTAAGAACAGCTTAGTGAAACCTATCTCAAGGTCTGGAAGCTATGTGACCGAATCAGCCGAGTGGGATATCAGATCAGTAAAGATCAGATTGGTGATCATCAGCCAAGTCAAGATAGATATGTTCATTCTTGAATCAGCCGAGTAGCCATCAGCTTAGTACTCCCATCAACCAAGTGAAGACGGTCAGCAAGCTGTCCAACGGTAACCAGCTGAGTGCATTAAATGCGACTGACAGAAAGTACAGCAAACTGTACTGTAGCAGTTGCAGGGAGCCGTTCCAGAAAATGGGGACCAGAACTTGAGGACTGCAGATTTCTGTCTCATCTTCAACGGGCAGAAATTCAAATTCGAGAGTATAAATAGAAGACTAACTGAAGATCTAAAAGAGACTTGCACAATTCAAGATCACATGTTAAGAGCAAGATCCATCAGTTGAGTCGTCTGATCACAAGCCCAGTCATTTGTTGACGAAGCTTTTCGTTGAAGAACAGAGAACTTGCGTTGTCTGTCTGAGTGACTTTCAACTGAGAAAAGAAAGGAGTGTATATCCATTTGTGTGAAGTGTTATAGCTTCTTAGTGTAGGTTTTCTTTGTGAGCTCCTATACTGAAAATAGCGTGAGGAGTGTAGATCCATCTGTGTGAGTGATCTAGCTTCGGAGAGTAGGATTTCTTTGTGATTTCTTACTGCGCACTTGTGGCCATTACATTTGTTGTTTGGCACAAGCATTGTATACTATTTACTTTGTGTTTTCTAGTTTAACCCAAGATCTGTGTGACTTGGAAGAGTGGACTAAAGGATTTTTATCCACATAACCACTATAAAATTTATGTGTGTTTGATTCATAGTTTCTTTACCTTGCTAATTTTCAAAAGAACTCAAACATACGAATTGAACCAAAAGATTTTAAAAGGAGTTGTGAAAACTGGGGATAAAATCTTTTGAGTGAGAAAACTTAAAGAGGAACATATTGGTTGAGAAAAACACTTGATAAATCCGCTGCCAACTAGTTTCTAAAACTCTGATATTTTATCTGAATCAGCCTAGTGAAATCAGATGAGTGGCCAACTCTGCTGTTCAAAGCTTTGTGCGCGATCAGCTTAGTAATCTTACGAATCAGATCAGCTTAGTCTGCTGACAGAAAAAGTTGAAGAAAAAGTTTTAAAGTTTTCAGAGATCTATTCACCCCCCCTATAGATCTCATTGACCACTTATGGGACCAACAGGAGGCATACCGATCTCGTACACTATTCACCCAGGTAGTGCCAAGATGTATCGGGACTTGAGACAGCATTATTGGTGGCAGGGATTGAAGAAAGATGTGGCAGAGTTTGTTGCCCACTATTTGACTTGTCAGCGGGTGAAGGCCGAGCATCGAAAACCTCCTGGATTGCTTCAGCCATTGAGTATTCCAGAGTGGAAGTGGGACAATATCACGGTGGACTTTGTTATAGGTTTGCCACGTACAAGTCGGGGACATGATGCAGTATGGGTTATAGTGGATCGACTGACCAAGTCGGCTCATTTTCTTGCCTACAGTATGACTTATACACCGACTCAATACGCTACCTTGTATGTGAACGAGGTTGTGAGATTACATGGGATTCCAATTAGCATTGTGTCAGATAGGGATCCGAGGTTCACTTCACGTTTTTGGCGCGCTGTTCAGGATGCTATGGGGACGCGACTTGATTTTAGCACATCTTTTCATCCCCAGACCGATGGACAGTCCGAGCAAACCATACAAATTTTAGAGGATATGTTGAGGGCTTGTGTCCAAGACTTCCGAGGGAGTTGGGACAAGCATTTAGCATTTGCAGAGTTTGCCTATAACAATAGTTTCCAGTCTAGTATCGGAATGGCTCCATTTGAGGCTTTGTATGGGAGATCTTGTAGATCACCATTATGTTGGATGGACGTCGGAGAGGCCAAGGTATATGGAACTGATTTGGTTCAGCTGTCGATTGAGATGGTGAGATTGATTAAACAGAGGCTTCTTACAGCACATAGTCGTCATAAGAGTTATGCTGATCACCATCGTCGAGAACTTGAATTCCAAGTAGGAAATTTTGTATTTTTGAGGATATCGCCAAACCGTGGGATCAAGAGGTTTGGGAAGAAAGGTAAGTTGACTCCGAGATTCATAGGCCCGTTTGAAATACTTGAGAGAGTCGGCTCGTTGGCTTACCGGTTGGCTCTACCCCCATCAATCAATGGAGTACATGATGTTTTCCATGTTTCTATGTTGCGGAAGTATATATCTGATCCGTCACATGTCTTGAACTATGAGCTACTTGAGGTTCAACCCGACGCATCATATGTTGAGCATCCAGTTCGAATTCTTGACACGAAAGAACGAGTATTGCGGTCTAAGTTCATTCCTCTTGTGAAGGTTCTTTGGGGAGATCATGGAATAGAGGAAGCTACATGGGAAACGGAAGCCGACATAAGATTAAGTTACCCCCATTTGTTCGACGATCATGGTATGAATTTAGAGGACTAAATTCCTATAAGGAGGGTAGGATGTCATAACCCGTTTTTGTGACATGTTGCATGTGTGTGTATGTGCATATATTATATTGGGCACTGCGTGCTTTGCATTCATTAGTTACTCGATAATATTATTAATGATGGGTAATTTGGATCCCATCTATTATTACTAATATACATTCGGGGATCCGGAGTCTCGACTCTATGGACGAGGACTCGAGCTCAGGATGAAGCAAAGGTAACTGGGTCCATTTGATGCAGCCACTGATTAAACATTACTATTGGGCCGATCCTAGGCCCATGGCTATGGGCCGATCCTTACACTCGGCTATAAATACGCCAAGCATTTATGACGCCAGACACGCTTTCCCATGTGCACTACGCTCGAAGCTATAGTTCGGATAGATTAGCTCGGCCATTTTATATGTATTTCGCCCTCTAGCCTGTACGGCATCCTGTAATGCTCGAATAGGACCCTCAATATTTGTAAATCGAATCCCTACGATCGGAATATATTTATACATTGATCTTCTCAATTTTATAGTGTTATTTGTATTTATTTTGTTAAGATCGATCAGACTACGAATTTGCGTAAGATCAATTGGCGCCCACTGTGGGGCCTTATTTGGGTGTTAGATCGAAAAATGCCTACTACGGGGAGGAATACATATAACCGAGGAGAACGATCCCAGGTGGCGGGAATACAGAATTCAGTCAACAATGAGTCTGATAATCTATCCAGGGCGGTTCAGTAACCAGGAGTCCCGCCGATCATTTTGCAGGACGGTGCTCCGACACACTCGCCGATTTGAGGTCGAAGTTAGGATCGTATGATGCTCCAACTATATTATAATCGTGCATCGGAGCTACTGACGTCGATAAAAATACCGACAATTTTTTATCATTATAATCTTTATTCGAACATTCCGAAGGATTCCTACAGTGAAATTATACGTTGCCATCGGGAGGGTTGCTCTCGATAGATCGGGAAAACTGCTACCGAGCTCTACTTATTCTTCCTTCGAAGTCAATTTAGCAAAATGCATTGTTCGAAAATGCGGTATAATGGATAAACAAATTCGCTTATCTTATTATGTTAAAAAGATTATCTATTTTATTCTTCGCTTATCTTATATCACCAAGGATTATCTCTTCAATGGAGAACTTATTCACCGGGAATATTATCGTTATATTTAAGAAATTTACTATGGCCAATATCTATATCTATCGATAAAAACGACTAAGGGTGAAAGCCGTTGCTACGCCCCTTAGATCGGAATAAATTAAAAGGGTGAAAGCTGTTGTTAAGACCCTCAGGTGAAAGCTGTTGCTATGACCGATAAAAACGACTAAGGGTGAAAGTCGTTGCTATGCCCCTTAGATCGAAATAAATATAAAAGGGTGAAAGCTGTTGCTAAGACCCTCAGGTGAAAGCTGTTGCTATGACCGATAAAAACGACTAAGGGTGAAAGCCGTTGCTACGCCCCTTAGATCGGAATAAATTAAAAGGGTGAAAGTTGTTGCTAAGACCCTCAGGTGAAAGCTGTTGCTATGACCGATAAAAACGACTAAGGGTGAAAGCCGTTGCTACGCCCCTTAGATCGGAATAAATTAAAAGGGTGAAAGTTGTTGCTAAGACCCTCAGGTGAAAGCTGTTTCTATGACCGATAAAAAGACTAAGGGTGAAAGCCGTTGCTATGCCCCTTAGATCGAAATAAATATAAAGGGTGGAAGCTATTGCTAAGACCCATAGAATGAATTTTCGATCTTCAGATTGGTGGATTTATTCTGCAATTATCCAGTTCATCTATTCAATTGTTGGATTTATTTTCCAAAGTTTATTCCCTATTCATCAAAAATGTAAATTGATCATGCGTATAAAAAAAAAAGTCTTCAGTGATGGAGCGATAATGCACAAATGAACGAGAAGAAGCTTTACGGATATTTTCTCAACTAACCAATGCAGAGTTAATCCGATAAACTTGATCATCAGTTAACAACAATAGATTATGAAGGTCTTCGAAGTTACAGCCCGTTAATGCTCGGAATTTATTTTTTCGATTGTCAGATTTAGTAATCTCGGGGTAATTACACGAATCAACCGCGATCATAATTTATTTTTCCGAATACCGGGTTCAACAACTTCGGAATGATTATAAGTTATTTATTTACGGTCATCCCGGGTTCATTTTCGATTAGAGGGGACATAATTGATTTCGTTCTCTTGGTTAACGGCTATTTCAAGTAGAATTGGTCTTGTAATTAATAAATTATCAGTAAAAGTCCGATGATACAACAGTAACAAATTATATAAATCCTCGAAATTGCAACCTAACATGGACTACTGTTCGACCACCGAGGAAATTTATGATTCCGAAGGGAAGGGTTAGATGACTTCAAGTTAACTACTCAAAGTTGCCATAAATCGAGTTCCAACGGGTCTCACTTATATTCTACCAAAGAATGAACAATGAAATTCGAGCAAGAAAATGAAGTTTTATTATTATTCTTCGGACAAGTTACAAGTTAAGCCTCGAATATAATATTAAAATTAGGGCTCAAGAAGTACAGTACAATCACTCCTACTCTATTACAAATTCTACGAGTAAAAGATAGACATGTTCGGTCCACATTCCCGAGATCGCTCCAGATGCAGAACTCATCAGTGATTCTTCATGGCAGTCACTCGCCACGTGTCGCACATCCGTCTCCAGAACGGGATAGAAGCCGGATCGAAGCCCATCTGCAGGTCTTTAAACCGTCCTTAGGTCTTCATCTGTAAATAATGATTGTTGGGTACAATCATTATTCACAGCATAATCCGATCCAGAGCAGCGGAAAGTTACCTCAGTGGAATTACTCCAAGCAACCTCGAAGGAACTATACTTCAAGAAAGCCCTCGAGGAAGCTGGTGCTCCAGATTTAAAGAGCTCCTCTGAGGTTAACCAGCTGCCCGATCAGACATTATGCCAGAAAACCGGAATTTTAACCCATCTCAGATAGGGTATATCTAAGAAAGCAGGTTGTCTGCCGGTATTCTAGGCGCAATTTCTTTTGCCTGTCGATATTCTAAGCGAAAAAGGTTACACCAAAGGGACCAGGATCGGAAAATAGGGTCCGAATTCTAATCTCAAACTCCTTTATCTTAGAGGTAGTACGAATCATTTTCAACAAAGGTAGAGCTCGATCCATGGTGATCGGACGAAGCATAAAGGCAGAAGTGAAGAATGTCGCATAAACAAATTGGAACTATTTATAGCAGCGGAGGATTTGAACCAACGGCCCAGATAATAGATCACGAACGGTTATGATGTACGTAATAAATGAACTGACCGATACGTTCCCCGAGAAATAGGGTCCTGTTTGGTTAGGAGAGCGAACGATCTAACGGGCGCATAAGGGAGGGCTTGTTCGAAAGAATCGTTCAAACAAATTCTTGCTCACTACCCTATTCGGAGGACAACACCGGGATCATGAATACTTGTCTAAAATTCAACCCTTGTGTGCATGATATTTTAAGAAATGAAACCAGTACGGCAAACTCATAGCATCATTTTCGAGAAATCGCAATTCAAACACAAGTTCAGTTTTCGGCTATTTTGCAACCAACTAGTGATATTCGAATTGAAAAAGCTATGTTCGGTCTACTCGAACATCGGTCCCTCGAGCTTAATGAGCCAAATATCAAAAAAGAATCAAAGGATATTATTTGTCTAAATGACGATCTTCGGACAGATAGTAACCCGAATGAATAATACAATTATTCTTGTCAAAATTTATGATTGGTTGAAGACTCTCGAACCGAAAGGTTCGACCGACTTTGGAAATTTGGCACTGCCAAGGATCAGTTGAATATTAATTTTCAAAGGAAGGTTAATTAATTGGTTACCAAAACATTTGTTCATTACTTACCCATGAAAGTGGCGTTCGCTTATTCCCTTATTAATTTTAGGTGTTCGAGATCGGGTTGTTAAAGACAAGGATTTATCCGATTATACTTTGCTTTATCAACAAACAAGAAAAGGAAAAAAGGCCTTTATTAATATTATTACAGAGATACAAGAGTTCTAAGGAAAAATGTTGGAGATACATTTCGAGCATAACACAAGCTAATAAGTTACATAAGAATTTCGTTACTTTCTACAATCCTATGAAATTTTCGGTATCCTCTCCTATCGTTTATTCGGAGTAACTTAGCTCCGTGCATGGAATCTCCTTCGGACCCGCAGGCTTTTATCTTTATTTACGATCCTCTGAAGACGAAGGAGAGAACGCACGGTTTGTCGGGTAACTGTATTCTTCGTCGTTCTCTCCCCAGTATGTCTTCCTAAATGCATTGTGGCAATAGGTCCCTAATCGAAGACCTACGCGATAACCTGCGGACTCCATGGATCTGGCTTATTGGCCTTCCAGATAGAAATTATATTTGCCTGACGATATTCTAAGCGAGGTCAAGATATTCCTTCTTACGCTCGAAGATTGTTCGAAGTCTGAGCTCAAAAAGTTGAATTAATTGAATAATGATCTGGATCACCATGATCGGACGAATAAAGTGTCAGTACGATGAATGAGATAATTTCAAAGGGATGACAGCCTTTTATAGCAAAAATTGAAAAGAATCCAACGGCAGAAAATCCGCGAAACGAATGGATAAGATTTGACGACCGTTGCAATTCCCGATAAATGAGGAACTGTTTGGAAAGTTCAAACTTACCAAAATTTGGAACATATACACAACAACAAAGAACAAAGAGCATTAGATCAAACGAAGCAAGAACCTCGTGAAGAATATTTGAATAAGTAAAAATTACATTTCGATCTTATTACAAGCTATAAGAAGAAGGTTTCGTTCCTATTGCAGCGTACAAGAAGAAAATCCCGATCCTATTACAAGCTATGAATCCTATTATTGGCCAAGCCCAACCCAGTTGATCCAACTTCCCTAGCTAGGAGGTCGAGTAAGCTCTTCTTTAGGCTTGACAAGTGGGAGCCGCTGAACTCCCTAATCCATTAATCATCGTTATAAGGGAAAAATTTGCGATAATACCCTTACTCGAAAGATTTACAAGGATAACGAATTTTGGGTGTTGGTTGATAATCGAAAGGGAAAGTTGAAGGACTAGTTCGATGCTTGAGATCGAATAGCTCAGTCCGAACACACACCCATGTATTAAATTTGCACCATCCCACACACTTAGCGGACTTTGGGGCAACAGTCTCCCCATGATGAGAACCGCGCCGGAGAAATAATGGCTTAGTTTTCGAAGAACTAACGAAATTGTCAAGGCCGTGGATGGTCAGCGATGCACCCTGTTGGCCTTCAAGGTCGAATATTTCTTCGTCTACAGATATCCTAGTCGATGATAAAACACTCAATACTTGGTGATTTGCAAAATACGTTCTAACTCGAATTTCAAAGTCTTGGGATGAAAAAGAATATGTCTTGATCGACATGATCGAAGAGAATCCTACAAAAAGGAGAAGGATCCATCTAAGAAAAGAAGAGGGCTCATTTATAGGAGCAACTTTACGCAATCCAACGGATGAGATATAAAAGTTATGCGGTCTGGATTAAGCAACTGTTTATCTTCCCGAGGAATAAGGTAATGTTTGGCAGAAACATCGTGCAAACTATTATGAAGAAAAAGAAATTGTCAAAACGGCTTATTGTCTACTCGAAAATTCAACCTTCCGCTTGAACAACGGTAATTTCGAACACAAATGCACGAGATACTACCTTTATTGTAAAAAAAAAAAAAAAAAAATATATATATATATATATATAATAAGATCAGTCTCGAAAAGGTCTATGGAAGATATGCTCGAAAAGGTCAATTTCGAAGGACGTATGTGAACAGCTTGATATTCGATCCCACAATTCAGCAAGCATCGTGAGCTCTAAAAGATTTTCACCGTCTTAACACGAAAAGAGATTTCTATACCGTTGGGAACAGATAAAGAAAAGGACGTTGGATCGAGGAGTCTTTCGGCTTAGACTTTTCTATTGACATAAGAAAACATGCATCTCCTAATAAGCACGCTTAAAGATCGAATTTACGGCTCGTGGGAGGAGCCCCGATCCCAACATTTGATATTACAATAAAGTAAGATAAAGCAGCCTCATTGTTTGGTAATAAGATCATTGCTCTCGTCAAGACATCAATTCGACTGAAGAAGTATAGGAGCAAATATACATAAAGTTTAAAAGCAAGAGTACATGAATCTACAAGCTACGAATTCAGAACAAATAAGTCCTACGATGTTTATCAATAATCAGACTTTTCGGTGCCAGGTTAGCGACCCTTCTCCATCTACTCGTCTTCTTCCTCGGAATCACTTTCCGAGCTGTCATCAGAGGTGCTACTTAAACTTTCATCCCCTTCGCCGCTGCTCTGGTCGTCAGGGCTGGGATCATTTGCCTTAGGAGAATCGATTTTCTCCCCTTCTTGCTCATCGGATTCGCCCTCAATATCGATATCCTCATCCTTCTCCTCCGAATTCTCCGTTTCAAGCTCATCGGGATTAGGCATAGGAACACCAAATTTGGCAAGGAACGTAGCGAACTCATGATGGGCTAAGCCTTCGAGCTTGGGAAGAAGAGAAGAAGCCTTATAATTTTCCCCAAAAATGTTCTTATAAGGGTTCATGTAAGGAAGATAATCATCGAGAGTGCCTTGAACCCTTCCGGCTACGATGAGTTGCTGAATTCCTTTATAATAGAAGGCCTGGTTGACTTCGCCCGATCACAAACGAACCAAGGCATCGAGAAAGGGCGACTTTAAAAACTCCCTTATAGCAGATAGTCTGCCTTCTTCTTGGCCTCGAGCGTATGCCTGATCGGATAATACCTTAGCCTGCTCGAGTTCCGAATTTAATTTGGCTACCTCTTCCTCGAGGGCTCTCTTTCCTTCAAGTTCTTTCTTGGCATCTTCGAGTTCCTTCTCAACCTTTGAGAGCCTAGCAGAGGTCTCCTTCAACTCAGCAGATTTAACAGCGTCTTCTTCCAAAATACGGAGAAGAGCATTGTGGGTTTGCGAAGACTCCTCCTCCAGAATGGCCATTCGGTAAGCCTGATGAGTGAATAACTCCCAAGCCTGCAAGGGAAAGCTGACTTAGGCAATGAAACAAGTTTTCGGAGAAAGGTTAGCGCAATCAAAAGAAAAGGGTACCTTTTCGTGCACATAGGCATAATCGCCCATAATTTGGAAACCATCCCTCCGGAAGAGCTCGGTGTTGTCATCTTTAAATCTTGCGGCTATTAAGAGTCGGAGGGATTTGTCCACTGTATGCTTACCATTGGCACCAAGATCAATTTGGATTGTTCCATCTTCAGGAAACCCAGCGGCCCTCGGACCACAAAGATGATCCTCGATAAAGTCTACCAATTCAGGCTCGAAGCGGCCGGGTCGACATTGAATTGGCCCTGGATTCCGACCAAACGGTCTTACCTTTCGAGAAGGTTCGGGATCCTCGCTACTCCTTTTTCTCGCCATTCGAGCTTCAGCAATCTCCTGGCATCGGATCTCCTGCAGCGTATAATAGCTGCACCCCGCAGCACTAGGATTAGAGGAATTGATCGGAAACACTGATCGAAGGGCAGCACTGGTTGGAGCTTGTGAAGTTCCCCCAGCAGCTATTTGAAGAGGGCCTATAACCGCATTCGGAGCAGCATAATCATCAATTCTGGCTTTGGTTGCCTCTATCATTAGAGTAGCCCTTGATTTTTTCTGTCTGCGAGGCAGACCTTGAGATTCCGTAGAAAATGAAGCAACAACCGAGCCAGCGACAGAAGTTCGAAACTTCTCAACAATTTCAGCTGAAAAATCGACAATGGTTTAGTTAAGATCGAGAAAAATAAACTAAGTTCTACGAGAGGAGATAGTACACCTAAAGTGAGGGGAACGGTTACAGCAGAAGCCCCCTCGTCAGTTTGGGTAACGGGAACGGCTGGTTCGTCAGAAATCGTGAAGGAAGATTCTCCAAAACTAAGGGGAGGGGCGGGGTAAGAAAACGAACTGAGCCCTGCCATTCTCAAGACTCTCTCTTGGGTCAGTAAAGCGGTCTGGTAAATGTCAGAACAAAGGGATTGCAGAAAAGCGTCTGGGAGCTCATGACTCATCCGCCCCACAAGTTTTCGCCTACCGTAAATCCAGGACCGCACTCCAGGCCACTCATAGGGGGTCGGTTCGGGTAACTCAGCGGAGGGGGCAGTACAGGGGCCTCGAACAAAAAAGAACTCTTTCTTCCAGCCTTTAAGATTGCTCGAAACTGTGTTCGACAATATCGATCGATTAGGCCGCTGCGAGAAGTATACGTAACATGCGTTCGAAGACGTGAAGGAGCTCAATTGAAAAACCCTCCAGAAATTTTGGAAAGCTGCTTTCTTCCCTTTAGCCTTCATTAACACGCTGAAGGCGACGATATACCCGATCGAATTCGGGAGGATTTGAGATGGAGACAGGCGAAAAGCCTGTAAAACGCTACGAATCAAAGGAGTGAAGGGTATCCGCAAGCCATAAAGGAATTGCATGGTGTAAAAAGGTTGACACCCCGGGGGAGGATTAGTAACCCGATCTTCGGGAGTCGGAACGACGATCGAAAATCCATCGCCCAAAAATTTACCATATTTGGCCTTCGAGTCTTCTAGGTGCTTTTCGGCATAACGACAAGTGGTTTCGTCGGCTCTCTTCTTGGTTTTGTTAAGTCGGGTGCTGGTCGAAGGCTCCGACCATTCGAAAATAGTAACGACAACACCACTACCGATTACGTATCTGGCCTGCTCGTTCTTTCCTAAAGGAAGAGCATCATCATCCGTGGCCTCTTCATTAGAGCTCTCGCTCGAAGAATCGCTTTGAAGACCCTCGGAACTAGGGTTGGACTCCTCTTATCTATCAGAACCAGGGTTAGAGCTCGGAACCCTTGTGTTTTTCCCACATGAAGAATGGACAGTCTCGATCGGCGTCTCGCCTGAACCACTATCTGGCTCTTCCACGACCTTAGCTTTGCCCTTGGAATCGCTAAGACTAGACATTATATTTTCGAAGTGATCGGACAAAGGTTGGAAATTTTTTTATCGATCTATTTGCTCCGACCAGGGATTACTTCAGAGATTGTATGCGAAATAAACATCCCACGATCAGGCTATATATATATATAAGGACCAAATGGTAAAATTTCAATCCGGTCCCCGAAAAGTCGCGACGGTTGAACTCCCGAAAGACGATTTTAAAGCCTATTTTTCTCTAATTATTGCGTAATAGACCCCTATACTCTCCGGATCAAAGGGCCGCGGCCCAACACGAAAAGAAACACAACGCCCGAATCTCAGAGACTTATTCACGTCTCTGGATCAATGTGTTGCTCCACGATCGAAAAAACAGAGTCAAGAAAGAAAGTAGGGCGATACTCTCAAAGATGAACCCCAGCATACAAATTAAATACTCTAGAATAACTCTACAAGTCATCATCAAGAGAGAATATTTACGCATCATCGAGAGCTCATTGAAATTTTAGTGATGTGCACTCTTTTTCCCTAAGTTGGTTTTTATCCCAAAGGGTTTTTCCAAGTTAGGTTTTTAACGAGGCACGTCCTTAACAAACCAACACGTGATCCCGTCATCTCGATGTTCGGAATGAGACATACTTCTTCGAGCTTAAGTTTCTCTTTACGCTCAAGAAGTGGGGGAGTATTGATGATGGGTAATTTGGATCCCATCTATTATTACTAATATACATTCCGGGATCCGGAGTCTCGACTCTATGGACGAGGACTCGAGCTCAGGATGAAGCAAAGGTAACTGGGTCCATTTGATGCAGCCACTGATTAAACGTTACTGTTGGGCCGATCCCAGGTCCATGGCTATGGGTCGATCCTTACACTCGGCTATAAATACCCCAAGCATTTATGACGCCAGACACGCTTTCCCAGGTGCACTACGCTCGAAGCTATAGTTCGGATAGATTAGCTCGGCCATTTTATATGTATTTTGCCCTCTAGCCTGTACAGCATCCTCTAATGCTCGAATAGGACTATTTGTAAATCGAATCCCTACGATCGGAATATATTTATACATTGATCTTTCCTCAATTTTATAGCGTTATTTGTATTTATTTTGTTAAGATCGATCAGACTACGAATTTGCGTAAGATCAATTATTTTATAAGGTTTAAACCATAATTATGTGATATATGACTTCATTTACATGTTCATGTGAGTTGTTAAACTCAAAAGTGTTGATCTATAAGTTTTCCGGGACTTTGCGAACCGAATTTGAAGCCCTAACTTCAGAAAATCATAATTAATTCATACGACCTCGGAATCAGGTGATTCAAAAGGCTAACTTGCCTAATTTTTCATAATATAGATAATGGAAGAGGTTTTGAGTGTTTTTGGTTCAGTAAAATATAACAAACGAGCCCTGGACAGAATTGAAAAGGCTAGGCAATCTAGAAGGGTCAAAATAGTCCTTTCTCATTTCCACTCACTTATCCTCTATAAGATTATCTTCAACCTTAGTTCCAAAATAGATAGAAACAGAGCAAAAACGTTCAGGTCTTCTTGGAGGGTTTCAAAGCATCAAAACAATTGTTAAGAAATCAAGAAAAATCGGTTACGGTGTCGGCTTTGACCAAAGTTGCTCCTTGCATCTTCATCTTCAATTTGCACCGATTATTTACTCTTGTAAGTGATGTTGTTAACTTCTAAGATTCATCCATGTTTAGGGATAGTTAAGATTAATTCATGGGGTGGTTATATACTTGTTATAAATTGTTCTAGCTTGGTACTTTGTAGAAGTTATGGCTAGAATTGTGAGTTTTCCCATATATGTGTTATAGGTATGGGCTGATTTTATAAGGAATTTATGGTTGTACTCTAGGAATATTTAGTATGATCTATTATGATAAATTGAGCTCCCTTGACACATAAAATAATGGTGAAATTGTTGGACTATTTTTAATTGACTAGTTTTGTGAAATTGTGCACATATCGTACTTATTTGTACATGGAACATTAACTTGTCATTGCTGGAAATTAGTGTTTAATTTCTTAATGTTCTTGGATGGCTTATTGCTATATAGAACAATAAATTGTACATATGAGATATTGTTATTTAGTGATGTATTGATTATTGATATAATTAAGCATATGGAATTCATCCATGTACTTTACCTTGGATGAATTTGGTTATATATTTCATTGATACATCATACGGAAACCATGGTTTTATTTGTGCATACTCGAGGTGATGGTTTCCTTGTGGAGCCTCACGATCCTTGATCGTTGGCCACGATTCAAGGCATACGGAATTGGAACCCTTGCTAGCAAAGGGAACCTTTGCGATCCATTTATGGATTACATGATATGTTGATACCGGTATATTCTTGGACTTTGTGTGATCGTTTATTTCGACACACGGCTATATGTTCGACATGGACATGATATGGACATGATTCAAGGCATCGAGTAAAGCTTCATCAACAACGTATCCTAATTTCATGTTATATGCTTTCCAACGTGCCCATACATATATGGCTTATTACATAACTTGTATATGATTTGGCTTTTGATATATGGAGTTATAAATGTTATTTTGGATCAATTGTTATAATTGTATAGCTCTCTCGCATGCATGAATCACAACATCACTTACTAAGTCTTTCGACTTACCCCATTTACTTTGTTTTCCTTAGATCACAGTACCACCGGCGGTAGGCCTGAGTGAGAACTTGGGATCGACATCAAGTAGCTTGGGGTAGGTTGTTTTACATAGTTTGGCAAGGTAGTTATATATCGCGGTGAGGCATTTTTTGTACATGTACGGATCATTTAGATCCTTTGAGTCACTTTTGTTGTATATTTGGTAGCTCATAGCCTCACTCTTGTATTTTGTACTTATGGCTATCTTGGTTGTAATACAGTGTTAGCCACATAGTTTATACCGTTTCAGTTGAGGAGTTGACAATTATTTGCTGCAGGGTTTGTGTATATGGTTGCTATAATATTGTGGTTTATTTTTATACTTGTGTTGGTGCCACAATTGGTGATTTGATTAATTGTACAGGTTATACATTTTTGTTATGCCATATTAAAATAGAAAAATCGCCCGGTTACTTTGTAAGACTAATAGTTCGGCGGAATTTTAATATCCGTCCCTTTATGACTTGCTATGTAATATATTTTACAAAGGAATTATATGTCACAAGATATGGTTTTGTTAATAAAATGACATGTACTTGATATGATATGCTTGACATGCACGTCACTTTCCCGTGCTCGGGACCTACTCGGGACGGGGGTGTGACATTAGATGTGATTGGTTTATTTTTCTTTGGATTTTTGTTGGGCCTACGAGCCTTTATTTGGGCCTTTTTGTACCAATGTAATAGAAGAGGGCTTTACATTAAATAGTTTAGGATGGAGGCCCATTACATGCAACAAGGAAGCCCGGTGGTCAATGAAGGCCAAGTATGCTTGGTTATTTATGTAATAACCTAGGTCCATTAAGAACCCATTAGATAGACCAATTTGGCCAACATTATTGGCTCAATGATGGACCAAGCATAGGTGGTTCCCGATCGAAAACATATTGTGTTAGAAATGTATGCTAGGTTTATTTATTTATGTTTTATTTATTAATTGCTTCTTTTATTTGGCTTGTATGGTAATACGCGCTAGAATATTAGATCGTAAATAAGATAATTCATAATCGAAGCGGTGAGATCTCAAGAGAGTTTTCCTTAAACTTTGAAACCAGTAAAACCCCTCTCGAATTAAATATTAGGTCATATTGGGTTAAAATAAAATGAAGTATTTATATAAATCCAAGCCTTCTATTAATAGGAACTAGTGTATGTTGTCTACTTATCGATAGAGGTGATCCATAGTCTAGCACCCGCGTCGAAGAAAGGGACAATACATGAAATTCCTTGACTCCTGTTTTTAACTAACATCGACAAAGGTGAGGACTGGTCGGGATGTGAATATCGACCAATAACCAGTTACGGGGAGTTCACGACCGGGTCCATTGCTCATCATGATTGATGGGTTAGACTTAACGATTAGTAACACTTATGATGTAGCAGTACTAGATAAGTGCAAAAACCGAGGCAAAATAGCTTGAAGATTGTGTCGTGACACAATTGGCAATAAGTGTGCCTACCTGGGGAATTTTTGTATGGCCACGAGTCGTGGGTGCAATTAATGGCCGCTGGGACGTCAAGACCTACTAGGAAATAGAATTTCCCGAACAATTGAAGTGGTAATTGTTTCGATAAAATAGAGGGAGAACTTTTACGATAGAAAGTCCAACCTTCGTAGATTATAAGTATTATTCATTAACTAGTCCACTGAATGTTTGTCTTCTCCTTAAAATAGATACTGAGATATCTATAACTATGCATTTTACTATTTATCCTCGACTAATAAAATAACTGGATCAAAATATCGACTGGCTTAGAAACTTAAGGATTGTCCTGAATTCCGAAAGTCGGTATGATGTTCTTAAACAACAAGCCTATGCCTTATGCACTTCCGAGATAAGTCCAAATATGGAAAAGAATCACCCGTACAGTATAGGAATAATAATGATCGTTTTCCATGTAAGGATGAATCTCAAAAGTGAAACGAATCACCTATAGAGTATGAGAATCTTAATGATCGTTTCCTCAAAAGCATCAAGATAGAACGAATTGTAGAAGCAACATAAGGAGCATGTCTGTAGCTTCTGAAACAAACCTCCACCTCAAAAGCTTGTTTGAGGAGCAGTTTTGAATCATATGATTCGAAACTTCTAAGGAGTTGTTTCAAAACTCGAGAATAAGTGAAGGAACTAGTGTCAAGGATAACTGTCCTTGTTTTGATCAATTTGGCTTAAAACTGGATCGATTAAACGTAGGCCTGCAAGTGATCTTAACATTAAATTCCTCCTAAATTATCCTCCCGCTCATTCAAATGATTCGTAAATTACATTGATCTTATTTGATAAATTGATCACATTTCCTGAATCAATCAAAGTATTGGTAAAAGGCCAATAGGATAAACCTATCATGATCATTCATACTTCATGGACTGCAAAGTCAAAGAAGAATAAAATGAAGAGGAATTTGTTCTCTTCTAAATTATTTCATAAAGGTAGTCGAAAGAACGCAAGTAGCCTAAAAGTCGAATTATCCCACCGCATCTAAGAAAGGCACTGATAAGTTTAATTGATTAGATGATCTAATTAATTAAGCAACGTTTCAATTAAAGGGTTAATTGAAAAAGAAAATGAATCAATTAAAGAGTTAATGGAAAGGAAGTAAATTAATTGAATTAAATCATTAACTCAATTTTATTGAATTAATGTGTTAAATTCAAATTAATACAAAGATAATAATTCACAACTTTGACGCGCTAGACTTGGACACATCTCCAAAAGTAGGATGCAAAAGTTGGTTTCTCCTAAGCTTCTTGAAATAAAGAACTTAGATGAACTTCCAACCTGCGAATCATGTCTCAAAGGAGAGATGACCAGATTTCCCTTCACATGGAATCCAGAGCGAACTAAACAAAATCTGGATTTAATCCATGCATATGAATATGGACCACTAAACGTTAGTGTAATAGGAGATAGCTCATAACTCGTACCTTTTTGCTAATGGCTTTGGTTGTTAGTGAAATATGTATCTAGTGAGATACAACTCCGAAAAACCTTTGAAAAATTCAAAGTATTTCAAAACGAAGTAGAGAATCAACAAAGACATAGTATTATGACCATTCGATCTAATCGAGATGACAAATACTTAAGTCAAGGATTCCTCAATTATCTTACTAAGAATGTGGTTCTCATACAACAAACTCCTCCTAGGACGCCTCAACTTATTGGAGTGTCTAAGAGATGGAATCTTACATTGTTAGATCCACGTTGAGTTTTGTAAAGCTTCCTTATGCATTCTAGGGGTTGGTCCTCCTGACTGCATCGAAGATACTATCTTAGTACCTTCAAAGTCCGTGCCTACAAAGCTTAACCAAGAAAGGTATGGAAAAATACCTATATGCTCTTACTTCTGAGTATGGAGATCTCCTGCCTAAATTAGAAATGAGAAAGGATATAAATTGGCTAGTAGATCCAATATGTATATAATTGTGGGGTATCCAACTAAATCCATTGGATACCTGTTCCACGACAATCTGAAACAATCGTTTCTCCTAAGTACTCGTTCCCCTGTTGATGAATTCCTCGTCAAAGAAAATAGGGAATGTCATGGAACTTGATGAAGTCCAAGGTCTGGACCCATACCCGCAAACAATAGGAGTTAATCCAAAAACTACTGAACCGTCAAGTACACCAATACTTTGTAGATCTGATCAAGTTCATAAAGAGCTTGAAAGATATGGTTTCACCATATATGAAGAAACTACATTCAATGTAGATGCGCATGCATGACTGGAGTTCATGCAATCCAGAATGGATCCCATTTATTCCAACAAGGTATGGACCTTGGTTGATCCACCAGAGGGATTTATCCCTGTAATTTGCCTATAAGTTGTGAATGGATCTTCAAGTTTGGAATGAATGGAGGGGTATTACCTCTAAGAATCGACTAGTGGTAAAAAGGCTATTCACAAAGATCTGGAACAGACTTTGATGAAACATTTTCTCCAGTAGTAATGTCTGAATCCATTCAGATTCACATTTGTTTTGATGAGACAGTCAAGACATTTGACTTCATCAGAACGAATATGAACCTTGAGTGTACAAGAGGATTAGTGGGAGCGTGATGAAGCTCATATTTTATATGTCGATAATGTTCTGGTTGTCTGGGATGATATCGGAATATTAGCACAGACGAAAACATGGTTATCCATGCAATTCTCCATGAATGATTTAGGAGAAGCATCTTGCGTATTGGGATACGTATCTTTAGAGATAGATCGGAGAAGATGTTTACACTCTTTAAATCTGAGTACATAGAATCAATACTGAAAATATTCAATATGAAGAATCCATGAAAGGATTGCTTCCAATGAGACACTGTATCCCTTGTTCCAAATTGATGTGCCCTACATCGAATGAGGATAAAAGGAGAATGTCTCATATACCTTATGTTTCAAACAAAAGGTTACATGTGGCGTGCTTTACTATGTACTAGACCAGACGTAGAACTTGCTCAATTGTCACCAGCAGTTACTAGTCAAACTCCAGTGAAGAGTACTGGACCACCGTAAAAGATATCCTTAAGTTCGTGACAAAGTCAAAGAAGAATAAAATGAAGTGGAATTTGTTCTCTTCTAAATTCGACCATAAAGGTAGTCGAAAGAACGCAAGTAGCCTAAAAGTCAAATTATACCACTGCATCTAAGAAAGGCACTGATAAGTTTAATTGATTAGATGATCTAATTAATTAAGAAGCGTTTCAATTAAAGGGTTAATTGAAAAAAAAAATGAATCAATTAAAGAGTTAATTGAAATGATGTAAATTAATTGAATTAAACCATTAACTCAATTTTACTGAATTAATGTGTTAAGTTCAAATTAATACAAAGATAATAATCCACAACTTTGGCGCGCTAGACTTGGATACATCTCCAAGAGTAGGATGCAAAAGTTGGTTTCTCCTAAGCTTCTTGAAATAAAGAACATAGATGAACTTCCTACCTGCGAATCATATCTCAAAGGAGAGATGACCAGATCTCCCTTCACAGGGAATCCAGAGCGAACCAAACAAAATCTGGATTTAATCCATGCATATGAATGTGGACCATTAAACGTTAGTGTAAGAGTAGATTGCTCATAACTCGTACCTTTTTGCTAATGGCTTTGGTCGTTAGTGAAATATGTATCTAGTGAGATACAACTCCGAAAAACCTTTGAAAAATTCAAAGTATTTCAAACCGAAGTAGAGAATAAACAAAGACATAGTATTACGACCATTCGATCTAATCAAGATGGCAAATACTTAAGTCAAGGATTCCTCAATTATCTTACTAAGAATGAGGTTCTCATACAACAAACTCCTCATAGGACGCCTTAACTTATTGGAGTGTCTAAGAGATGGAATCTAACATTGTTAGATCCACGTTGAGTTTTGTTAAGCTTCCTTATGCATTCTAGGGGTTGGTCCTCCTGACTGTATCGAAGATACTGATAATAGTACCTTCAATGTCCGTGCCTACAAAGCTTTACCAAGAATGGTATGGTAAAATACCTCTATGCTCTTACTTCTGAGTATGGAGATCTCTTGCCTAAGTTAGAAACGAGAAAGGAGATATGTCATGGAACTTGATGAAGTCCAAGATTTGGACCCATCCCCGCAAAGACCCATCCCCGCAAACAATGGAAGTTAATCCAGAAACTACTGAATCATCAAGTATGTTGGGATATGCCTCGATTGTCAATACAACAAAGTGCGGAAATTAAAATTTTTCAAGGCACACCCACAGGTCCCATAATAATATCTCCAAGTTATATATACGAAAGACACAAAACAAAGCACAGAAATAATCTAACAAAGGGGGTTTTCGATTTTTTACCTCACCACAGGCAAGGTGGTGGAAACCTCCAACTCTGATTCTGAACTCTGATTAAGGTTCTGGTTCACTGGAGTGATCCAAGCGTCTCACCTCCAGAGAAAAGTCCACACCAACTGGATTATGATGACACCTCTTAGTCTTAGGCTCAGAACTAGATCTAAGAGGTTTGTTGATGAAGGATTGTGCAGATCTATTTGACATATCAAAATTCTGCACAAAAGGAATGAGGGAGAAGATATGCGGCGGCGGCGCTAGGGCTTTCACGGCGGCGGTGCGGCGGTGTTACGGCAGCACACGGCGGCGGCGCTAGGGCTTGGGCGGCGCAGGGTGGGGCGGATTTCTTAGGGCAAGAGAAGACTAGGGTTTTTGCTTAGGTGTTAGTTCTCTGAGTTCTGTCAGAGCTCTATTTATAAGCACTCCTCAAGACCTAGGGTTACAAGATTCCTAATGGGCTTAGGAGTCCATCTCTTGCAAGCCCACCTTAATTTAATTAATTACTTAATTAAATATCCAGCCCATATTAATTAATTACTTAATTAATATTTAGTTTAATTAATCAATTGTCTTTTAAATCAAATAAATCAATTAATTAATTTATCTCCCACTTGAATTAACACTTTAATTCACTTAATTGATTTAATTACTTTTAAATCAATTAATTCCTTTTATATTCCTACAGAACAGTCACCGTCCAATTGTATTGTGTGTGACCCTCTGGGTTCACCATCAATTGGCAGCAGGCTCACGAAACCTCGTGATTTAATTTATGAACAATAAATTGCTCCGATCAATTAAACTACCTTTAATTGACCACTCCTAGAATCAATTCCTCTACTAATTCAGGAGTACCCACACTTCATGGTCGATGTCTAGCCACAAGCCCATGAAGCCCAACATCAGGTGAATTGATATTTAGTGAACCTCACCTCATATAATTACCATGTACATACGGTCCTTCTGTCGACCAATTTCCCGATCAAGACTTAGGGTGTGTGAATTGATCGGCACCTCTAAATTTGTCTCGATAACTATACTTTCTAATTCAGGATAATGTTCCAGTGTGACTGCCTAATTTGGAAACCCCTTTCCAAATCCGTCACCGACTACGGCCGTAGATTCATTGGAAACATTATCTAATAATCGTATAGGAAATATTCTCATCCATTACGATGAGTCAACAGATTCCATCTTGGTACTAACCACTCGCGTACATGTCCATACGTACCCAACCTAGGCATTTTTATGACCAAGCTAAGTGGCCTATACCTAGATCTAAGTACGCACTTTCATGCACCGAATTCGCCCTAGCACCTCAAGTCATAGGACTAAATCGTACACTATTATAATCCTTTGAGAAACATCCCATCACCGATATGCGTCATGCGCTTCCACAATGGGTTTCTCTGTTCGGGTCGTTCGATGCATTCGATCCTCCATCGAATCACCTAGTCATATGCACTGGTCTCAAATGCCTTGTTCATGAAACTACAACAAATTCACTCCGTGTGAATCATGCATAATCGTACAAGTCTTGACGATTCACTCGATACCCCGTCTCGATATGAATCTATGACTTGGAACATTTTCGAGATCACGACCTTTGAGACTGTTTCATGATAAGTGCACTCAGTACTGAAGTGTATAGTCCCATAGTCATGAGTGATCTCAGGGTTTCAACCAATCGCTTAAATGTATTCGCGAGAGATGAAGTTTGGCCATTGTTTATCCTTATACATATATAAATAAACATGCGTATTATTATAAAATCAAAGATTGTTATATACAAGATAGATCTATTACAAGCTAATTGAACTGGCTTGCAGGGCACTATCCTATCAATCTCCCACTTGCCCTAAAGCCATTCACAAACGTTTCTTAGACCCATCTTATCTAGATGTCCCTCGAACACCTTTTGCGAAAGTGGCTTAGTTAGTGGGTCAGCTATGTTGTCTTCTGATTTGACATACTCCATATGCATATCTCCTCTACCAATGATCTCTCTGATCACGTGGTACTTCCTCAGTACGTGTTTGGATTGATGGTGTGATCTCGGCTCCTTTGCTTGAGCTATTGCCCCGTTGTTGTCACAAAAGACGACTACAGGTTCAGCAATGCTAGGAACAACATCCAATTCCTGGACGAAGTTTCTCATCCATACACTTTCTTTTGCTGCATCTGATGCTGCGATATATTCTGCTTCTGTGGTTGAGTCGGCAGTGGTAGACTGTTTACAGCTTTTCCAACTGACCGCTCCTCCATTGAGGCGGAATATGTATCCAGAGTTGGATTTGAAATCATCCACGTCAGACTGGAAACTCGAATCAGTGAATCCTTCAAGTTTCAGTTCTCCACTACCACCGTAGACCAAAAACATATCCTTAGTCCTTCGCAGGTACTTTAGGATTGCTTTTACGGCAGTCCAGTGCTTCTCGCCTGGATTTGACTGATAGCGGCTCGTTACACTTAGAGCGTGTGCTACGTCTGGTCGAGTACACAACATTGCATACATTATACTCCCTATAGCAGAGGCATAAGGTATGATAGACATTCTCGTCTTTTCTTCGTCGGTTGTAGGGAATAGACTTAGAAAGAGAGATACCATGTCTCATTGGAACAAATCCTTTCTTAGATTCTTCCATACTAAATCTCTTCAAGATCGTGTTGATGTACTGAGATTGGGAGAGTCCTATCATCTTCTTCGATCTATCCCTATAGATACGTATTCCCAATACGTAAGATGCGTCTCCCATATCTTTCATAGAGAACTGCACGGATAACCACGCTTTAGTCTGCGCTAACATCTTGATATCGTCTCCGATTAACAAAATGTCATCGACGTACAAAACAATGAATTGTATTGAGCTCCCACTATTCCTTTTGTACACACAAGGTTCATATACGTTTTTGATAAAGCCAAAAGCTTTGACTGTCTCATCAAATCGTATGTTCCAGGTTCGGGAGGCCTGTTTGAGGCCATAGATTGACCTTTGAAGCTTACACAGTTTGTGCTCACTTCCTTTGGACGCAAAACCTTCAGGTTGTTGCATAAAGATCTCCTTATCAATGTCTCCATTGAGAAAGGCGGTATTTACGTCCATTTGCCATATTTCGTAGTCATGCCACGCGGCTATAGCAAGTAATATCCGAATGGATTTTGACATCGCCACGGGAGAGAAGGTTTCCTCATAGTCTATACCAGGCCTTTGAGAATACCCTTTCGCCACTAAGCGAGCTTTATGAGTAATTACCTCTCCATTCATTCCAAGCTTACGCTTGAAGATCCATTTACATCCTACAGGGATAGTTCCCTCAGGTGGATCGACCAAGGTCCAAACCTTGTTGGAATGCATGGAATCCATTTCGGATTGCATGGCTTCGAGCCACGCACCCGTATCTATGTCAGACATCGCTTCTTGATAGGTCCTTGGATCAGCATCAACTTTCTCGTTTTCGTGAATGAGACCAAATCGCTCTGGCTCCTTACGAATTCGATTAGACCTTCGAAGCATAGGTGTACTAGTAGGTTCAGTTAATTCTGGTTCAGCTCCCACTGTTTGTGGGGATGGGTCCGATTCTTGGACTTCATCAAGTTCTACGATTGTCCCATTTCGGTTGGTGAGGAAATCCTCTTCCAAGAAGTGGGCGTTCCTAGATACGAATGTATTACGTTCTTTAGGATCGAAGAACAGGTATCCAATAGAGTCCTTTGGATAACCCACAAATTTGCACAAACTAGATCTACTATCTAGCTTATCTCCCTTCTTGTTCTTTACATACGCAGGAGATCCCCATACTCGTAAGAACGAATACACGGGTGCTTTACCATACCATACTTGGTGCGGCGTTGTTGGCACTGACTTTGAAGGCACTATGTTTAGTATCTTCGAAGCAGTTAATAGGGCTAAGCCCCAAAACGAAAAGGGAAGGTCAGCAAAGCTCATCATGGAACGAACCATGTCTAACAAAGTCCGGTTCCTCCGCTCAGACACTCCATTGAGTTGGGGTGTCCTAGGGGGAGTTCGCTGTGCGAGAATTCCATTCTCTTTTAGATAATCAAGGAATTCTTGGCTTAAATACTCACCACCTCTATCAGAACGAAGTGCTTTAATACTATGTCCAAGTTGTTCTCTACTTCCATTCGAAACTCTTTGAATTTCTCAAAGGTTTCGGATTTGTGTGTCATAAGATACACATATCCATAACGACTAAAATCGTCGGTGAATGTTACGAAGTAAGAGAATCCACCTCTCGCATTGACACTCAATGGTCCACAAACGTCAGTATGGATAAGATCCAATGTCTGTTTGGTTCGCTCGGGATTCCCGGTGAAGGGTGATTTGGTCATCTTTCCTTTGAGACAAGATTCGCAAGTCGGGAGTTCATCTAAGTTCTTTATTTCAAGAGCCTTAGAGGAAACCAACTTTTGAATCCTACTCTTGGAAATATGTCCAAGTCTAGCGTGCCAAAGTTGAGGAGTTTGATTATCATATTTCCTTTTTCTAGATTGAATGTGCATGACGTTGGAATTTATAGGTTCTAGGGAATATAGACCATCTATCAAAGTACCACGAGCATACATTAAATCACCTTTAAATATGCAAAAAGATCCATTTTGAATGGAAAAATTAAAACCATCAATGTCTAACATAGGAATAGAAATGATGTTTTTAATAACGTTTGGTACGTACAGACAATCCCTTAAAATTAAAGTAAAATTCCTTAAGACTAATTCCACGTCTCCTATAGCCTCGGCGGCGATCCTAGCTCCGTTTCCAAAATGCAGGATTCTATCCCCGGGCTTCAGGGTTCTTACTGCTCCCATCACCTGCAAATCATTGCAGATATGAGAACCTGCTGCGGTGTCTAACACCCACGATGCACAGTTAATAGAAATATTAACTTCAACTAGAAAAATACCTTTGGCTACCAATTTCATCTTTAGGTAGTCTGGGCAGTTCCTTTTCCAGTGCCCTGCTTTCTTGCAGTGGAAACATTCGTCTTCTGGGCTTTTGCGCTTTTTCTCGACCAACTTGGTGACTGCCTTTGAAGAAAATACCTTCTTCTTTTTCTTACCTTTCTTAGGCTTTGCAGCCTTCGATTGGTGTGCAATCATTACAGGTTTCTCTTTCTTGAGAGTCGATTCTGCCGTTACCAATAAATTGGTCAGTTCGTGAAGAGCGAGGTTTCTATCCTCCATATTGAAGTTCAACACGAACTGGTCAAATGAACGGGGCAGCGTATGGAGAAGGAGGTCAGTGCTAAGATCAGCGTGCAAATCCACGTCCAATCGCCCCAGTTTTTCAACCAAGTTGATGAAACGCAGACAGTGATCTTTTACACTGCTTCCCTCAGCCATCTTGAGATTAAACAACTCTTTAGAGGTCGCGAATCTTTCAGCGCGAGACCTTTCCCCAAACATCTGCTGGAGATGGAGAAGCATATCTCTAGCAAGCGGCATAGCAGCATGCTGTTTCTGCAATTCGTTTGACATTGAAGCTAGCATGAGGCAACGAACCTGAAGATCATCATCAACCCTTTTAGCATGGGTGGTTCGTTGTTCCTCAGTAGCTCGTGCTGCGGGTGCAGCAGGCATGGGTGTGTCGAGCACATAACTGCGACGTTCGGAGTCTAGGACTATCCTCAGCCATCTTGCTTGTAACGGGCCTCCATCCTAGACTAGGAAAGCATTAAAGCCCTATTCTATTACAAAGGCTCAAAGTTGGCCCAAAAACATAAAAGGCTCGCAGGCCTTAATAAAAACCAAACATTAAATTAAACCAATCACATCTACCCTAAGGTCAAGGCTCGGCTCGATCGAAAATCACGTAAACAGTTCACGTAGAGCAAGAAACATGTAAACAACATTTTACTTTCTCCTTTCTTTAATTTTAAAACATCCTTTTAAAACTAACTTCCATTGATTCTTACTTTTAGTCACTACTAATTATGACAAAATAAACTTTCGGGTAAACAAAATAAATTTTCCTGCTGAAAATCAGATTCTGTTTTTCAACTTTTGAAAATTGCATTTTCGGCCCCTCAATTTTCGAAAATTGCACTTTGACCCCAAAACTTTTAAAAAGTTACAAAAACACCCAAAGAAGTTTCGGCCAGCATTCCAGAAAATAAATTTTGAATTCTGAAAATTTTCGATTTTTCCAACCAGATCCTTGAAGTTTCGGTAATTGCAAAACAGTCCCTAAACTTTCGGAAATTACAAAATGACCCCAAAAAGCGTGCGACCAGTTTGCGAAAACAGTCCAGAATTTTTGAAATTTCCAGATTCTAAAATTTCGAATTTTTAGCCCTTTAAAACCCCAATTTGCGATTTTTGCCCAAAAAGTCCTGATGTTTTCAAAAACTATGAAAACGCTATAGATCTGAAAAACAGTTTTACCCAATTGTAGATCTAGTCATAACAAGTAAGAATCAATCGACAGAACATAATTATCATGCGTTTTAATATACATAATTAAACATATAATATAAACACATATTATGTTCAAGCCTTTCGTATAATAATCATGGAGTTGGCTCTGATACCACTGTTGGGATATGCCTCGATTGTCAATACAACAAAGTGCGGAAATTAAAATTTTTCAAGGCACACCCACAGGTCCCATAATAATATCTCCAAGTTATATATACGAAAGACACAAAACAAAGCACAGAAATAATCTAACAAAGGGGGTTTTCGATTTTTTACCTCACCACAGGCAAGGTGGTGGAAACCTCCAACTCTGATTCTGAACTCTGATTAAGGTTCTGGTTCACTGGAGTGATCCAAGCGTCTCACCTCCAGAGAAAAGTCCACACCAACTGGATTATGATGACACCTCTTAGTCTTAGGCTCAGAACTAGATCTAAGAGGTTTGTTGATGAAGGATTGTGCAGATCTATTTGACAGATCAAAATTCTGCACAAAAGGAATGAGGGAGAAGATATGCGGCGGCGGCGCTAGGGCTTTCACGGCGGCGGTGCGGCGGTGTTACGGCAGCACACGGCGGCGGCGCTAGGGCTTGGGCGGCGCAGGGTGGGGCGGATTTCTTAGGGCAAGAGAAGACTAGGGTTTTTGCTTAGGTGTTAGTTCTCTGAGTTCTGTCAGAGCTCTATTTATAAGCACTCCTCAAGACCTAGGGTTACAAGATTCCTAATGGGCTTAGGAGTCCATCTCTTGCAAGCCCACCTTAATTTAATTAATTACTTAATTAAATATCCAGCCCATATTAATTAATTACTTAATTAATATTTAGTTTAATTAATCAATTGTCTTTTAAATCAATTAAATCAATTAATTAATTTATCTCCCACTTGAATTAACACTTTAATTCACTTAATTGATTTAATTACTTTTAAATCAATTAATTCCTTTTATATTCCTACAGAACAATCACCGTCCAATTATATTGTGTGTGACCCTCTGGGTTCACCATCAATTGGCAGCAGGCTCACGAAACCTCGTGATTTAATTTATGAACAATAAATTGCTCCGATCAATTAAACTACCTTTAATTGACCACTCGTAGAATCAATTCCTCTACTAATTCAGGAGTACCCACACTTCATGGTCGATGTCTAGCCACAAGCCCATGAAGCCCAACATCAGGTGAATTGATATTTAGTGAACCTCACCTCATATAATTACCATGTACATACGGTCCTTCTGTCGACCAATTTCCCGATCAAGACTTAGGGTGTGTGAATTGATCGGCACCTCTAAATTTGTCTCGATAACTATACTTTCTAATTCAGGATAATGTTCCAGTGTGACTGCCTAATTTGGAAACCCCTTTCCAAATCCGTCACCGACTACGGCCGTAGATTCATTGGAAACATTATCTAATAATCGTATAGGAAATATTCTCATCCATTACGATGAGTCAACAGATTCCATCTTGGTACTAACCACTCGCGTACATGTCCATACGTACCCAAACTAGGCATTTTTATGACCAAGCTAAGTGGCCTATACCTAGATCTAAGTACGCACTTTCATGCACCGAATTCGCCCTAGCACCTCAAGTCATAGGACTAAATCGTACACTATTATAATCCTTTGAGAAACATCCCATCACCGATATGCGTCATGCGCTTCCACAATGGGTTTCTCTGTTCGGGTCGTTCGATGCATTCGATCCTCCATCGAATCACCTAGTCATATGCACTGGTCTCAAATGCCTTGTTCATGAAACTACAACAAATTCACTCCGTGTGAATCATGCATAATCGTACAAGTCTTGACGATTCACTCGATACCCCGTCTCGATATGAATCTATGACTTGGAACATTTTCGAGATCACGACCTTTGAGACTGTTTCATGATAAGTGCACTCAGTACTGAAGTGTATAGTCCCATAGTCATGAGTGATCTCAGGGTTTCAACCAATCGCTTAAATGTATTCGCGAGAGATGAAGTTTGGCCATTGTTTATCCTTATACATATATAAATAAACATGCGTATTATTATAAAATCAAAGATTGTTATATACAAGATAGATCTATTACAAGCTAATTGAACTGGCTTGCAGGGCACTATCCTATCAAAGTACACCAATACTTCGTAGATCTGATCAAGTTCATAAAGAGCTTGAAAGATATGGTTTCACCATATATGAAGAAACTACATTCAATGTAGATGCGCATGCATGACTGGAGTTCATGCAATCCAGAATGGATCCCATTTATTCCAACAAGGTATGGACCTTGGTTGATCCACCAGAGGGATTTATCCCTGTAAGTTGCCTATAAGTTGTGAATGGATCTTCAAGTTTGGAATGAATGGAGAGGTATTACCTCTAAGAATCGACTAGTGGTAAAAAGGCTATTCACAAAGATCTGGAACAGACTTTGATGAAACATTTTCTCCAGTAGTAATGTCTGAATCCATTCAGATTCACATTTGTTTTGATGAGACAGTCAAGACATTTGACTTCATCAGAACGAATATGAACCTTGAGTGTACAAGAGGATTAGTGGGAGCGTGATGAAGCTCATATTTTATATGTCGATAATGTTCTGGTTGTCTGGGATGATATCGGAATATTAGCACAGACGAAAACATGGTTATCCATGCAATTCTCCATGAATGATTTAGGAGAAGCATCTTGCGTATTGGGATACGTATCTTTAGAGATAGATCGGAGAAGATGTTTACACTCTTTAAATCTGAGTACATAGAATCAATACTGAAAATATTCAATATGAAGAATCCATGAAAGGATTGCTTCCAATGAGACACTGTATCCCTTGTTCCAAATTGATGTGCCCTACATCGAATGAGGATAAAAGGAGAATGTCTCATATACCTTATGTTTCAAACAAAAGGTTACATGTGGCGTGCTTTACTATGTACTAGACCAGACGTAGAACTTGCTCAATTGTCACCAGCAGTTACTAGTCAAACTCCAGTGAAGAGTACTGGACCACCGTAAAAGATATCCTTAAGTTCGTGACAAAGTCAAAGAAGAATAAAATGAAGTGGAATTTGTTCTCTTCTAAATTCGACCATAAAGGTAGTCGAAAGAACGCAAGTAGCCTAAAAGTCAAATTATACCACTGCATCTAAGAAAGGCACTGATAAGTTTAATTGATTAGATGATCTAATTAATTAAGAAGCGTTTCAATTAAAGGGTTAATTGAAAAAAAAATGAATCAATTAAAGAGTTAATTGAAATGATGTAAATTAATTGAATTAAACCATTAACTCAATTTTACTGAATTAATGTGTTAAGTTCAAATTAATACAAAGATAATAATCCACAACTTTGGCGCGCTAGACTTGGATACATCTCCAAGAGTAGGATGCAAAAGTTGGTTTCTCCTAAGCTTCTTGAAATAAAGAACATAGATGAACTTCCTACCTGCGAATCATATCTCAAAGGAGAGATGACCAGATCTCCCTTCACAGGGAATCCAGAGCGAACCAAACAAAATCTGGATTTAATCCATGCATATGAATATGGACCATTAAACGTTAGTGTAAGAGTAGATTGCTCATAACTCGTACCTTTTTGCTAATGGCTTTGGTCGTTAGTGAAATATGTATCTAGTGAGATACAACTCCGAAAAACCTTTGAAAAATTCAAAGTATTTCAAACCGAAGTAGAGAATAAACAAAGACATAGTATTACGACCATTCGATCTAATCAAGATGGCAAATACTTAAGTCAAGGATTCTTCAATTATCTTACTAAGAATGAGGTTCTCATACAACAAACTCCTCATAGGACGCCTTAACTTATTGGAGTGTCTAAGAGATGGAATCTAACATTGTTAGATCCACGTTGAGTTTTGTTAAGCTTCCTTATGCATTCTAGGGGTTGGTCCTCCTGACTGTATCGAAGATACTGATAATAGTACCTTCAATGTCCGTGCCTACAAAGCTTTACCAAGAATGGTATGGCAAAATACCTCTATGCTCTTACTTCTGAGTATGGAGATCTCTTGCCTAAGTTAGAAACGAGAAAGGAGATATGTCATGGAACTTGATGAAGTCCAAGATTTGGACCCATCCCCGCAAAGACCCATCCCCGCAAACAATGGAAGTTAATCCAGAAACTACTGAATCATCAAGTACACCAATACTTCGTAGATCTGATCAAGTTCATAAAGAGCTTGAAAGATATGGTTTCACCATATATGAAGAAACTACATTCAATGTAGATGCGCATGCATGACTGGAGTTCATGCAATCCAGAAAGGATCCCATTTATTCCAATAAGGTATGAACCTTGGTTGATCCACCCGAGGGATTTATCCCTGTAAGTTGCCTATAAGTTGTGAATGGATCTTCAAGCTTGGAATGAATGGAGAGGTATTACCTCTAAGAATCGACTAGTGGTAGAAAGGCTATTCACAAAGTTCTGGAATAGAATTTGATGAGACATTTTCTCAAGTAGCAATATCTGAATCCATTCAGATTCACATTTGTTTTGATGAGACAGTCAAGACATTTGACTTCATCAAAACGAATATGAACGTTGAGTGTACAAGAGGATTAGTGGGAGCTCGATGAAGCTCATATTTTATATGTCGATAATGTTCTGGTTGTCTGGGATGATATCGGAATGTTAGCACAGACGATAGCATGGTTATCCATTTAAATCTCTATGAATGATTTAGGAGAAGCATCTTGCGTATTGAGATACGTATCTATAGAGATAGAACGGAGAAGATGTTGACACTCTCTAAATCTGAGTACATAGAATCAATACTGGTAATATTTGGTATAAAGAATCCAAGAAAAGATTGCTTCCAATGAGACATTGTATCCCATGTTCCAAATCGATGTGCCCTACATCGAATGAGGATAAAAGGAGAATGTCTCAAATATTTTATGTTTCAAACAAAAGGTTGCATTTGGCTTGCTTTACTATGTACTAGACCAGACGTAGAACTTGCTCAAGTGTCACGAGCAGTTACTAGTCAAACTCCATTGAAGAGTACTGGACCACCGTAAAAGATATCCTTAAGCTGTTGACAAAGACTAAGGATTTGATCTTGGTCTATGGTGGTATTGGAGAATTAAAACTCGAAGGATTTACTGATTTGAGTTTTCAGTCTGATGTGGATATATATTTTTTTTCTCAATGGGGTAGCGGTAAATTGGAAAGAGTTCTAAGCAAAATACCGTAACCATCTAAACCACTGATGCATGATATATTGCAGCATTAAATGTAGCATTATATGCAGATTAAGATATAAAACTTCATCCTATGGTTGGATGTAGTGTCTATCATTGCGAAGCTCATGGTTATCTTCTATGATAATAACATAGCTATTACTAAAGCAAAGCATTCGAGATCTCACTAGAAATCTAAACACAATGAGAGAAAATTACGGTTTGATTGGAGAAATCATTGGTAGAGTTGACGCACATAATGGATCACGTCGACTCGGAAGACAGCTTAGCGGATCCACTAGAAAAGCCTATATCAGGAAAAGAGTTCAAAAAACATCTTTGAAATACGGGTCTTAGAAACGTTTGTGATTGGCTTTAGAGCAAGTGGAAGATTGATAGGATAGTGCCTTGCAAGCCAATATATTTAGCTTATATTAAAACTATCTTAATCTTTCTTTAGTAAAAATGACTTAATATGCCTGTTTATTTATAGTATGTAAATCAAACAATGGCCAACTTCATCTCTAGCGAATCACTTAGCGATTGGATGAAATCCTTAGATCACAATAGATTATGGGACGTGTCACTTCAGTATGAGTGCAATCATGAAATAATCTTTAAGGTCATGATCTTAAAACTGTTCTAAGTCATAGATTCCAAATGAGACGGGGTATCGAAGGAATCGCAAAGACTTGTACAAATATGCATGATTCACATGGAGTGAATTTGTAGCCTTTCATAAGAAAGGCATTTGATGCTAGTGCATATGAATAGGTTGTTCGATAGGGGATCGAACGCATCGAGCGACCCGAATAGAGAAACTCATTGTGGAAGCGCATGATGCACATCGACGATGGGATGTTTCTCAAACTTATAATAGCGTACGATTTAGTCCTTAGACTTAAGGTGCAAGGGCGAATTCGGTGCATGGGCGTGTGTACTTAGATTTAGGTTCCGATCAGATAGCCTGATCATTGTGTGCCTAAGTTGGGTGCGTATAGTCGTGTACGCGAATGGTTAACATCAATATGGGATCTACTGACTCAAGGTAGTGCGTTCAGGGAATTTCCTATACATTCTTATATAATAAATTCCGAGAAACCGTGGCCACGGTCGGTGACGGATTTGAAAAGAGGTTTTCAAATTTAGCAGTCACACTGGAATTATTATCCAGAATTAAAAAGTATAATTATCGAGATAATTAGAGGTGCCGATCAATTCACAAGCTAGCCGCCCACTTTCTCTCCAAATCTGAAAATAGCCACCCCTTCCTTAGACAGTAGGGTTCGGCCGAACACTGTGTAATTGTATAGGGTTCATGTAAATTGTTTTCTCCTTCTTCCTTACTTGATAACCTATGGATCTTAGTTCTAAGCCTGTGGATTCAAAAGAGTTGCTACAATCCAGTTGGTGTGGACACCGCTAGAGGCACAACACTTGGGGTGCTTCTCTCGAACCAAATTCATTAGATCTGAAAGAAGACCGGAGAAAAACCACCACCGTTCCAGTGTTGAGGTAAATTTGATAAACCCCCTATTATTGGTTTATTTGCTGAAAATCCGTTGCGTATGACTAGATCAGTAAAGATCCTGATTGGGTTATTTAAAAAATTTAAAATTTTGCTGCTTCTAACGTCCTGACGTTACCAATAACCCAAAAGAGATTGCTGCTACCAAAGACTCTGCTATTGAACAACTAAATCCATATGTCAAGTACAAGAGATTCGAGGATCTGAAGAGAAAATTTGAACTACTGGAAGAAGAATCCTCTAGCTTTGATGAAGACCTTGAGGATGAGGAAGAAGAAGTAAATGAAGAAGAAAATCTGAAGAAAAACAAGAAGAGAAGAAGGACTAGACTAGGTCTCTTACAATCTTTTTGTAGTCACTTGTAATTTACTTTCTGCTATCTCATCTGATAAAACTTGTAACTTGTAATCAACTGATATCATCTATTAAAGTTCAAGTTTTTTCCAACAAACTATTTCAGTCTCAGACGTTTTTGAGTATCAAACTTTAGTCTAGATACAGGTACTTAGCTGGACTTTTGTCATCATAAAAAAAGGAGTAAATTGTTGGATGAAGATGAAGATAGAGTCCAAAACTTCATAATCAGCAAAGTAATGGAAGCTTCGCAAATCCCTTAGAAGAAGACCGGTAGTTTTTCAATTAACTCAAATCAGATTAGTTCAACTCGAGATCAGCACGATATCTATCAGATGGGTCATTTCGATCAGCAGAGTAGAAGGGATGAATCAGTATGCCCAAAGGTAATAAATGCACTTGGAGTAATAAATGTTGTAAGAGAAGTGTATTAATTGCAAAATATTGAAGTTATTCTCGGATCAGCAGGGTGCATTTGATGCGACTGACAAAATAGTACAGCATAAATGTATAGTGCTATAGTTGCAAAGAGCCGTTTTCAGAAAAGGGGGACCATGATAAAAATAGTGTCCTGCAAGCCAGCTGTATGGCTAGTATTTATTGTAATAAATGCGGAACAATTCAATTTCGATTAATAAATGCACTTTATTAATTGGTCATCTTTATCTTATGTAATAATTATCTATGCATAAGGATAGAAGTCCTTAGATCACAGGGCTATGGGACAACCCGTGGACTGATCTCCAAGGCCGTGATCTAGAACATATTCAAGAGTCGTAGAATCCAATCGAGATAGGACATCGTTGGATTCGGTTAGACTCTCACTGTTGTGTATACTCCGATGAACTGGAGGACGCTGGGGTCCGCGAGCGTGATTGGGATAGTCGATACACATAAGTGGGTGGCTTGTTGGGATGGCAAGCGCACTGAATACCCCAATTAGGAAATAACTCACCATGGAAGCGGTAGTCGCATATCGGGGTTGAAGTTATTCCAATTTGCTATAGTATACGAGGAACGATCCCTAACTACTTGAGACGATAGGGTTTATCTGGTGCGAGAACGTCTATGCTTTGATATGAGTCCTGACTGACTGGAGTTCGCCAGAAAGTCTCCATGGATTCATATTGGGTATAGAGGAACTCGTATGCAGATTCATATTGTCAATAAATGATCCATTGACCCGACTTGATAGGTTGGGAAATTCTCCTATAGATTTCTGTGAGAAATTAATTCTGGTAAAATCCTTGGCCAAGGTATCTGACGACTTTATGTAAGTAGCTCATAAAGATTAAGTCAAAGAGAATTTATTTCGAGATCAGAATGCATAAGGTCAAGACGAATTAAAAGGGAATCCGATGAAAGACCACATCCTTAAGTCTCGACTGGGAGATTGATCGATGGAGAGATTATGTCGTATATGGAAATTATAAATGATAAAAGGTTCAATGAATTAATTCACCAGTGATTGGGCTCCATAGGCTTGTGGTTGGACATCGACCGTGGAGTTTGGGAGAATTCCCAAATTGGCGAGGGTGCTAATTTTGGAATGATCAATCGACAGAGTGTTCGATTGATTTAGAGTAAGTCTTACTCGAATAATTAAATAATATTTAATTATAACCCACGGCCAATTATGTGGTGAACCTACGGGGGCATGCACAATACACATGAAGCGAAAGCGAGGAAATAAGAACGACCGAGTCGACTGGGTAAATAATCGACTGGGTCGATTATAATGGGTGGGTCGACTGTGATCTTACGCGGTTTCGTTGGTTCGATCAAAGGTAGAACATATGACAATAATAACAATAAATAAAGTAAAGTAGAGACCAAATGTAATTGTATTCGAATTAATTGAGTACAAGTACAAGTATTTAGGGTCCTACTCGAGCATTATTGGATGCCGTACAAGCTAGAGGGTGAAATATGTATAATGAAGCCTAAGATATACTAGTAAGCCCGAGCAGCAGTCTCAGGTTTTTTGTACCTAGGAAGTTGTGTAGTATAATAAATGCATGGAGTATTTATAGCCAAATTGGAGGGCTTGGGCCTGGGCTTGGCCCAACAGTGTCCTTCGATCTATGGTTCTCTGATGTGCTCGAAGCAATCATCTTCATGCTTTGGTTCGGCTTTTGGTCCCTGGTGACAGGGTTCGGTGCTATTCGAACCGTATTGAGGCTCGAAAAACAGGGGATCCGAATTACCCCTCATCAATACTCCCCCACTTCTCGAGTGTAAAGCGAAGCAAGCGCTCGAAGAAGTATAGAATACGTCTTCAAGCTACCGTGAGACGAACCGTTCGGATATCTTGAGGATATGCCTCGTTAAAAACCTAACTTGGAAAAACCCATTGGGATAAAAACCGAGCTAGGGAAAAAGAGTGCATATACAAGAAAGCATGCATCAACGTGTTCTGTGGTTGCCCTTGTCAGAGGATGTTGAAGTAATAATATCTTTTTTGGTTCCAAGATGTGTCGTTCGATCCCCATATGTATGTTTCCCCGAATTTCCGGTTATAATAAGCAGGGCCTCCGATATCTTTAGGGATGAACCGTAAAGACAAATTCTGCAATTTTAGAAAGTGGAGGACCAAAAAGGCTGTTTTGAGTAGAATAACCCAAAGTTTTTACCCTTGGTAAGTTCAACCGTCGCGGTTACTCGGGGACCTCTTTGCAATTTACCTTTTTAACCCCGTATATATATGTTGACCCGTTGAAAAATTACTTCCATGTTATATTTTCTCTTGAGCTCGAAGTGTTTTAATCGAAGAGGTAGTTATTTAGTATATTCATCTCCGAATTCATAATGTCAAGTTCTAGAATTTCAAAGGGCAAGAATAAGGTCGAAGAGAGTCAAGAATCTGATCCCTTGTTTAAGCTTGTAGATGACTTCGAAGAAGGGGAATTTCATCAAGACGGTGAAGACGACGATCCGAGCGAGGATCTCGAATAGAATGAGGTCGACAAACGTAGTATCGGCGAAGGTGCTTTTGTAAGGATCTTTCAACATACGCAAGCCCCACAAGCCGTAATCTCGGGTAAGTCAGAGCTTCCCGCTAGTGAAACTTCCTGTTGTTTTTCGAAAAAAGATTATGCTCGCCTCGAGGCGGATTTTGGGAAGTTTCTTCCCAAAGGTTTTTCGATTATCGTTCCTTCTTATACCGAGCGTGCCACTGAGCCCCCCGCTGGATGTCAAACTTTTTACGAGGGACAATTTTCCTGTGGCTTGCGTATCCCGTTCGTTCCTCTTATCAGAAACATCCTGAATTTCTTTTCGCTTTCCCCGGCTCAGCTTCTCCCACACTCCATTGCATACATACTTGCGTTTTGCGTTCTTATGGAGAGCAAGGGGGAAGAGGCTTCCTTCAGTAACTTTTGGCAGATTTTTCGAATGGACCCCTGCAAGGGTTCGAACGTGGGGTTTGTCTCCGTCCTTCCGCGGTCCAAACGGCCTTTTCTCACGAAGATAACAACAAAGAAGAGTATAGGTTGGAAAAGAAGATTTTTCTTCGTGAAGGGTCCTGATGTTCCTGTGTCTGAAGGTAGTTCGAAGACTAGACCGTATCGATGGGATGGTGCAGACTCTTGGTCGTATGGATCTCGTAAGATCAGAGGAAAGCTCAGACAACGTCTTTCTGATGAACTTCTCGAGCAGCTGAGGTCCAATCCTTACCATACCAGGTTCCTAGTTCAGGAAGGCGTTTTGCGATTAGCTGGATTGAGCCACTGCGTCTATCCTGCCCCTGTGATTAAATATCCCAGTCGAACTTCCAAAGGATCGCTTCAGCAGGTCAATGACCTTCCAACCCCTAGCGTTCCGTCCTTTGCCACTCCTTCCTTAGGTATGTCTATCCTCTTTTCTGTTTTAAGGTTTTATTGAATAGTTTAGATCATACGCCCCAATCGCGTTATTCCTGCAGGTCAAGTCGTTGAGAAATTTCGAGTGTCTGCCGCCGGTCTAACCGAAGACAAACCATTTTACTTTGACCCGTTATCTCATACTGTCGGAAATAGAACAGGTACAAGTACCCTGGGCGGAAATCCCGTTATTGTTCCGCTCACGATTCCCGACCTGAGAGGCGTTGGCACTATGAGTTCCTTGAACTCCGCCTCTGCTGGGCCACTGCGAGCCTTGTTTTCGCCTGATACTTCTGCTCTTTCGTCGGTCGGTTATAGTCAACATTCCTGGAACCGGGTTCAGGGTGTCCAGGAATATGAGAAGCTTTTGAGCCGCAAAAGAAATGCTGAACATCCTGGACCCTCTAGGAGTGTAAAGCCTTTTGGTGTGAGTTCCGACTCCGTTCCATGCCGAGAAGGCAGATCGGAACCTGATGTGGCTGATTTCATGGACGAGCACCTTCGGGGTGGCAGGGCTGCTGGGTACCCTGAAGATGGTACCATTCTAACTGATCTGGATTCAGGTGGCGAAAATGAGTTCGACAAAGCCACTAGAATTTATTTGGCTGGTCGGTTTAAGCGGGATATCTTGCTTCAAGCCGTCAAACGTGACTTCGAGGTTCTGAGTGATTTTTCCCGAACGTATCATGAGGTAAATGATTATCTTTTCTTTCTTCGGTGTTCTTGATATTTTGCTGACATGTTTTACTTACTCCGCAGATCGGGGACTTATTTGCTATCCAAACTTATCGCTTGGCCTTGCTGGAACAAGAATCGCAGGATGCTCATGATGCGTGTGCTCAAATTCTCGTTGATAACCAAAATCTTCGAGCTCAATTAGCAGAAAACCAACGGGAATTATCTAAAACGAAGAAGGAGCTCGAAAAGGCTACTATGAAACATTCCTCATCCATGGAGGAAGATCTGCTGGCGTTCGTTAAAGAGAGAAGTGCTCTCGAGGAAGAGCTGAAAAAGGTAAAGATAGAACTGGAGCTGGCGAAGCAAGATTCCGAGCGTGCATATGCCCAAGGTCGGGAAGAAGCCGAGATCCCTGCCATACGAGAGTTCCTGGAATCCCCTGTCTTGGACCCCTTAGTTCAGAGGAAAATGGGAGAAATCCTTCAGACAATCTTTTATAAAGGGGTTCAACAATTAGTCGCGGCCGAGAAAATTCCGGATGACATGGAAGAATATTTCAAGTATATGGACCCTTTCAAGAATGCTGAAGGGAAAGATTATAAAGCTTCCTCTCTTCCCAAGGAGAATACTAACTGGCAGGGACATCGCTTTGCCCCCTTAGTCGAGGAGTATGGCATTCCAATGCCTAACCCTGATGTGCTCGAGTACTCTTGCGACGATCCTTCTAATGTGCCCGGAGAGGAAAATAAAGATGTCAATATAGGCAATGCCCCGGATAAGGGATACGGTCGACCTTTCGACCAAGCTGGGTAATTATCCAGCTTTAAATATGTATATATCGTTTGATCTTCAGTTTTGCGAGTTATTGAGTAAGCCGGATGGGCGATTCGAGGTTCTCTAGTTAGGAAATCAATTGTATTTACTCGTGTAACCCCATCTTGTAAACGAGTTGACTTTATATTTTTTGATCTGATTCGTGTAATTTGTGAATTCTAACTTTATAAACAGATGATTTTCACACTTTCTGATCGAACTTTGTTTATCCGAGTGGGATTTTTCTCCATGGTCGCGTCGATTCACTATCACAATCGTAGTGCGTAGCGTCTATAAATATTAGGATTTCTTTTCATTATTCATACGATATCCTCCCTCACAGAGATCGGAGCTCTCCCCTTATTTTCTGCAATTTCTGAATTCCTCGAAAAGTAAAGATCCTATCTTATCGATCCCATATTCACTTATTATGGAGAATGTATTAGGCAAAGCTATCGATCCCCGATCGATATTTGGTGGTTCGAAGAATAAGAAATCGAACAAAGAGCGAAAAGCTGACAAGGAGGTCAAACCCTCCAAATCTTCTTCTAAGACCTCTGTGTCTTCCCCGAAAGCTCTTGAAAGGGGAGAAGATAAGAAAGAGAAAAGCGCCTCCTCGAAACCAAACAAGGGTGATGAAAAGCTCGAGGCTGAGCTCAGAGGTTCCTCCCCAAAAGTGATTGATTCTAAAAGTGAGAATCCTGCCCAAGAAAAGATTCATGTTCCTTCTTCGAATAAGAGGCCTTATTCTGATGGGGTTACACCGATTGAGGCTTTGCAAAATCTTGTTATTGGTAACAAGTCACCGTCCGACACTTCGATCGTTCCTCCCTCAGGGAATCCTAGCAAAAAATCCAAGTTAGAGACTGAGACTGGTGGGGGGGCCTCTGCTGAAGCTTTAGGAATTGATAATCCTCCTCGACCCTTTGCCGATTCCACTCCTCAAAAAGTTGCTTCTTCCCTGCACGAGGAGTTGAAAGATGGATCTCCTTCTAAGGTTGATCCCATGGGTAACTTGCTGCAAGCTACCTTTACTTCTTCAGAGACTGACATACCCAAGGAGAGGAACATGTCCAAAGAGAGAAACATAGAAGAGTTGTTCGAGTCTGGGCAGCACTTCCTTTTTCAGGTGTACTCTCCTCCCTTTTTTTTTTTTTTTTTTTTTTTTTTTTTTTTTTTTTTTTTTAAACGCTGCTGATCCTTTTATCAGGCCGGACAAGATTTTATTGAGCTTAAAACATTTGCTGAGCGGGAGACCAGCCAGCGTACTGCTATTTCTCTCGAGCTGGAGGAGAAGAAAGTCGAGCTCGACCGCGTCCTCGCAGAGAAGCTTGCTTTAGAGAGGGAGAAGACTGCTAACGAACGTGGAGAAGAGATCCATAATCAGCTGAACGAGAAAATCGAGAAGCTGAAGAATCTTCATGAGCAGGAGAAGCAAGATTTCATACGTCAAGAGAAGGAGGCTTATGATCGTGGGTTCGCAGCAGGATATGAGGCTCGTAGCGCTGAGCTTCGAAAGATTCTTTCTGATAATAAGCTTGTTTAGATGTCGTCTCTAATTAGCTCGGGCTTGTAATATTTCCGTATTGTTTTTGTTTGTGCAATCATGAATAATTTTCAGATATTTTATTTCTCATGGCTTGTAATACCTTACTCTTCTTTTCGAATCGCATGTTCTCCCTATGTGCTCTTTCTTTGATCATGCTTTAGTTTGCCTTCTCAATTTTTCGACCTTTGGCGTAGTAATTCCGCTTATTTTCCAAAAGTAGTATCACTTTCTCTCCCCGGTGGAATTCTCGGGAAGCGCAACAGTCTTTTGATCTTGACCGTTCCTTTTGTTTTTCGCTAGCCGTTGGATTTTGAGAATAGTACTTATAAATAGGGTTCTTCAATTTATATCCTTATAAAATTATCTTTAAAGCAGACTCCTTCAACCATGCTGGTTAAACGATCTTGTTGTATGGCGCGACATTTTAAATTTCGAGTTAGGATCTATTCTGCATGTCATAGACTAACTGGTACTTCGACCTCGACTAGGGTATCTGCAGGCGAACATTATTCCGACCTTGGAGTCTGGTCAGCTTTATTGCTGATCACTCACGACCCGGGCACTCCCCACGACCCTCCGTGGTTTAGGAGAAGTTCAATCATCAAATCTTTTAGGGGTCTCCAGCGGTTTGTACGGTTCTTCCTCGAGGGTGAAAGGGGTGGAGCTTCGAGGGTCGAGGCCCTCAATAAAGTATTCACGTTACACCTAGAAAAGGATGCCTTACCCTTCTCCTTTTTGAGGAATCATAAATAAGGATAAAAGCCTGTTGGCTCGGCAGGCTCCTCCAATCCGAGTAAGGACATTATCGTTTGCCGAAAATTTCATAGGAAGCTTTTTAGGTGTTTGTAAATTTATAAAATGTAACAGGAGTTGATATCTTTGTAACTTGTAACTTTTCAATGTATCGAACTCTAGAAATAATTATTTCTCGATTAATTTCTTACATTCGTTCTTATCTGCTTAGATAAAGCTCTTTACCGATCTTGGTCCATCCCCGGACGAGTTCTTGATAATGGCTCCTTGATCAATTATAGTCCGATTTTTTCGAATTGGAATTAAACTATAATTTTTTCGAGCATTGTTGAATTTTACCGCTTCTTCATTTATCCGCACGGTTCCTGAATTTTCGGGAAGTGGAACGGTCGCTGCATTTACTGCTTATATCTCAGCCGTTAGTACCATCAAATCTGAGTCGTTAATTGCCTTTTCTTTTCACTATATATAGCTCCGTAGTTACCTTCAAGCTTTTCATTTCAGTAACATTTCTGATCGGCTCTATGATTGAGCTTTTCCTCTTTCTAGCTGCCATGTTCCGTTTGCTATCCCCGATCGACCTGTTCGAGGTTTTCCTCCGAACTATTCGTAAATTTCGCTATCTCCTGATGGCTACTTATTTCGACTAGGGTATCGACAGGCGAAAATTAATGCGACTGGGGTACCGGCAGGCGACCAGCTCTCTTTGATTTCAAGTCTTTGAGGCAGGTTCGATCTCCTGTATCCTGTCAATCCACCCGGTCGGATAGTGGGTCAACTGCTGGAGCAGTTTTCCTGCACTCGATCTCTAGTTCTTCAAGATATTCCTTGAAGAATGTTGCCTTCGAGATTGCGTGGAATAATTTCTCTAGGGATTGCCTCCCTGTCTTTCGGCCTGCTCCAGCACGGAGCGATTATTGAAGAAGCGATGGATTAAGGGTAGAAGTGTTATCCCAGCCTCGCCTTCCGTCTTCAGTTAAGAGAACATTCTAGCGTAGGGCTAATTTGTAATAGGGTTACATTAAATGTAAAGTTTTTGCTCGACTTATCATTATAATTTTGAACTCTTTTGTAACTGTTTGTAATGTCATGAATGAGATATCTATTTCTTTTATCACCCTTACTCGTTATCTTATAGAATTGCTTTTGTATACTGTTGTCGAGCATCCATCTCTCTGTCTCAAACATACGAATAAGAGCCATTCTTTAAAAACTTTGACAAATATTCAGTCGATGGATAACAACCGACATTCCTCGCTTTTGAATTTAACCTGTCGGAGACCTTTGTACTCCCATTAAATACATAATAATTAAAAGATCGAATAGAAGAATCCCGAGATGATCCTTAAGTAACAAATTTAATCCGGGGGGCCAAATTCCCTAGTCAGACACAATCGCGAAGTAATAATCGAAAAAGGGTTTTGACCGATCTTAAATAGTAACTTTGATATAAGCATTACAATGATGGCTTTTAGCCTTAGCCGAATGAATAATTGTGGAGAGAAAAGAATAGAAATGCTGCTTGATCTTGATTGATCGATGAAAATAATTTCGATCTAAGGGGCATAGCAGAGGCTTTCACCCTTAGTCGTTTTCAGAACATTTTTAGTCCTCGGGTCGTAGCAGAGGCTTTCACCCATTCAATAATTTCGATCTAAGGGGCATAGCAGAGGCTTTCACCCTTAGTCGTTTTCAGAGCATTTTTAGCCCTTTGGGTCATAGCAGAGGCTTTCACCCATTCAATAATTTCGATCTAAGGGGCATAGCAGAGGCTTTCACCCTTAGTCGTTTTCAGAGCATTTTTAGCCCTTTGGGTCATAGCAGAGGCTTTCACCCATTCAATAATTTCGATCTAAGGGGCATAGCAGAGGCTTTCACCCTTAGTCGTTTTCAGAGCATTTTTAGCCCTTTGGGTCATAGCAGAGGCTTTCACCCATTCAATAATTTCGATCTAAGGGGCATAGCAGAGGCTTTCACCCTTAGTCGTTTTCAGAGCATTTTTAGCCCTTTGGGTCATAGCAGAGGCTTTTACCCATTCAATAATTTCGATCTAAGGGGCATAGCAGAGGCTTTCACCCTTAGTCGTTTTCAGAGCATTTTTAGCCCTTTGGGTCATAGCAGAGGCTTTCACCCATTCAATAATTTCGATCTAAGGGGCATAGCAGAGGCTTTCACCCTTAGTCGTTTTCAGAGCATTTTTAGCCCTTTGGGTCATAGCAGAGGCTTTCACCCATTCAATAATTTCGATCTAAGGGGCATAGCAGAGGCTTTCACCCATTCAATAATTTCGATCTAAGGGGCATAGCAGAGGCTTTCACCCTTAGTCGTTTTCAGAGCATTTTTAGTCCTCGGGTCGTAGCAGAGGCTTTCACCCATTCAATAATTTCGAAAACAATTGAGATCGATATTAGATAAATGCTGATCTTGAGTACCAGAATAATTGCTAAATAGAGATAAATGCTGATCCTGAGCAGGTGGGCATACTTAGGAAATAAATTTCCAATAACCATGATTTCGATCGAAATACTCCTAAAGAAATGATAGTTTCCCGTGGTTGAAATAATAGATAGGAAACCGGTAGGCGAACGATAGATCACAAACAGGTCCAAGACTTAATGAGTAATTCTTCCGTCTTAACAGAAAATGTTCTTCGCGAACTTGTTCGAATTAATACTCTTTACTGTTCCAAATGTTTCCAATTCTCAAATAAGCGTTGACCTTCTTCAGACGGTCCCACCTTTATCGGGAAACGCAACAGTTCTTAGATCTGGTTCCTTTGTGACGTGAAATCTCTGCCGTTAGATCCCACTTATTTTCCTATAAAAAGCTGTCATTCCTTAGAAGTCATCTTATTCATTGTATTGGCATCTCCTCCGTCCCCTCATGGCGACTAAGATTATTATTTCAATGACTCGCTTACTCGAGGTCAGATTTCGAACAATTTTTAAGTGGAGGGATATCCTAGCAGAGAGAATATCATTTCAACCTTCGCTTAGAGTATCGGCAGGCAAATATAATCTCCATCTAGAAGGCCAATAAGCCAGATTTATGGAGCTTGTAGGTTATGGCATAGGTTTTCGATTAGGGACCTATTTCCACAATGCATTTAGGAAGACGTACATGGGTGGGAGTTCTGCAGAGCTCGTTTACTCGATGAATCGCACCCTCGAGTCTTCATCTTTGGAGAATCGTAAATAAAGTTAAGAGCCTGCGGATCCGAAGGAGTTTCCATGGTCGGAGCTAAGTTACCCCTAATAAACGGTAGGAGAAGAGGCCGAAAATTTCATAGGATTGTAGGGAGTAATAGTGTTCTTGATGTAATATGAATGTTTGATCTATGCTCGATATGTATTTCCCAGCCTTTGTATTTTTCAAGATAATATAAATACACTTCCTCTTTGTTTTGTTGATAACATCAATTATAAATAGGATAGAGTTTATCTTTCGTAACTCCATTTTGATCTCCTAATATCGATAGAGGAATAATCGGATACCAGTTGCCTGATCGGATAATAGATAAATATTTTAGCGGCCCTGAAATTGATGAAGGAAATGATGCCATAAATCCTTATCACTGCTGAACTTCCATAATTGTATAATTCCCAGGTCGAGAATTCTGTTCGACTAAACCGATTATATTTCTTCTCAGTTGGTGATGTAATAGTATAACAATAAATATTTTGAGTGTAAAAACATCTAAATAAACCGTATACGAATCCGACATGCCATCCTTCAATATAATGCTATGAACACGTCGCGACTGTTCGATATTTAGAATGTCGTAATTCTTCTATACTCCTTATTGAATTATGCGTCCTTCGTTACCAAACAGGACCCTATTTCTCGGGAAACGTAACGGTCCTTCCATTTATTACGGACATCAAACCGTTCGTAGCCTGTTATCTGAGCCGTTGATTAAAAATCCTTCATCACTATAAATAGGTCCCTTTGTGTATACAGCACTTCTTGCTTTTTTCCTTATGCTCCTCCGATCACCATGGGTCGAATTTCAGATTTGATTCGTATTTTCTCCCAGATAAAAGAGTTTGAGATTAGAGTTCGAACTTTGTTTTTCGATCTTGTTTCCTTTTGTAAAAGCTTTTCGCTTAGAATATCGACAGGCAAAAGAAATTGCGCCTAGAATACCGGCAGGCAACCTGTTTTCCCAGACATATCTTGTCTGTGACGGGTTAGAATTCCGGTCTTCTGGTGCAGTACCCGATCGGGCAGATGGTTACTCCGAGAGGAGTTCTTTAAATCTGAGGCACCAGCTTCCTCGAGGGCTTTCTTACGAGATAGTTCCTTCGAGTTCCCTTGGAGCGCCTCTGCTGGGATAACCCTCTGCTGCATCTGTTCGGATTATCCTGTAAATAAAGATTGAGGATTTCAATCATTATTTACAGATGAAGACCTAAGGTCGGTCTGAACCCCGGAGGAGAGTTCCGATCCGACTTTTTATCCTGTACGAAGACGGATGTGCGACACGTGGCTAGTGATGATCATGAAGAATCACTGCCGAGTTCTGCATCTGGAGCTGTCTAATAGGGACGATGATCGAATATGTATTAGGATAGACTTACTCGCAGAACTTGTAATAGTGTAGGAGTGATTGTACTATATCTTTTGAGCTCGGAATTGATTTTGAGGCTTTTCTTTGTAATTTATCTGAAGAATTTGAATGATAAGGCTTCATTTCTGATTGAATCTTGTTACTTGAATTCCATTATTGGTCGAAATGATAGCCAATATTCCGTCCATTAGCTCGAGAATTTATCTAATCGATTGCAGATATTCAATCAATCAACTTATCCCGATTACTTTTGAGAAGAAACACCACAGTCGATCAATAATACATAGAGATTTCGTAAATGGTCTTCTAAATAACTGATTCGAAAGAACTTGTCATTGAAGTTAATAAACGCGAAGATCGGAAAAATAAATTCCGATCGTCAATTGACAAGCTGCCATTTTATAGATCTTCTAAGCCTTCGATGATACTTGCTGAACTTCTTAATCGCTCCTAAAAATAAATTCGTTGAAGAAATAAAAGAGTTGTGCGACCATAGGCTTGACTATTATCCTTAAGCTTTTCTGGCATACATTTTCCTCCTCGTATTAGGCATATTTCGATCTAATACTCGAATAAGGCCCCACGGTGGGCGCCAATTGATCTTACGCGGTTTCGTTGGTTCGATCAAAGGTAGAACATATGACAATAATAACAATAAATAAAGTAAAGTAGAGACCAAATGTAATTGTATTCGAATTAATTGAGTACAAGTACAAGTATTTAGGGTCCTACTCGAGCATTATTGGATGCCGTACAAGCTAGAGGGTGAAATATGTATAATGAAGCCTAAGATATACTAGTAAGCCCGAGCAGCAGTCTCAGGTTTTTTGTACCTAGGAAGTTGTGTAGTATAATAAATGCATGGAGTATTTATAGCCAAATTGGAGGGCTTGGGCCTGGGCTTGGCCCAACAGTGTCCTTCGATCTATGGTTCTCTGATGTGCTCGAAGCAATCATCTTCATGCTTTGGTTCGGCTTTTGGTCCCTGGTGACAGGGTTCGGTGCTATTCGAACCGTATTGAGGCTCGAAAAACAGGGGATCCGAATTACCCCTCATCAGACTGGGTCGAACCAATTGGAACAAACTGGGATCCAATTGGAATTGGATCCGGATCATAAATTAAATTAGAATTTAATTTTTGAATTAATTAATTAAGTTGGATTTAATTTATTAATTGGAAAGGATTTTAATTAAATAGACTTAGAGTCTGATTTTATTAAATGGGAGATTAAGTTAATTAATTGGGCTATTTAATTTGGAGATTAAATAAAGCCTGGTCAAATTAATTATCTGGGCCATGAATTAATTAGAAGACTTGGTCTTTTAATTAAAAAGGGCCATGGCCCATGTAGGAGAGAGAAGACCTAGTCCTAATAGGACTAGGTTAGGGAGATAACTATAAGTAGCCTTCTTGTAGTTATTTTTCACACAACTCCATAAGCAAAAATTGAGCAAGAGCAAAATTTTCTCTCCCTCTCCCAAGCTAAAAGTCGACCGAACCCTGTCTTTCTTTTGGAAGAATTTTTCGTTTTCGATTTTGTTCCTAAATCGTTCCTAATTCCTATATCTTAATATATCTTGTTTTCTAGTCGATCAAGATATATTATTTTTGTGATATTGTGGTGTATCAACTCGTAGAGGCGCAACACGTGGGCCGCTACTCATAAGGCCTGGGTCGATTTTGCTGGAGCAGAAATCAGAGTTCGTTTTTGCTAGTCGAGGATTTGCGAGGAGATAGGTATAACGTGTAAACTTATACTATCGTTTTTATTTATATTCATATATATATAACTAGAGAATATCCTGGCATGATTCCTTAAGAGGTCCTAAAAGTTTTTATATTTCGCTGTGCCTAGGGCTGTTTATCTTACCGAATCCCAACAGTGGTATCAGAGCCAACTCTAGGCTTTGTATATATATGAATTTGCAAATTCTGTGTTTATTAAATCATATGTTTGATTTATGTGGCTAGTTCTTTAACTCTGCTGTTCGCGCGCTGCTGCCCCCGGCAGCTCACGCGCCGACCTGATGGTCGCGCGTGGGCTGTCCAACGTGGCAGTCCTGATTGGTCTCGATTGGTCGTTTTTGAGTTGGATTCTATTTCTGCCTATTTTGAAAAATTCAGAAAATTTGGAATTTTGGGAGATTAGGAAACTTGGAGTTTTTGGATAAGGTAGTTATCTTGTTAGATATGAACATTACCTTAATTAAACTAATCTAGACAAAATAGGATTATCTTGAAAATCTTAGAGATTTGGGAACTTTGGGAAACTTAGAAGGTAAGAATCTTAGAGATTTAGATTACCTTAATTAACCAATTTAATCAAGATAAGTTTTGTAGATTACTTAGAGCTCAATTAAGAGCTAATTAATCTTAGAGGTTAATTGTTAATTCAAAATTAATTAACTTTGATGAATTTTTGCGAATTAAAATTAATGGAGCCGGTAAATTTACATTTTTGCCCTTATGTGAATTTATGTATGTTCTTGAGTGAATATGTGGATTGGTCGATTTTGCCCTTAAGCCCTGTGTTGTTTTTGGTTTATTTAATTTATGGGTTGTAATTAAATGGGCCTGATTGGTGCCCTTGCTTGCGCAAACGAATGTAATAGAATATGGCCATTTATTTTTATAAGTTAGACTTAGATTAGGCTTGGAGCCGAGAAGACCTCATGAAGACTTGGAGATCCACATGGAGGCCCATTTACCTTGGAGGACATGGAGGCCCAATTCAATACATGGAGGCCCAATCAAGCTGGATATTAAAAGAAGGCCCATGATGTATGTGTTTGAGAATTGTAATAGTTAGGACATTTAATTTCCACCCTAGACTGACCAATTGATTCATCACTTGGCTCGTGATGAATCGCATAGGATGGGCAATCGATCAATCATATCATGCTAGGTGATGTATTTACTTATATTCTTTGATGTATGTCATGCATGCTTAGAATAGATCACGTAAACAAGATAAGCATAATCTGATGAGACCTCGCAAAAGAAAACATAAAACCTCCAATTGAACGTTAAAATTCAATTAGAATATTAAATCGAATAACGGGCGCATATGAATGGAGTCTATGGTCCGAGCCTATCCAATTACTAGGTCTTAGCCATATTGTACGAATATATCTCGATGTCTCACGAGTCGTGGGTCGAGCTATAGGAAGATAATATGTCTATTGCCTCGATGCACGAGAAAGTGCCAAGGGAGGGGATAGCAAGGTTTTAGGCGCTGTCTCACGAGTCGTGGGGCGTCCAGGATTGAACTATTTCTCTCCACGAGTATTGGACATGATTTAACGCTAGTAAGTATGGATGTCTCACGAGTCGTGGGTCCATATCGAAAAATGAGGCTAAATGAACTTAAGGGTTAGTTGCGATGGTTAACCGTCGACGTATTCGACCACCAAGTGAATCAAATGGTATGGCCAACGAGTCGTGGGTACTAGGAGATTGCATTTGGGCCTTAAGCCCGCTAGGATATTTTAAATTCCCGGAACTTATGTGGGGGCATAAGATTTTGATTAAAATAGTGGGAGTAATTTACAAATAAAAACCATGTTTGTAAATTGTGCATGTTAGAAATAATCTTTCGCGTATTTATTTCTTCTCTCGTCGTTTTGTCGATATAATGTCTAAGAATCCTATTTCCATCATACTTGAACAAAGCAAATTGACTGGACCCAACTTCCATGACTGGGTCAGGAACCTCAAGATCATTCTCGCTTCTGAAAAGCGAGGTTTTGTCCTTGATGGGCCCCCTCCCGAACTTGCTAAGGATGCCGATGATACTGAGAAAGAAGCCGTGGATATGTGGCTTGACGATGACTTACAGTCACGTTGTCTCATGTTGGCATCCATGACGAATGAGCTTCAAAAGCAGCACGAGCATATGAAGTCTTCTTTTGAAATCTACACGCACCTGAATGGTCTATTTGGGGTGCAAAGTAGATATGAGCGGTAGGAAACTGCCAAGACTTTGCAACAAATGAGGATGGCTGAAGGTGCTGATGTTCGATCTCACTGCATCAAGATGATTGGGCTTATTGAAAAGCTTGGTCATCTTGACGTAAAGATGGACAAGACCTACTGCCAGGATATAATCCTCCAGTCGTTGCCAAGATCATTCGAGCAATTCGTAGTGAACTATAACATGCACAAGATGTATGTTGAACTTCACAAGTTGGCTAATATGCTCGCCACTGCCGAGGCTTCCATGAGAAGAGAGAAGCCAGTGATGGTTTCTACCTCGACCCAATCCAAGTCCAAAAGGACAAAGAAAGGGAAGGGGAAAGGAAATGCTTCTTCAAGCAAAGGCAAAGCACCATCTGGGCCCATAGGGAAGGGAAAGAAGCATAAAGCTTCGTCTGGTGAACAGAAATGTTTCTACTGCAAGAAACCTGGACACTGGAAGAGGAACTGCAAAGAGTTCTTGGAGAGCTCGAAAGGTATATTCCTTGTTGAAGTTAAATTATCAATTAACTGTGCATCATGGGTACTAGACATTGCTTGTGGTTCTCATCTTTGTAATGATTTACAGGTGATGGGAGCAATAAGGCCACTTAGGCCAGGGGATTGGATCCTAAGATTTGGCAATGGAGCTAGAGCTGCTGCCGAGGCCATTGGCGAAGTGGAGTTAGATTTAGGTGGTAATAAATTAGTCCTTAGGAACGTTCTTTATGTACCTGGTTTGGTGAAAAATATCATTTCTATTCCTGTTTTGGATAATGAAGGTTTTAATTTTATAATTGATAAAGGTTCCTTTTCATTATTCATGAATGACAATTTGTTTTTCACTGGTAGATTAAAAGATGGACTATATACCATTGAACCACCTAAGTTAGTTATGCACGTACAACAAAACAAAAGGAAACAAGATAATGAAATATCTGCCCAATTGTGGCACGCTCGACTTGGACATATATATAAGTCAAGGATTCAAAAGTTAGCATCTTCTGGTGCGATTGAAATCAATCGCATTGATGAAATGCCAACATGTGAACCATGTTTAAAGGGTAAAATGGCTAAGTTGTCATTTAAGGGAAACCCTGAGCGAGCCAAGCAATCATTGGACTTGATACATACTGACGTATGTGGACCACTAAGAAAAAGCGCCCGAGGAGGCTATGACTACTTCATCACTTTTACTGACGACTATAGTCGTTATGGTTATGTGTTCTTGTTGAAACACAAGTCTGAAGCCTTTGAGCGATTCAAAGAATTCAAAATGGAAGTAGAGAATCAACTTGGTCATACGATAAAGGCTCTTCGTTCTGACCGAGGTGGAGAATTTCTTAGTAACGAATTTTTGAATTATCTTGTGGAGCATGGAATATTATCGCAGTGGACTCCTCCTGCAACACCCCAATTAAATGGAGTAGCAGAGAGAAGGAATCGAACCTTGATGGACATGGTTCGATCCATGATGAGTGCCACTGACCTTCCTCTTTCATTTTGGGGACATGCCCTCCTCACGGCAACGAAGATACTAAACATGGTACCTTCTAAATCCGTACAAAAGACACCGTATGTATTATGGTTTGGCAAGGCACCCTCATACGCATTCATGCGCATATGGGGATCTGCTTACGTTAAAAAACTAGTGGGAGATAAATTGGAAACTAAATCCACTTTGTGCAAATTCATGGGGTATCCGAAAAACTCAATAGGATACGAGTTCTACGATCCTACAAGACAAACTACGTTTGTCTCAAGGAACGCACACTTCTTGGAGAAGGATTTCTTGGTGGACAAGAAAGAAAATAACGTAGAACTGGATGAGGTCACATAAGCTGAGAAGACCGAAGAGGTCGATCAAGCTGACCCGTCGCCACAGGCAGTGGGAGAACATGAGCATGAAAGTGCACCAGAAAATACACCGATACTTCGTAGGTCAAAAAGACAACGTAGAGAACCCGAGAGGTACTACAGTCTGCTGCATGAGACTGGTCAGTCTCTAACCGACCCAAGGACTTACGAAGAGGCTATGTCAAACATAGACTCGGGAAAGTGGCGCGAAGCCATGGAATCCGAATTGGACTCCATGCACTCGAACAAGGTCTGGGCCTTGGTAGATCCACCAGTGGGAGTGACTCCCGTGGGTTGCAAGTGGATCTATAAGCGAAAGCTTGGAGTGAACGGAGATGTGATTACCTACAAGGCGCGACTAGTGGCAAAAGGATATACTCAAAGACCTGGAATTGACTTTGAGGAGACCTTCTCGCCCGTCGCAATGCCTAAATCCATTCGGATATTGCTGGCCATAGCTGCGTGGTATAACTACGAGATATGGCAGATGGATGTGAAGACTGCCTTTCTCAATGGGGACATTGATAAGGAGATCTACATGGAGCAACCAAAAGGATATGCATCCAAAGGAGATGAACACAAGGTGTGCAAACTCCAGAGGTCCATTTATGGACTGAAGCAAGCTTCCCGAAGTTGGAACATTCGTTTCGATGAGACAATCCAAACTTTTGGATTCATCAAAAACATGTTCGAACCTTGCGTGTACAAGAAGATCAGTGGGAGTACAGTTGAATTTTTGGTGCTTTACGTTGACGACATTCTTCTCATTGGAAATAATGTAAAAGCATTGTCCGAAACTAAAGCATGGTTATCTACACAATTCTCAATGAAGGATATGGGAGAAGCATCCTTTGTACTAGGTATAAGGATCTACCGAGATAGATCAAAAGGACTGCTGGGCCTCTCCCAATCCCAGAACATAGATAAAATCTTGAAAAGATTTAGTATGGAAGAATCCAAGAGAGGATTGCTTCCAATGAGACATGGGATTGCACTCTCTAAGTCTATGGCCCCAAAGACGCCTGAAGAGAGAAGCAATATGTCTCGAGTACCGTATGCATCCGCGATAGGAAGCATAATGTATGGTATGTTATGTACTAGGCCAGACGTAGCGTACGCTCTAAGCGTTACAAGCCGCTACCAGTCTGATCCAGGTGAGCAGCACTGGATAGCCGTAAAGGCAATTCTGAAGTACCTGAGAAGGACTAAGGAATTGTTCTTGGTATACGCTGGAGGAGAATTGAAATTGGAAGGCTATACAGACTCGAGCTTCCAATGTGATGTAGACGACTTCCAGTCGACATCAGGATACGTGTTCTGCCTCAATGGTGGTGCGGTTAGCTGGAAGAGTTCCAAGCAGGAAACAACCGCGGATTCAACCACCGAAGCAGAATACATTGCCGCGAGTGACGCAGCAAAGGAAGGTTCTTGGATGAGGAACTTCATCCAGGAATTGGATGTGATACCTAGCATCGCTGAGCCCATTACTATCTTCTGCGACAATAATGGGGCAATAGCGCAAGCAAAGGAGCCGAGATCTCATCAGAAATCCAAGCACGTACAAAGACGATACCATGTGATAAGAGATATCATTGGTAGAGGAGACATTAAGATGGAACGTGTCGACTCAGAAGATAATACGGCGAACCCGCTAACGAAGCCTCTGCCTCAAAAGGCATTTAAGAAACATCTGCTAAAAATGGGACTCAAGAACATAAAAGACTGGCTTTAGGACAAGTGGGAGATTGATAGAAATAGTGTCCTGCAAGCCAGCTGTATGGCTAGTATTTACTGTAATAAATGCGGAACTATTCAATTTCGATTAATAAATGCACTTTATTAAATGGTCATCTTTATCTTATGTAATAATTATCTACGCAAAAGGGTAGAAGTCCTTAGATCACAGGGCTATGGGACAACCCGTGGACTGATCTCCAAGGCCGTGATCTAGAACATATTCAAGAATCGTAGAATCCAATCGAGATAGGACATCGTTGGATTCGGTTAGACTCTCACTGTTGTGTATACTCCGATGAACTGGAGGACGCTGGGGTCCGCGAGCGTGACTGGGATGGTCGATACACATAAGTGGGTGGCTTGCTGGGATGGCAAGCGCACTGAATACCCCAATTAGGAAATAACTCACCATGGAAGCGGTAGTCGCATATCGGGGTTGAAGTTATTCCAATTTGCAATAGTATACGAGGAACGATCCCTAACTACTTGAGACGATAGAGTTTATCTGGTGCGAGAACGTCTATTCTTTGATATGAGTCCTGACTGACTGGAGTTCGCCAGAAAGTCTCCATGGATTCATATTGGGTATAGAGGAACTCGTATGCAGATTCATATCGTCAATAAATGATCCATTGACCCTACATGATAGGTTGGGAAATTCTCCTATGGATTTCTGTGAGAAATTAATTTTGGTAAAATTCTTGGCCAAGGTATCTGACGACTTTATATAAGTAGCTCATAAAGATTAAGTCAAAGAGAATTCATTTCGAGATCAGAATGTATAAGGTCAAGACGAATTAAAAGGGAATCCGATGAAAGACCATACCCTTAAGTCTCGACTGGGAGATTGATCGATGGAGAGATTATGTCGTATATGGCAATTGTAAATGATAAAAGATTCACTGAATTAATTCACCAGTGATTGGGCTCCATGGGCTTGTGGCTGAACATCGACCGTGGAGTTTGGGAGAATTCCCAAATTGGCAGGGGTGCTAATTTTGGAATGATCAATCGACAGAGTGTTCGATTGATTTAGAGTAAGTCTTACTCGAATAATTAAATAATATTTAATTATAACCCACGGCCAATTATGTGGTGAACCTACGGGGGCATACACAATACACATGAAGCGAAAGCGAGGAAATAAGAACGACCGAGTCGACTGGATCGACTGGGTAAATAATCGACTGGGTCGATTATAATGGGTGGGTCGACTGGGTCGACCCAATTGGAACAAAATGGGATCCAATTGAAATTGGATCCGGATCATAAATTAAATTAGAATTTAATTTGTGAATTAATTAATTAAGTTGGATTTAATTAATTAATTGGAAAGGATTTTAATTAAATAGACTTAGAGTCTGATTTAATTAAATGGGAGATTAAGTTAATTAATTGGGCTATTTAATTGAGAGATTAAATAAAGTCTGATCAAATTAATTAACTGGGTCATGAATTAATTAGAAGACTTGGTCTTCTAATTAAAGAGGGCCATGACCCATGTAGGAGAGAGAAGACCTAGTCCTAATAGGACTAGGTTAGGGAGATAACTATAAGTAGCCTTCTTGTAGTTATTTTTCACGCAACTCCATAAGCAAAAATTGAGCAAGAGCAAAATTTTCTCTCCCTCTCCCAAGCTAAAAGTCGACCGAACCCTGTCTTCCTCTTGGAAGAATTTTTCGTTTTCGATTTTGTTCCTAAATCGTTCCTAATTCCTAGATCTTAATATATCTTGTGTTCTAGTCGATCAATATATATTATTTTTGTGATATTGTGGTGTATCAACTCGTAGAGGCGCAACACGTGGGGCGCTACTCATAAGGCCTGGGTCGATTTTGTTGTAGCAGAAATCAGAGTTCGTTTTTGCTAGCCGAGGATTTGCAAGGAGATAGGTATAACGTGTAAACTTATACTATCGTTTTTATTTATATTCATATATATACAACTAGAGAATATCCTGGCAAGATTCCTTAAGAGGTCCTAAAAGTTTTTATATTCCGCTGTGCGTAGGGCTGTTTATCTTACCGAATCCCAACAGACCATACTTGCAGATTTGAAAATTGTCTTTCTTCAACATATATATTTTCAAATCCAAGTATAAAAAGATCCTGATTCAAGAGTTAGAGACAACACAACAACTGAGATCATTTCGCGAAGCAAAATTTCTCTAAGTCTCAAAAGCTTAAGAACAACTCACTCGTCCGTCGAAGTAATTTGTTGACAGAAGCTGAAGTTCAAGTTAAATACATCTCTCTGAGTGACTCTGTATTAGAAGAGTGTTGTGAGAAGTAGATATCAATCTAAGTGAGAGATATTACGTCAGAGAGTAGGAGTTTCTTTGTGATTTCCTATTGTGAACTTACGGCTATTTCATTTGTTGTTTGGCGTAAGCAGTGTATATTGTAATCTGTGTGATTATAGTATAACCCAAGATCTTTGTGACTTGAGAGAGTGGACTAAAGGATTTCAATCCATATAACTACTATAAAAATTCTGGTGTTTACATTTGCATAAGTTTTCTTGCATATTTCAAAACAAGATACTTTAACACTTGAATTAATTGTTTAAAGGGTGATTTACACTCAGACCCCCTCGGGTGTGGGCATATTACAAGAAACCCCCTATTGTTTAAAAAATTACAAGGACACCCCCTCAGATTTGGGCATATTACAAGAAATCCCTCACGACGTTAAAAACAGACATAATTTGATGATGTCAGCAAAAATAGTTTTTTTAAATTTACCCCTGGCTAAATATACCCACATGGGGTGTCTTTGTAATAATATTATATCAAAAGGGTGTATATGTAATAATATCATACCATAGGAAATGTATAAGAAAGATTACAATAACTTCATGGAGTTATTAGTAGTTAACTATCATATCTTAAAAAATGACAGTTAAATGTTACAGTTGGTCACTTATTTTGGTTATAAAAATAGCAGTCCAAATATTTATTTTTAGTTTTGCATTTGATCCCACAAATTACATAGAAACCCCTGTAGTCTAATTTTATTACATGGACATCCCCGCGGGTATATTTAGCCAGGGGTAAATTTAGAATTTTTTTTTTTTTTTTGCTAACATCATCAAGTTCCGTCTGTTTTTAACGCAGTAAGGGCTTTCTTGTAATATGCCCAAACCTGAGGGGGTGTCCCTATAAATTTTGAAACAATGGAGGGTTTCTTGTAATATGCCCAAACCCGAGGGGGGTCTGAGTGTAAATCACCCTTGTTTAAAAGATTTTAATGGAGTTTATAAAACTGGGGATAAAATATTTTAAGTTGACAAAAATTTACTTGTGAAAAACACTTTAATATTCGCTGCAAGTAATTTGATTGAAAATTTAATTTTACTGAAATCAGCTAAGTCATAATCAGAAGATTAGTCAACTCTGCTGTTCAAAGCTTTGTACACGATCAGCTTAGTCTGCTTATGATTCTTGATCAGCTTAGTCTGCTGACAGAAGAGTTGAAATTTTTAAGTCAAAAATAATTTTCAGAGGTCTATTCACCTCCCTCCCCACCTCTAGACCTCATATGACCATTTGGGACACACACACACATATATATGTATGTTTGTATGTATGTATGTATGTATATAATTTTTTTTTTTTTGGTTTCCCAAGGGTTTAATCCCTTTCGAGGCGCGTCGGGCACATAATGTGGGAACCTCTCCCAACAGGGATTCGATCTGTTTTAGAGTTATTATTTTAAAAATCAGTTAAAGTTATGATTTTTTGGACTTTTTAAAAAGTAGTTTTAGAGAATTAAAAGATGAAAAATTTATTTAAAAAAACAGAAAATATGTTTATTTCACATTTTACAAACCACGAAATAATTTAAAAAAATAACAGACAAACATGTTCTTAGCAAATCAAGTGTCTAAAAAGAAGAAAATCTTCTAAGTGACCGTGTATGAGGTGTTAGGTCCAGTTGAAATGGTCAAATAACTTTCCTCTTCCTGTCATGTAACATGTAATTTCGTCCCTATGTACTCCTGTCTTTTCATTTCCCGAAATTTTCCATGCACGAGAAAATGTGGCTTGAAATATTTGAAAAATGCAAATTCTTTTATTACTTAATATCTCCAATCCTAAAAGGTAGGCATACTTTGAGGAAACTTCTAGGCCTGTTTGTTTGGTGTTTGGAAGAGTAGTGAAGGTTTGTGAAATAATCTCGATTTAAGTAATGTTGTTTGTTTGAGTTTTGAGAGAATGGTTTGAGAAATAACGTAGGTGTAGGTTTTTCTGAAAGAGTTAGGTTGTTGGGTAAGATGTGTAAGACTTTATTTCAAATCATATTTGTTGTGAGATAAATTGTGTAAGAAATATGTTACTTTATGTCAAATCAGAGTAGAGTTTGTATAGGTTTTGTTTAGAAATATTAAAATTGTTGTTTATTTGGATTTTGAGAAAGTAGTTTGAGAAAATTGAGAGATGAAAAATTTATTTCGGAAAATAAAAAACATGTTTGTTTATATTTCCCAAACACGAAATTTTTTTGGGAAGCACCAAACAAACAGGCCCTAGGCGTTGACTGTCACATCAAAAATACATCGCAAAGAAAAAGTTAAAATGTTGACGGGCTAATAGCAATTTATCCCCTATAATTATCATAATATTTAATTTACTCTCCTATAATTTAAAAATAGCAATTTAACCCATTGTGGTTTTTTTAAAAGAGCAATTTACCTCTTTTACTTGGAGTGTATCTCACCTGCTCAAATATAAATGTAGAAGTGAAATGTACTGTGCAAAAAGATGAAATTACCATTTTTATGGGTAAAATTTCCCCCATAAAATTATACAAGGGGCTAAATTTTCACATATGTAATAACACATATTGGTAAATTTCCATATTTTTTACAATTCCGTTTTTCTCAATTCATTTCTTTCTTGAAGGCTTAAAAGAGGGATATTATTATTAATTCAATTTTTTCTGAATTCTTAAAATTTATAGGGAAAAAGCGTGAACAATTTTTAAAATCACAGGTAATAAATTACTCTTTCTCAAATTAAAAATAAATTGAATATTATGATAATTACGAGGGGTATATTTCTTTTGATTTTTTATAATATTATAATTAACTCCTCTATAATTTAAAAAAGAGCAATTTAACTTCTTCTAATTTTTTGAAGGAGCAATTACCTCCTTGAATTGGAGTGTATCTCACTCGCCCAAATATAAAAATAAACGGGAAATATATTATGTAATAGACGAAATTACCTTTTTTGGGGGTAAAATATTCCCTATAAAATTACACAAGGGGGTAAATTTCCACATATATAATAATACATAGAGATAATTTTTCATATTTTTTTGAATTCAGTTTTTATCAATTAAATTTTTTCTTGAAGGTTTAAAAGAGGGATATTATTGTTAATTCATTTATTTCTATATTCTTAAAATTTGTAGAAAGGCAGTGTGAACCATTTTTAAAATTATAGGTGATGAGTACGTTATCGTTAGGGTACTTATTCCTTGTCGAACACGACTCGCCAATAAGAGGATCGGCAGGTCAGCTATGCTAGTCCTCGATTTGCATAGGGAATCCTAACCTGAAAACAAAGACAACTACGTCAGGTTAATGCCGGTGGTTACCCGGCGATAACCCTCCGATGCTAAAGTAAGTATCGAGATAAGGGTAGAGATCGGAGTGTAATTGATAGTCGGAGAGTGCGTACCTTTTATCTCATTTATGAGGGTTATTTATAGTTTTCCAGGTGCGTCACCGGGCCGAATCACGATTGGACGTTATGGTTCGAATATGGATCCTCAGCAATTGATTCGATCCGATTGTAAGTGGATCAAACATAAGAGGACGTCGGCCACTATGTCGGATAAGTCGAAGAGATCGAGGTCGACGCCGACGTGATGCTTATTTGTTCATAAACGATGTGAATTCGAGGGGGAGGTCCTCGATATTAATCGATTGACCGATGAGTGTTTATCATGACGAAGACTTGGTACATCAAGAGTCCCCCAAGTTCTAGAGTTTGAGGGTAAGTGTTACGCTCCAAATACGAGTGCGTAGAAACGCAAGTATACGGTCGCTTTCAAGTAATAAAATGGTAAAGGGTGTCGAACCCACGAGGAATATAACGAATAATTAACAAGATCTATTCTAATATCTTATGCGAACTTATGTGATTAAAAGTAGTAGGTTTGTAGTTTGTTTAAACATATAAAAGTGAAATGAATAAAAACACAATACGTTGATTCGATTAGATAAAGGTTCCTAGATTTCCATGTCACTAAGAGTGATCCAATCTCGAATGATTCGCAAGTTGACGACTATACTTATGTTTGTTGTTCAAGGTTTCATAATTTATTCATACGTATCTTTCGATATCGTACGAACCTACCAAAGTAAACTAATCCAATTTATGTCTAAAAGGATTAAGCTTAAGTGATGCTTTAGTTCCCAAACCTTATTAGAACAAGAAATGACTTAGGTATATTTCTATCCTAAAATCAAATCACAACCTAGTTTTATAATCTAATCTTTAATCAACTATATCTAGCCATTAAAGATCAATCCATTTCATCCTATGGTTGGCCTAACCACAAGTTGACAAAGGCTCAAACTAGATTAACAAACACTTGTAAGCATAGCCACAATCATAAACTCATCATTCAATCATAGATCCATCAAAGCTTCATGAAAACCTAGGAGTTAAATGCTTAGCTACTCATATTGATCAATAACATATTCATTACATTCAAAATATTCATAATACAAGATAAAGATAAAGGTAGGAATAAGCTTATGTAAATGGAAGCCACTACAACTCTTCTCTCAAGCTTCTTTAGTCTTCCAACCAAAGCTCCAAGCAAGAACTCTTCATCTTTTTTGATGGAGGCAAGAGAAAAATCTTCTTCAAGTATTGTCCAAGAGTTGTGAGAGTTGTGAATGAATTCCACCTTCTACCCTTATAACCTAGCAAACTATCACCCACTCATGCCTAAATTGCCCCAAAAACTATAGCAACTTAGGCCAAAATATCCCTAAAGGAAGGTTCTAAGTACAAGTGGGGAGGAAGGTTATATACATAAAGGCCCTCAAAAACGCAGAAAAACAGAACAGGTCTCGCGGCCGCGAGACCTGGGCTCGCGGCCGCGAGCCTGCAGGAAGTGGACACCTCGCGGCCGCGAGCTGGAGTCTCGCGGCCGCGAGGTCGTGGCAGAAACTTTCTGCCAGCCTCTCGCTGCCGCGAGGTTAAACCTCGCGGCCGCGAGACCTGGGCAGAATGTTTCTGCCACAGCTCGCGGCCGCGAGCAACTACCTCGCTGCGGCGAGGTTAGGCAGGCGCCTAATTCTTCGATTCTTGCACTCTCGTTCGCGTTAGGCCCCCCCCTCGGTCGAAGGAGACTTGCCATCCACGCACGAAATGTTCCGGATGTGCCTTAATACGTCAGAACCTACAAAACACCGACAAGCAAAAGTAAAACACGAACAAAACACGGAAAGCGAACAAAGGTCGAACAAAGGGACCCAAAGCACAAACGACACGAAAACACGCAAAGACACAAAGAAACTCGGATCAAAACAAGACGTTTTGAGCTTAAAAGGATAGGTAATAACGACGTTTTCACGGCGTTATCAACACCCCCAAACTTAAACACTTGCTCGTCCTCGAGCAAAGAAAACAAAACAAAAACTAACCAAGCATGCTTGAGATCAAAACACCAAAACTTAACACTTTCGAATTATTCTTAAAACAAACTCCACGTGTGTGTGTGATGGCTTTTGGCTAGATTCTATCTTAGGTGAATAATTCCCGATAGGTCAAAATCATTGGTTCTATTTGCAAGGACTTCTAATGTTTAACAAATAATCCCTCCTAGCCGTAGATTGCAAACTTAACGTTCAAATCACTTCACAACACTAAGCTATAGGAAATTTAAGAGTGTTGTCCCTTTTCTTGAATTATTGACGATTTTAGTTCCTAGCTCTTTTCTCACCATACTTTTGCTTTTCTTCTTTTGATTTACAATGATAACAAAGCACTTTGTGCTTTACGATATTACAATACAAAACTAACACAAATCATGATGATTGTTAACTTTTTTTTTTTTTTTTTTTTTTTTGGGCTACTAGCACCATTCCAACGAAATAGAGTAATTACAAAAATTAATTCATGAATTTCATCGCTTGAAGGCTTTGCCTTTCTTTTCTCTCATAGAAGTGCATACATTTTAGCAACTTCTCTACTCGTTTCTTTTAAGAGCTAGGTGTTCAAAGGTATTTTATTCTTAAAAAGGGGTTACTCCCCCAAACTTAGGCCATTTATGCTCTCCTCACATTTAATTTCCAAGCTAAAGATCGGAGGGATTGTAGGTTACGCAATAGAAGTCCTAGATCCTATTATCGTTAAAGTTCATTATCCACTTTAAATAGAATCTTAGCTATAGCCAATGTACTCGAACTTTGTAGAGCATGTTGAAAGAATAAGAGGAATTTGAAAAATTTTGACGGTTCGACTTAGCATGCCACAAGTGCAACCTTACTCCCCCAAACTTAAAATGCACAATGTCCCCATTGTGTGAATTAAGTATGACGGAATTAGGTATGACACGACAAAACAAGAACAAAACGGAAACACAAGCAAAACAAAACAACACAAAAAGATAAATGAGCGAACACAGCTCTAATAGTTTTTAACGATAAACAACGCAAATTAAAGAGTTTACAAGTTAACACTTTCGAGAGTATAAAACAAAATCATCATAAGATGGAAATATATTCTAAAACATTGTAAGTTTAAAATAAACCAACGGGAATGAATGAATTTAAATCCAACGTCCCTTATGTATGCATCCCGTGTTTGCTTCCATTCTTTAGCGGTTTCGTTCATTGCGGGCTCGCTCTTCTTCCTCATCAAAGTGAGGCTCGTCTCCTTGATCCATCGGAGGTTGTGGAGGCAAATTGATACGCCCAGGAAAAGTAGTCTGGGGAAGGGCATTGTACCGGTCGTCTCCGAGCAATGTACGATACACAGCATCATTCCTATCTTGCATAGCATAAACATACTGAGCCAGTTGTCTTTGCATGTCACATACGTCTCGGACCCTGTCGTCCATTGCTTGGACAAGATGAGTCAATCTCCCGATATCATCTCGACCCCCCATCTGTGCCTGAGTGCTCGGCTGTTCCTCGATCCGCTCCTCCTCCTGATCATCTTGACCCTGTAGACCTGGTTGACCTTCTTCATCGGGTTGACCCTGCTCATTTGCTTCGCTATACTTGTATACTTTGTCATTGTACACACTCTCGTAGTCCAACTTCAAAGTCTTGCAAATGGTAGCCGTACCTATCACGCCAGTCAACTTCCTCTTCTCAGTGATGACCCCGAAGTCAACTCCCGCATTTCTACACAGTCCGTCTATGAGGTGCGAAAACACAAAACTCCTTAAGTTAGGATTTTTCTTTGTAATAACTTCCTCTATCACCTCACGTATTATCCGGCCCACGTTTATTGAAAGCCCTCGGGTGAGTGCATATAGTAGGGGAATGCGATCTTCACCATAGTCGCTGTTGTGTTTGCTCGGACGGAAATGTGGAAGTAAGACCAAAGTCCAGGCTTTTGCCTCCAGAGTCAACCTCTTATGCGCCACCCTCGGAATGCCCTGAAAGACCGTTCCAGGCAATGTGATGAACTCTTTCAATTCATCCATGCTTATCCTATCTCTACTCATGTCCTCGTACAGTTCTTCAAGCTCATCTCTTTGGTTCGTTGGCCACTCGATCCTGTAATATGCATTAATAGTTTCCGGATCGAATTTAATCTCCCTCTCCCTCACAATTGTAGCATCATCGTGATAGGATAGTGCCCTGCAAGCCAACAAAATAGCTTGTAATAGGATCATTATCTTGTCTTGAAAGAATCTTTGATTTATCAATTAATACGAACTGTTTATTTTATTGAGAATTCATAATATAAACAAATGGCCATCTTCATCTTTCGCGAACACATTTAAGCGATTGGTTGAAACCCTGAGATCACTCATGACTACGGGATTATTCACTTCAGTATTGGGTGCGATTAATCATGAAACAGTCTCAAAGGTCGTGATCTCAAAAATGTTCCAAGTCATAGATTCATATCGAGACGGGGTATCGAATGAATCGTCAAGACTTGTAGGATTATGCATGATTCACTAAGAGTGAATTTGTTGTCGTTTCATGAACAAGACATTATTAATGTCAGTGCATATGACTAGGTGGTTCGATAGGGGATCGGACGCATCGAACGACCCGAACAGAAAGACCCATTGTGGAAGTGCTTAAAAAGCATATCGGTGGTGGGATGTCTCTCAAGACTTATAACAGTGTACGATTTAGTCCTTAGACTTGAGGTGCTAGGGCGAATTCGGTATACGGGTGTGCGTACTTTGATTTAGGAGCCGGGCACATAGCTTGTCCATTGTGCGCCTACGTTGGGTGCGTGTAGTCGTATGCGCGGATGGTTAGCATCAATATATGATCTACCGACTCATTGTAATGGATGAGGGAATTTCCTGTACATTCTTCGATTATACATTCCGAGAAATCCATGGCCATGGTCAGTGACGGATTTGGAAAGGGGTTTCCAAATTTAGCAGTCACGCTGGAAGTATTATCCTGAATTAGAAAGTACAGAATCGAGATGATTAGAGGTGCCGACCAATTCACACACCCTAGGTCTCGATCGGGAAATTAGTCGTTAGAAGGACCGTATGTACATGGTACTTATAAGAGGTTTAAGGTTCACTAAAGTCAATTCACCTGAAGTTGGGCCTCATGGGCTTGTGGCTAGACATCGACCATGGGGTGTGGGTACTCCCGAATTAATAGTGGATTAATTCTGGAGTGGTCAATTGAAAGTAGTTTAATTGATCGGAGCAATTAATTAAATAATTAATTGCTCACTAATTAAATCACAGAAATGTGAGCCTGCGGCCAATTGATGGTGAACCTAGAGGGTCACACACAAAAGCTGGAACTGTGATAGTCAGTGGCAGAACGAAATGATTTAAAGTGGTTAAATCAAGATAAGGAATCAAAGGAATAATTCCTGGAGAGAAATTAATTAGATTTATCTAATTAATTAAATTAAATCTTTAATTAGATTTTATTGGATTATTTAATTAAAGTGTTAATTAAATAAATGGGCCATTTAATTAAAGTGGTTAATTAAATGACTTGGGCTATTTAATTAAAGGACTAATTAAATAGAGAGGGATTGGGCCAGACTTATCTGATAGCCCATTAGCTAGGAGATAAGATTAGGGATAGTGTTTGAACTCTCCTATAAAAAGGAGTCTTCAAGAATCAAAACCCTAACTAACCAAGAAAGGAAAAAGCAAAACCCTAATCTTCTCTCCCTCACATAGCCGCCGCCCCCTCCCCAAGAAACCCTAGCCGCCGCCGCCGCCTTGGTTGTAGATCGGCCGTGTAGCTCCATCTCTCCCTCTTCCGTTCTGCATCTAGAGTTGGATCTAAGTCCAACTCTCGAATCTGAGCTGCTTTTCTCCTAGTTCTGAGCCTGAGGATTAAAGTGATTGCAGATCCAGCTGGTGTGGACTAATCTCTGGAGGCACAACATTTGGGGTGCTCTAGTGACCCAAAAGAAGATCGGAGAAACCACCACCTTTGCCTGTGGTGAGGTAAAACTTTATTTTACCAGCTATTCGTTTTAGTATTTGTGCTAAAATGATTCATACTTATTTATATGTGCTAATAAGAACCCTGGGTTGTGGTGTATAAAAATTTTAAATTCCGCACCGTTGTAGTTGACAATTATACCCACAAAACCCAACAGTGGTATCAGAGCCAGGTTATTATGCGCATATAAATAAGGCATGAACGCATCAATTTATGTGTTATATATATGATTGCTGTGTTCTGGTACTTGATTCTTGCTTGTTATGATATATTGAGTGTTCGGATTTTTGCACTTTTCGGTTTTTGGGCCTAATATGTAATTTCCGAAAATTGGAGGGCTTGTTTGCAAATTACGATTTTTATTAAATCTGGACAGAAATTGAAATTTTGTTTTTCTGCAATTCTGGACCAAATTGTAAATTCTGAAATTTTTCAAATTTTGGGTCATTTTGCAATTTACGAAAGGTTAGGGGTGTTTTTGCTATTTTCCGTAAAACTGGGGTCTGTTTTGCAATAAACAAAAGTTTCTGGAAATTTTATCAATTTTCTGCTTTCTGGTCCAATTTGCGTATTCTGGAAATTTTGGGGCTGATTTGTAATTTCCAAAAGTTGAGGGGTCAAAGTGTAATTTTCGAAAATTCAGGGGCCGAACTGCAATTTTTCAACCTTGAAAAACAGAAACTGTTTTGTGCACTAAAGGTGTTTAGTAAATCCGGAAAGTCAATTTTATCATAATTAGTAGGGACTTAAAGTGAGAATCAAAGGGTCATTTTAAAGGGGTTTAAAATGATGATTAGGGATTGTTTTAGAAGGGGTTTTAAAACTAGAATCTAAATGTTTTAATAGGCTGTTTTAAGACATAATTAGAAATAAGAAAAAGGGGTTTTTGCTTGTTTCTTGCTCTACGTGAAATTGTTTACGTAGTTTTTGATCGCGCCGAGCCTTGACCCTTAGGGTAGATGTGATTGGTTATTTTTTAATCTTGTTGGTTTTATTGGGCCTGCGAGCCTTAAGTTTTGGGCCATTTTGAGCCATTGTAATAGATAGGGCTTTACTGTTTTATTAGTTTAGAATGAAGGCCCGTTACAAGCAAGGTGGGAGCCCATGAAGACTAAAGGCCATGTATGCATGGTAAAATGTGTAATAGAGTAGGTCTCTTTGAAACCTAATAGATTGACCAATAGGACCATCGTCTTTGGCTCGATGGTGGTCCGCATAGGAGGCTCCCGATCGAAAACATACTGTGGTAGCATGCATGCTAGGTGTGTATGTGTTTATTTACGTATTTATATCTGAGCTTGTATGGTGATGCGCGCTAGTTATATTTAGATCGTAAATAAAAGATAATGCATAACTGGAACGGTGAGATCTCGAGGAGAGTTACCTCAAACTCTTAAACCCGAAAAACCCCTCTTCAAAATAATATTAAGTCATATTGGGTACATTTAAAATGATGTTTTAAGGATCCAAGCCTTCCATCAATAGGGACTAGTGTATGTTGTCTACTTATCGTTGAAGGTGATCCAGAGTCTGGCACCCTAGGCGAAGAAAGGGACAATGCACGAAATTCCTTGATTCTCGTTTTTAACTAAACTAGACAAGGGTGGGGACTGGTCGGGATGTGATTATCGACCGATAACTAGTTACGGGGACTTCACGACCGGGCCAGTTGCTCATCATGATTGATGGGTTAGACTTAACGATTAGTAACACTTATGATGTAGCAGTGCTAGATAAGTGCGAAGACCGAGGCAAAATAGCTTGAAGGTTGTGGAGGAACACAATTGGTAAAAGTATACCTACCTGGGGAGTTAATTGTATGGCCACGAGTCGTGGGTGCAATTAATGTCTGTTGGGACGTCAAGACCTACTAGGAGATTAGATTTCCCGAACAATTGAAGGGGTAATTGTTTCGAGAAAATAGTGGGAGAACTTTTTCGATAACAAGTCCAACATCGTTAATTTTAAGTATTAATATAGATCAGTCAGCTAAACGTTATCATTTACTTTTGTAGATCATTCTGCAAAAATGTCTAAGAATCCATTAGCTATCATCCTTGACACTAACAAACTGAACGGATCAAATTTTATCGACTGGCTTAGAAATCTAAGGATAGTCCTCGACTCCGAGAAAAGGAGTTACATTCTCGATGCACCCATGCCTGGTGCACTTCCGGAAGGGGTTTCGGAAGAGGAACGAGCTACCCATCAAAGGTAGGTCGACGATGATATTCAGGTTCGTTGCCTCATGCTGGCATCAATGACCAATGAGCTGCAGAAACAGCATGCAAGGATGTTGCATGCTGCTGACATAATTCTTCATCTCCGAGAGTTATTTGGAGAAAAGTCTAGGACCGAAAGGTTCAAGACTACAAAAGAATTATTCAATCTGAGAATGGCTGAGGGTTCAAGTGTGAAGGATCACTGTTTACGCTTCATCAATCTGGTTGAAAAACTGGAGAACTTGGACGTAGACTTGCATGCTGACCTTCGCAATGACCTCCTCTTGCATACTCTGCCGCGCTCATTTGATCAGTTCGTGTTAAACTTCAATATGGAAGATAGAGAGCTCGCTCTACACGAACTGACCAATTTATTGGTCACGGCAGAATCAACTCTGAAAAGGGAGAAGTCTGTCATGATTGCTGAGCAACCCAAGGCTGCAAAGCCTAAGAAGGGCAAGAAAAAGAAGAAGAGAGTAATCTCTTCTAAAACAACCAAGAAGGTTGTCGAGAAGAAGAGGAAAGGCCCAGAAGATGAATGTTTCCACTGCAAGAAAGCAGGGCACTGGAAAAGGAACTGCCCAGACTACCTGAAAGAGGTGGTCAAAGGTATTTTCTTTATTGAAGTTAATATTTCTATTAACTGTGCATCATGGGTGTTAGACACCGCAGCCGGTTCTCATATCTGCAATGATTTGCAGGTGATGGGAGCAGTAAGGCCTCTTAAACCTGGGGATAGAATCCTGCGCTTTGGAAACGGAGCTAGGGTTGCGGCAGAGGCCATAGGAGACGTTGAATTAGTCCTAGGAAATTTTTCTTTGGTTTTGAAAGACTGTTTGTACGTACCAACGATTATCAAAAACATTATTTCTATTCCTCTTTTAGACAATGATGGTTTTTGTTTTTCCATTTCTAATGGAAATTTTAGCATAATGAAAGGTGGTTTTACTTATGCTTGTGGTACTTTGATAGATGGTCTTTATTCCTTAGAACCTGCTAATTCTAATGTCATGCACATTCAATCAAAGAAAAGAAAACAAGATGAAAACAATCCACAACTTTGGCACGCTAGGCTTGGACATATTTCCAAGAGTAGAATTCAAAAGTTGGTCTCCTCTAGGGCTCTTGAAATAAAGAACCTAGATGATCTCCCAACTTGCGAATCCTGTCTCAAGGGAAAAATGACCAAAGCGCCTTTTACTGGGAAACCGGAGCGAACCAAACAAACCTTGGATCTAATCCATACTGATGTTTGTGGACCACTGAGTATCAGTGCGAGAGGAGGATTCTCATACTTCATAACCTTCACAGACGACTTTAGTCGTTATGGGTATGTATACCTGATGAAGTATAAGTCCGAAGCTTTTGATAAATTCAAAGAGTTTCGAATGGAAGTTGAGAATCAACTTGGACATAGTATCAAGGCACTTCGGTCGGATCGAGGTGGTGAATACTTAAGTCAAGAATTCCTCGATTATCTTGTAGAGAATGGAATTCTCTCTCAGCGAACTCCTCCTAGAACACCGCAGTTGAATGGTGTGTCTGAGAGAAGGAACAGAACTTTGTTAGACATGGTTAGTTCCATGATGAGCTTCGCTGACCTTCCTTTTTCGTTTTGGGGCCAAGCCCTATTAACTGCTTCGAAGATACTTAACATTGTACCTTCAAAGTCGGTGCCGACGACGCCATACCAAGAGTGGTTTGGTAAAGCACCCATATACTCATATCTACGAGTATGGGGATCTCCTGCCTATGTAAGAAACAAGAAAGGAGATAAACTAGAGAGTAGATCTAGTTTGTGCAAATTTGTGGGGTATCCAAAGGAATCCATTGGATACCTGTTCTACGAACCTAAGGAACAAAAGATGTTTGTGTCCAGGAACGCCCACTTCTTAGAGGATGACTTCCTCACTAAAAGAAGCGGGATATCCGTAGAACTTGATGAAGTCCAGGAATTGGACCCATCCCCACAAACAGTGGGAGTTGATCCTGAACCCGTTGAACCATCTAGTACACCAGTACTTCGTAGGTCCGATCGAGTTCGTAGAGAGCCTGAAAGGTATGGCTTTATTCACGAAAACGATCAATTGGACACTGATCCAAGGACATACGAAGAAGCTATGTCAGACATAGATTCTGGTGCTTGGCAGGAGGCCATGCAATCCGAAATGGATTCCATGCATTCCAACAAAGTATGGACTTTGGTCGATCCACCTGAGGGAACCATCCCTGTAGGCTGCAAATGGATCTTCAAGCGCAAGCTAGGAATGAATGGAGAGGTTTTAACTCATAAGGCTCGCCTCGTGGCAAAAGGTTATTCTCAAAGGCCTGGAATAGACTATGAGGAAACCTTTTCACCAGTAGCGATGTCTAAATCCATTCGGATACTATTAGCCATAGCCGCGTGGCATGACTACGAGATATGGCAAATGGATGTAAAGACCGCCTTTCTCAATGGCGACATTGATAAGGAAATTTATATGCAACAGCCAAAAGGCTTTACATCTAAAGGAAGTGAGCATAAGGTTTGCAAACTTCAAAGGTCAATCTATGGCCTAAAACAGGCATCCCGAACCTGGAACATACGTTTTGATGAGACAATCAAGGGGTATGGCTTCATCAAGAACGTTTATGAGTCATGTGTGTACAAGAAATTCGATGGGAGTTCGGTACAATTTATTGTGTTATATGTCGATGACATTCTGTTGATCGGAGACGATATCAGAACGTTGATGCAGACAAAAGCGTGGTTGTCCACGCAATTCTCCATGAAGGATATGGGAGACGCATCTTACGTACTAGGCATACGTATCTATAGAGATAGATCGAAGAAGATGTTAGGTCTCTCCCAATCCCAGTACATTAACACTATACTGAAGAGATTCAGTATGGAAGAATCCAAGAAAGGATTGCTTCCAATGAGACATGGAATCTATCTTTCTAAATCAATGTGCCCTACGAGTGATGAAGAAAGAAAGAAAATGTCTCTCATACCTTATGCATCTGCCATTGGCAGCATAATGTATGCAATGTTATGTACTAGACCTGACGTAGCTCACGCTCTCAGTGTAACGAGCCGCTACCAGTCAAATCCAGGGGAGGAACACTGGACCGCCGTAAAGGCTATCCTAAAGTACCTGAGAAGGACTAAGGATATGTTCTAGGTCTACGGTGGGAGTGGAGAATTGAAACTCGAGGGATTCACTGATTCGAGTTTCCAGTCTGACGTGGATGATTTTAAATCCAATTCTGGATATATATTTTGCCTCAACGGCGCAGCGGTGAGTTGGAAGAGCTCCAAACAGTCGACCACTGCAGACTCAACCACTGAAGCAGAATATATCGCCGCATCAGATGCAGCGAAGGAAAGTGTTTGGATAAGAAACTTCATCCAAGAGCTGGATGTGGTACCTAGCATTGCAAATCCCATAGTAGTCTTCTGTGACAACAATGGGGCAATTGCTCAAGCGAAGGAGCCGAGATCACACCACCAGTCCAAACACGTATTGAGGAAATACCATGTGATCAGGGAGATCATAGGTAGAGGAGACATTCAAATGGAGCGTGTCGACTCAAAGGATAACGTAGCTGATCCACTAACTAAGCCATTATCGCAAAAGGTGTTCGAAGAGCATCTAGGAAGGATGGGTCTTAGAAACGTTTGTGATTGGCTTTAGGGCAAGTGGGAGATTGATAGGATAGTGCCCTGCAAGCCAACAAAATAGCTTGTAATAGGATCATTATCTTGTCTTGAAAGAATCTTTGATTTATCAATTAATACGAACTGTTTATTTTATTGAGAATTCATAATATAAACAAATGGCCATCTTCATCTTTCGCGAACACATTTAAGCGATTGGTTGAAACCCTGAGATCACTCATGACTACGGGATTATTCACTTCAGTATTGGGTGCGATTAATCATGAAACAGTCTCAAAGGTCGTGATCTCAAAAATGTTCCAAGTCATAGATTCATATCGAGACGGGGTATCGAATGAATCGTCAAGACTTGTAGGATTATGCATGATTCACTAAGAGTGAATTTGTTGTCGTTTCATGAACAAGACATTATTAATGTCAGTGCATATGACTAGGTGGTTCGATAGGGGATCGGACGCATCGAACGACCCGAACAGAGAGACCCATTGTGGAAGTGCTTAAAAAGCATATCGGTGGTGGGATGTCTCTCAAGACTTATAACAGTGTACGATTTAGTCCTTAGACTTGAGGTGCTAGGGCGAATTCGGTATACGGGTGTGCGTACTTTGATTTAGGAGCCGGGCACATAGCTTGTCCATTGTGCGCCTACGTTGGGTGCGTGTAGTCGTATGCGCGGATGGTTAGCATCAATATAGGATCTATCGACTCATTGTAATGGATGAGGGAATTTCCTGTACATTCTTCGATTATACATTCCGAGAAATCCATGGCCATGGTCAGTGACGGATTTGGAAAGGGGTTTCCAAATTTAGCAGTCACACTGGAAGTATTATCCTGAATTAGAAAGTACAGAATCGAGATGATTAGAGGTGCCGACCAATTCACACACCCTAGGTCTCGATCGGGAAATTAGTCGTTAGAAGGACCGTATGTACATGGTACTTATAAGAGGTTTAAGGTTCACTAAAGTCAATTCACCTGAAGTTGGGCCTCATGGGCTTGTGGCTAGACATCGACCATGGGGTGTGGGTACTCCCGAATTAATAGTGGATTAATTCTGGAGTGGTCAATTGAAAGTAGTTTAATTGATCGGAGCAATTAATTAAATAATTAATTGCTCACTAATTAAATCACAGAAATGTGAGCCTGCGGCCAATTGATGGTGAACCTAGAGGGTCACACACAAAAGCTGGAACTGTGATAGTCAGTGGCAGAACGAAATGATTTAAAGTGGTTAAATCAAGATAAGGAATCAAAGGAATAATTCCTGGAGAGAAATTAATTAGATTTATCTAATTAATTAAATTAAATCTTTAATTAGATTTTATTGGATTATTTAATTAAAGTGATAATTAAATAAATGGGCCATTTAATTAAAGTGGTTAATTAAATGACTTGGGCTATTTAATTAAAGGACTAATTAAATAGAGAGGGATTGGGCCAGACTTATCTGATAGCCCATTAGCTAGGAGATAAGATTAGGGATAGGGTTTGAACTCTCCTATAAAAAGGAGTCTTCAAGAATCAAAACCCTAACTAACCAAGCAAGGAAAAAGCAAAACCCTAATCTTCTCTCCCTCACATAGCCGCCGCCCCCTCCCCAAGAAACCCTAGCCGCCGCCGCCTAGCAACCATAGCCGCCGCCGCCCCTTGGTTGTAGATCGGCCGTGTAGCTCCATCTCTCCCTCTTCCGTTCTGCATCTAGAGTTGGATCTAAGTCCAACTCTCGAATCTGAGCTGCTTTTCTCCTAGTTCTGAGCCTGAGGATTAAAGTGATTGCAGATCCAGCTGGTGTGGACTAATCTCTGGAGGCACAACATTTGGGGTGCTCTAGTGACCCAAAATAAGACCGGAGAAACCACCACCTTTGCCTGTGGTGAGGTAAAACTTTATTTTACCAGCTATTCGTTTTAGTATTTGTGCTAAAATGATTCATACTTATTTATATGTGCTAATAAGAACCCTGGGTTGTGGTGTATAAAAATTTTAAATTCCGCACCGTTGTAGTTGACAATTATACCCACAAAACCCAACACATCGTCCCTTTTTATACTAGCGTTGGCGTAAAATTCTCGAACAATTTCGCCAGCGAAAGTGCCACGAGGCGGCTTCTTCAAGAACTCATTCCAACCTCTATTGTTGATTTGGTCTTGCAAATACGGAAAAGCCTCCTTCTCATAATCAACAAACCTTTCGGGAACAAATGATTGGCTTATGTCCTTATCGTATGCCGATGAGGCATCCTTATGCACAAACCGGAAAGTGTCGTAATCTTCTTCGACAGCTTTTTTCTTTCCTCTCGGATCCTTCGTTCGTTTGGGAGGTACACTCGAACTTGCGGCTTTCGATCGTCTAGACATGGCTTTGAACGTAAGATTCCCTTTAATCAAATGGCACAGAATCTCCCAAACTTACGTTTCAACCACCCAATATCGACAAATCAATACCCCGGCAACACCAAAGTTAAGAACTAGCAAAATGGCAAAACTATTCTAAGAAGCAATTCATCAAACACCTTGTGTGCATTCTTCGGTTTACTAATTCTCTTAACTTCTTCCAATAACTTCCACCCAAAAATTTCAATACCAACAAACAACAACACCAATACACCAAATCAATACAACAAAATCAAAAGAAAAGTTTAGCCACACTTACTTTGTTGAATTTCGAATCTTGTAGTTGATTCTCGGATTTGGTGTAATGTGGAGAATTGGGGGTGTTTTAATTGATTGAAAGGAGTGAGGAATTTGTTTGTGGGTGTTTGAGTGAGTAGATTGAAGATTGAGAGGGTTTTATGAGAGATTGAGTGAGAGTTGAGTGGGAGCCGATTGAGAGAGGGAGAGGTTTTTGAGTGTGTGTTTGTTTTTGAAATGAGGAGTGAGGGAGTATTTACCCGGTTTTATTCGAAAAACATTTTTTTTTTTTTTAAATTTCGTCTCGCGGCCGCGAGACCTGGGCAGAAACATTCTGCCCAGACTCCGCGGCGGCGAGCTGGAAGCTCGCGGCCGCGAGGTCGGGCAGAAAGTTTCTGCCAAAACCTCGCGGCGGCGAGCTGCAAGCTCGCGGCCGCGAGGTCGGGCAGAGAGCTTTCTGCCAAAACCTCGCGGCGGCGAGCTGGAAGCTCGCGGCCGCGAGGGTTGGCAGAAAAATTTCACCTTCCTCACAATCGATTAAATAAAAAAAAATTCTCACCTCACGCCGTACGCAATCCATGGTTCGTTCGCTCGATCTCACTTGAATTGTGCATGTTAATCCTCGATCTTTCGTGCGCGCTCATTTACCTACAACACAAAACGAAAACAAACGCGAACAACAAAAACACAAAACACAAAAACACAACACAAAACACAAAAATAATAAAGCAATAGGCTCGGGTTGCCTCCCGAGAAGCGCTTGTTTATAGTCGTGAGCTCGACTTGGATACAGCATGATAACTTCACGATAGGACTACGGAAGTCCTATTTCTTTCAAATTCTCCGCCCCAATAGTGTTTGAGGCGTTGGCCATTCGCTTTAAATTTGTTTCCGGTTGAGGGATCGGAAACCTCCACGGCTCCATAGGGAAACGCTTCAACAACTTGAAAGGGTCCCGACCAACGAGACTTGAGTTTTCCGGGAAATAATCGAAGCCTAGAATTAAAGAGTAGCACTTGTTGGCCTGGTTCGAACTTCCTTTCCACTATACGTCGATCGTGCCATTTTTTCATCTTTTCCTTATAGAGCTTGGCATTCTCATAAGCTTCCAAACGAAATTCATCAAGTTCATTCAGTTGGAACAGCCGTTTTTCTCCAGCTAGACTTGCATCCATGTTTAGCTTCGTGACAGCCCAATAAGCCTTATGTTCCAACTCCAACGGTAGATGGCAAGATTTTCCGAACACAAGCTTATAAGGAGACATTCCAATTGGCGTCTTGTACGCGGTACGATAGGCCCATAGAGCATCGTCAAGTCTTAGCGACCAATCTTTCCGGTTAGGAGATACCGTCTTTTCCAAGATACTCTTTATTTCACGGTTAGATATCTCGGCTTGCCCATTAGCTTGCGGGTGATACGCAGTCGTAACCTTGTGCTTTACTCCATATTTCGCCAAAAGAACATCAAGCCAACGGTTACAAAAGTGCGAACCACCGTCACTTATCAATGCTCTCGGCGTGCCAAAACGACTGAATATATTTTTCTTTATGAAGCTCATGACTGCTTTTGAATCATCCTTAGGAAACGCACTTGCCTCGACCCACTTGGAAACATAATCAACGGCCACCAAAATGTATTGGTTCCCATTAGAAGGTACAAAAGGTCCCATGAAGTCAATTCCCCATACATCAAGCAACTCCACTTCAAGAATGGTCGTTAGTGGCGTCTCATTTCTTTGGGAAATGTTTCCCACCCTTTGGCACCGATCACATTGGGATACGAACATGTGCGCATCTTTGAATAAAGTAGGCCAATAGAATCCCGATTGCAACACCTTTGCAGCCGTACGATCTCCCTTGAAATGACCTCCATAGGGTGCAGCATGGCAATCTTTTAGAATTGCATTTGTGTCCTCCTCGGGAATGCACCTCCTTATGACCCTGTCTGCACAAATCTTAAAAAGAAACGGCTCATCCCATACAAAACTCTTTACATAATGTAAAAACCTTTTCTTTTGTTGATAAGTAAAATCAGGGGGTAGTAAGCCACATACCAGATAATTCACGTAGTCGGCATACCATGGAGTTGGAGATAGTGCGAGGGCAAAGAGTTGTTCATCCGGAAAAGATTCGTTAATAATCTTGGGATCCTCCGTAGCTTTAGCATTCTCGAGCCTAGATAAGTGATCTGCTACTTGATTTTCGGACCCTTTTCTATCCTTGATCTCCAAATCAAATTCTTGAAGCAATAAGATCCAACGGATTAATCGGGGTTTCGCATCTTTCTTTGTCATCAAGTATCGAATAGCTGAATGATCCGTGTAAACTATTACCTTCGTACCAACCAAATATGCTCGGAATTTGTCGAAAGCAAACACCACCGCCAAGAGCTCCTTTTCCGTAACTGTATAGTTCAGTTGGGCGTCATTCAAAGTCTTGCTAGCATAGTAGATAGAATGGAAAACTTTGCTTTCCCTTTGGCCCAAAACAGCCCCAACCGCTATATCACTAGCGTCGCACATTACTTCGAAAGGTAAACTCCAGTCCGGTGCTACAACAATCGGTGCCGAGATTAGCATTTGCTTCAAAGTTATGAAGGCTTGCAGGCATTCATCCGTGAAGAAAAAGGGAACGTCTTTCTCTAATAAATTGCATAACGGTTTGGAAATTTGCGAGAAGTTTTTGATAAATCTTCAATAGAAACCCGCATGCCCAAGGAAACTTCGAATTCCCTTCACAGATGTAGGCGGAGGTAGCATTTCTATTGCTTCAATTTTTGCTCTGTCAACCTCGATACCCTTACTTGATATCTTGTGGCCTAAGACGATGCCCTCTTTAACCATAAAATGGCACTTCTCCCAATTCAATACCAAGTTCGTTTCTTCGCACCTTTGAAGCACTTTGCTTAGATTACCCAAGCATTCATCAAATGAATCCCCAAAGATAGAAAAATCATCCATGAAGACTTCTACGAACTTCTCGATCATATCGGTGAAGATAGCCATCATACACCTTTGAAAAGTGGCGGGAGCATTACACAAGCCGAAAGGCATTCTTCTAAAAGCAAACGTACCATACGGACATGTGAAAGTTGTTTTCTCTTGATCCGCAGGGGCGATGAAGATTTGATTGAAACCCGAATATCCATCCAAAAAGCAATAGAAAGCTCTTCCCGCTAGTCTATCCAACATTTGATCAATGAAAGGCAACGGAAAATGATCTTTCTTCGTATTTTGGTTCAGTTTTCGGTAGTCCATGCATACTCTCCACCCGGTAACCGTTCTAGATGGTATCAACTCATTCTTTTCATTCGTAATTACCGTCATTCCGCTTTTCTTCGGAACGCATTGCACCGGACTCACCCATTTGCTATCGGAAATAGGAAAAACGATTCCGGAATCCAACCACTTGATTATTTCCTTTTTGACCACCTCTTTCATAATTGGATTCAATCTTCTTTGGTGCTCAACGGACTCCTTGAAATTGTCCTCTAAGTTGATCTTATGCATGCAAAAGGTGGGACTAATCCCTTTGATGTCGGCAATAGTCCACCCGATGGCTTTCTTATGGCATTTGAGGACTCTCAATAATTTCTCCTTTTGAGTATCCGTTAAGTCCGCCGCAATAATAACCGGAAGAGTAGAAGAATCTCCCAAGTAGGCATAGTTCAAATTAGATGGAAGTGGTTTCAACTCCAAGATTGGAGGCTCCTCGATAGAAGATTTCAATGGCTTGGGGTTTGATAACGGCAAGTCAAGGGATTCAAATCTTCTTCTATAATTCTCCCCAACCGAATTAGCTTCCAATTGTGATACGACTTGAGCCATTTCCTCGATTTCTTCATCAAGTTTATTCAAGATAGCTCCTTCGATTAAATTCTCATAGTGACTATCTTCAAATGTACTAGCCACCAATGAATCAATCATACAAACGGAAGAACACTCTTCCTCGTCATCCGGGTATCTCATAGCATTAAAGACATCGAATTTAACTTCTTCATCATGTACTCTCATGGTGAGTTCACCTTTTTGTACATCAATCAAAGCTCTACCCGTAGCTAAAAATGGTGTCCCAAGTATGATAGGCACATTGACATCCGCCTCATAATCAAGAACAATAAAATCGACGGGGAAAATGAATTTATCAACTCTTACCAAGACATCGTCGATTTTTCCTTCCGGATAAGTGATGGAACGGTCGGCAAGTTGCAAAGAAACCGTAGTAGGCCGTGCTTCTCCGATTCCAAGCTTTTGAAAGATAGATTTGGGCATAAGATTAATGCTAGCTCCCAAATCACAAAAAGCTCTTCCAAAATACTTATCACCAATAGTACACGGGATAGTGAAACTCCCCGGATCCTTGAGCTTTGGAGGTAATTTGTTTTGTAAAATAGCACTACATTCCTCGGTTAGTGCAACCGTTTCAAATTCCCCCAATCTTCTTTTCTTTGATAGCACGTCTTTCATAAACTTGACGTACTTAGGCATTTGCTCGAAAGCTTCCACTAGAGGGATGTTTATGTGCAATTGCTTCAAGATATTTAAGAATTTTTCAAATTGCTTGTCATCCTTTTTCTTTTGAAATCTTTGAGGGAACGGAGGAGTTGGATTGCTTGCCGGAATTGGTGTTGAAATGATTGGTTCTTTAGATACCTCCTTTTCCAACTCCACTTCTTCAACCAATGACTCCTTAGTTCCACTTTGAGTCTCCTCGGCTTCCATTGGATTTTCATTAGGCATAGCCGGACCTTCATACCTCTTTCCATTCCTCAAAGAAATAGCTTTGCAATGTTCATTCGAGCCTTGATTAGGTGACTCGGTTGTACTTGGCAAAGCTCCTTGAGGTCTCACACTTAAAGCTTGTGAGACTTGCCCCATTTGAGTTTGAAGATTTCTCAAAGCTACCGAATGTTCTTGTTGGCTTCTTGAGAAATCTTGTTGATGTCTTGAGAAATCTTGTTGATTTTTGAAAACATCTTGCAACTTAGAGTCATTGGCTACCATATATTTGGTGGTATGTTTCATGAAATCACCAAATGCATCTTCCCACGAAGGTTTCGACTCTATGGGTTGCTTTTGCCTATCTTGAAATTCGGGGGGAGCGGAGGATTGATGACCTCCTTGATATGGTGGTTGTTGTTGGGCATTGTTTGGATTACTCCAAGAGAAATTTGGGTGCTTTTGCCAATGAGGAATATAGTTGTTGTTTTGATAGGGGGCATGTCCTTGATTGTTTCGATAATTGTTCCCAAGGTAATTCACCGCCTCGGGATTTCCGGGACACATATCATAAGTATGAGCTCCCCCACATGTCACACAACTTGGCGGCATAGATTGTACTTGTTGTACCACTTCCGGCTTTTGGCCAAGCTTGTCTACTTTATTGCTCAAGATCGCCATTTGGGCACTTAATGCCGTAATTGCATCCAATTCGAGCCTTCCCGGAGTAGATTTAGCGGAAGTTCCTCTCTCGGACGTCCATGAATGATTGTTATAAGCCATGGTGTCAAGAATTTCCCACGATTCATCGTAGGACTTGGAAAGCATAGTACCACCCGCAGTGGCATCAACGAGAGCTCTAGTAGGCCCGTGCAAACCATTATAAAATGTTTGCATCAAAATATACTCTGCTATGCCGTGGTGTTGACACTTCTTTAACAACTCTTTGAATCTCTCCCAAGCTTCATATAAAGATTCTTGATCTAGTTGCCGGAAGCCTAAAATGTCATTCCTCAATTTTATAGTCTTCGGGGGAGGGAAAAACTTCCTCAAGAACTTTCCCGTTAGATCTTCCCACGAATTAATAGATTGGGATTGAAGAGAATCCAACCAATCTTTTGCGAGGTCTCTCAACGAGTATGGAAATAGCATCAACCTCAACGCCTCCTTTGTTACACCCGCTATGATGAATGAATCACTAATCATCATAAACTTCTTCAAGTGAGCGTGAGGATCTTCGCTAGAATGACCTCCAAATTGATCCGCGGCATTGAGCATATTGAACATGACTGGCTTAAGCTCAAAGTTAGTTGCCGTAATTGTCGGTCTAACGATGCAAGAACCGAGCTCATTCAACATAGGTGTACCATACTCATTAATAGGCCGATTCCTATTATTTGGCTCTTCGGGAGCAACTTGTATAGGATTAACCATAGCCGGGTTAACTCCTTGATCGTCCATGGGTAGAGATTTACCCTTCTTTTTCCTTGCTTTTCTTCGCTTTCGAAAAGTCCTCTCAATCTCCGGATCAACAAGAGCTAGGGGTGATGACGAAGCTCTTGGCATACACTAAGAGAAAGGCACCTATGAATACAAAGATCACAAGGTAAATAATACGTTCAAGCTAAGATAAACAAGAATATAAATTGGCAATAATCGTTACTACTCCCCGGCAACGGCGCCAAAAACTTGTTACGCTCCAAATACGAGTGCGTAGAAACGTAAGTATACGGTCGCTTTCAAGTAATAAAATGGTAAAGGGTGTCGAACCCACGAGGAATATAACGAATAATTAACAAGATCTATTCTAATATCTTATGCGAACTTATGTGATTAAAAGTAGTAGGTTTGTAGTTTGTTTAAACATATAAAAGTGAAATGAATAAAAACACAATACGTTGATTCGATTAGATAAAGGTTCCTAGATTTCCATGTCACTAAGAGTGATCCAATCTCGAATGATTCGCAAGTTGACGACTATACTTATGTTTGTTGTTCAAGGTTTCATAATTTATTCATACGTATCTTTCGATATCGTACGAACCTACCAAAGTAAACTAATCCAATTTATGTCTAAAAGGATTAAGCTTAAGTGATGCTTTAGTTCCCAAACCTTATTAGAACAAGAAATGACTTAGGTATATTTCTATCCTAAAATCAAATCACAACCTAGTTTTATAATCTAATCTTTAATCAACTATATCTAGCCATTAAAGATCAATCCATTTCATCCTATGGTTGGCCTAACCACAAGTTGACAAAGGCTCAAACTAGATTAACAAACACTTGTAAGCATAGCCACAATCATAAACTCATCATTCAATCATAGATCCATCAAAGCTTCATGAAAACCTAGGAGTTAAATGCTTAGCTACTCATATTGATCAATAACATATTCATTACATTCAAAATATTCATAATACAAGATAAAGATAAAGGTAGGAATAAGCTTATGTAAATGGAAGCCACTACAACTCTTCTCTCAAGCTTCTTTAGTCTTCCAACCAAAGCTCCAAGCAAGAACTCTTCTTCTTTTTTGATGGAGGCAAGAGAAAAATCTTCTTCAAGTATTGTCCAAGAGTTGTGAGAGTTGTGAATGAATTCCACCTTCTACCCTTATAACCTAGCAAACTATCACCCACTCATGCCTAAATTGCCCCAAAAACTATAGCAACTTAGGCCAAAATATCCCTAAAGGAAGGTTCTAAATACAAGTGGGGAGGAAGGTTATATACATAAAGGCCCTCAAAAACGCAGAAAAACAGAACAGGTCTCGCGGCCGCGAGACCTGGGCTCGCGGCCGCGAGCCTGCAGGAAGTGGACACCTCGCGGTCGCGAGCTGGAGTCTCGCGGCCGCAAGGTCGTGGCAGAAACTTTCTGCCAGCCTCTCCGCGAGACCTGGGCAGAATGTTTCTGCCACAGCTCGCGACCGCGAGCAACTACCTCGCTGCGGCGAGGTTAGGCAGGCGCCTAATTCTTCGATTCTTGCACTCTCGTTCGCGTTAGGCCCCCCCCTCGGTCGAAGGAGACTTGCCATCCACGCACGAAATGTTCCGGATGTGCCTTAATACGTCAGAACCTACAAAACACCGACAAGCAAAAGTAAAACACGAACAAAACACGGAAAGCGAACAAAGGTCGAACAAAGGGACCCAAAGCACAAACGACACGAAAACACGCAAAGACACAAAGAAACTCGGATCAAAACAAGACGTTTTGAGCTTAAAAGGATAGGTAATAACGACGTTTTCACGGCGTTATCAGTAAGTCGAACTCTGGAAATTTGAATTAGTGTTTGTTTAAATTTTTAAATTCTGCTAGTATCATTGGGAGTCCCCCAAGTTCGAGAGTTCGATTGCAAATCGAAGTTTGGGACTTAAAGTATCGTAGTATAATTTCCCGCCATAATATCTATGCTTTCGCGCCTTCGCTGATTTAGGGTTTAATTCGGCGGGCAATATCTATATTAGGGGTGGAAGTTCAAACGTCGCGTCTTTTCAAGGGGTATTGTGCAAATTTGGTGAAGCGGTAGTTTTTGCAGCCATATATAGGTCGTTCTTCCTGTGCTTTTATACTACGGTAAAAAAAAAAAAATTGTGACGTCGGAGCTTTATACGTGCATAAGAGAGTTTCATAGAATTTAGTTCTGATATATTAAGACGATGTCGGATAGCAAGTATCGAGTCCGGAGAGTGTTCATGTGGAGGATGTTGTCGAGTCGGTTTTTGGTGAGGAAGCAAATCGACAGGAAGGCAACGAAGGTGGTATATCTGGAAGTGGTGGGCAGGCTGATGACGACGATGAAGACGAAGAGGAAAAGAGGTTGGCATATCATGAGATTCAAGCCGGGGATTATAAAAAACCCTTGTCGAACTGGCTATCTTCGTTTTCGATTGCGGAGGGTTGGGTTTTGACGACTCCGAATAAGATACAGCGGATGCACAACCCTCCGAAGAAGACCATAGCTATACACGAGGCGTCGATGGAATGCGGATTTCGAGTGCCAATTGCTCCTGAACTGGCTTCGATTCTCAATCAATTGGGTGTCGTGCCTGCCCAGATCGTTCCGAATGGCATGTCGATGATTCTGGGGTTTATCGTCGTCATGAAAGCTCTTAGGCAAGAGCCGTCGTTCGGCAACTTTTGGCGTCTATTTACGGTGAAGGAGTCGCCGAAGTCGGGCGAGGGCTTTTATCAGGTCAGATCTAGGGGGAATAAGAATAGTTTTCTCACAAATGCAAAAAGTTCTCATGGGAAGGGATGGAAAGCCCGGTTCGTGTTTCTTAGACCACCAAAGGGGCAAAAGCAAAATATAACATCGTCCTGGCGTATCGGCCCTATCGATGTACAGAGACCTCCACCATCTACCTTGTCGCCTCAATTTTTGGAAAATTTGCGTAGATATTGCCTCAATGTGAAGGTTCTTACCCAAGTGCCGCATCTGCGAACATGTGGGTTATCTGCATCGAAAAGGAGGGGCGATGATCCTTCCTTAGAGGATCTTCTTAGGGGCGCTTTACTCGCGCCCAAAGGGAAGAAAAAGGAGGCTCTAGACGCCGAGATTCAACGTAAGTGGCCGCATGGTTTTAACGCCATGGCTGGACCTAGCTCGGAGAGACAAACTAAGAGTGTTGGTGATTATGAGGCTCGTCGTATCGAGATTAAGCGAGGAAAGAGGACTCGAGTGGAAGAGGAGACGGAAATGAAGATAAGAAATGACCCCGTCGTTCCGAATGTGGATGATAGGGACAACAGTTCGGATGACGATGAGTTCGAAGTCAGTTGGTCGATATCTCAATGGGTCGATTCCGAGCACAAGTATCCCGGCGGTTTGGGCTCAAGTGATTCAGTTCTTCAACGAGGTTCTAAGGATGCTGGTTTCAAAAGTTTTATCCACAGCATATTTAGTCGCGATCAGAGGTGGTTGTCGAGGAAGTCTCTGCAGAAAAACCTACATACTTCAGGGCGAGCAATCTCTGCGGTAAGTTTTATTTCTCGACATCACCTTTTCTATCTCTGATAACGAATCATAAACCTGAGGTTCTTTGATCTCTGTTTTATGTCATATAGGTAATACAATGGATACCTCCAGGCTGATCTCGCGCAAAAAGAAGTGGAGAAGCTTAAGGCTGAACACGATGTCGCGATAAAAGAACGAGAGCAGCAGCTCGATGAGGCGATTAGACAGCTCAGTATCGCCACCCGAGAAGTCGAACGTGTTCGAGCTGGGTACCCTCCAGAAGCTAGGGTCGTTTCCCCTGACCAACGTTTAGCTATTGTGAAGGAGTTTCTTGCGTCTCCTGTTTATGAGCACCTCGCAGACGCTAGGATGGGAGATTCGCTGGTCGAAATGCATGAGAAGACCATCAAACAATGTCGATATAGAGGTTTTCTTACCGCAGATTTTGATCCTTTAATGATAGGGGCGGCGCTCGACGAGCAATGTCAACCCCCTGTGCTTATTGGTATAGATGAAGAAGTCGAAACCGCACGAGCGCACGAGTTCGGATGTTTGATTCCATCAGATTAGTTGTAGTTTAAGTAGAAGCTTAGGAGCTTTGTAAGCATAGGGTTTTATCAAAAGTATTTTGATCGTATTGACGAAACGTCAACATCTCGTTTTGATCGATAATTATATAACTTTCTATTTGTCTAACATATCTTTTTGATCGATAAATATGTAACTTTCTAGTCACTTTGATTTTGAGCATTTCTAATCGAATCATCGATTTTGAGTATTGTAAATGGGCTAATATTTGGGCCCGCTATTCGGAAGGAATGTTATTGGGCCGAAATATTTAATCCGTCCTTTTTAGATTGAACCGCCACGTCTATTCAAAATATTTTGCCATTGGGCGCGCTCTTTGGGAGTTTTGTCTATATATAGGATGTTAAGAGCTTGACTGTTCACAATTATTGAAAACATTTTGGGAGGATAATCGTCGGAGCCGCGTCGATCAGCGATAGCCTGCCATCTCTTAGTCGGAGTACTCCTTCCCTCTTAGGTATTTCTAACTCTTTTTCTTACTTATGTCTGGTGGGTCTAAGTCTATAGGAAATGAATCTGTCGGGGAAGGGGAAGGTGTGTCGATAGGTTCTGTAAGGCATCCGAAGAAGGAAGTTATTATTCCTTCTAGGTCTAAGTCGGACCGACATCAAACCAAGGAATTATTCAGTGCCATATCGGCGTGTCCTATACGCATGTCGGATGAGTCATTACTGTCGAAATATCAATTCCCATCGGGTTGGGGTATTAGAATGCCGTCCTCGAATGAGAGGATGAACGAGCCTCCGAGTGGTTTTAGAGCTTTTCATATCGATAGTTTGGAAAACGGTCTTCGTTTTCCTTTAGCTAGCGAATTTATCGATATAGTGAATGGTCTCGGGTTGTGCCCTACTCAATTGGTCCCTAATGCTATTGGATACATCATTGCTTTTTGTATAGTGATGAAAGCAATTGGTCAACCTGCGTCTTTTGCTAATTTTTGTGGTCTTTTCGATGTTCGCCCTTCTCCTCAGTCCAACGAAGGTTTTTACTTCGTACGGTCTAAACCCAAAGTTAGGTTTCTTAGTGATCTAAAATCGTCATATGGAAAAGGTTGGAAGAATAGGTTTATTTTGGTTCATGGCCCCGAGAACTACGTATGGAGGACGAGACGTGAATGGAGGTCGGGTGGCATTCTGTCGAGGAATATTCCCGAACCGTCCTGGGGGCCCGACTTTCTTTCTCAGTTGTCGGAGTCGACCTATGACACCAACGCTCTTCTGCGGGAGCCTATTTTGAGTCTGGGAGGAATGTCGATGGCTCCTTTACCTGTCGATTGTCCTACCTTAGGTAGTTTTGATCGTTTTTTGTATTTCTTTAAATAATATATTGATGTATTATCTTAATATATCCATTTGTGCAGAGACAAGCGTAATCCCTATGGCTAATCGTGCTATGAGAGCTATATGGAAGTCTCAAAATATCGTGAAGCCAACTGTGCCCTTGTCTCCGACCACTGCTACCAACAAGGCTCCCAAACCCCTTGGCCACTCGAGCACTGTTCCTTTGCCAACAGGCCATCGAGCGGAGGGAGAAGAAGAAAGGGATAAGGGAAAAAGGCCTGTTTCAGCTGAAGTCGATCAGGCAGAAATTCCTACTCCGAAGAGGGCTAAGCTGGACGATCTACCGACCCCTACGAGCAGTGAGATTCCTCCCCCCGCCGGAGGTAACTTAGAATCTATCCTCGAGGAGCACAAAAGAATGTACGGATCGAGGGCAGCTGGTATCTCGATGATGAATCCTGCAATTTTGGATTCTTCAATCACCCCACAGGCGTGGCAGAAATTTTTGTCGACAGTGTCCTTTGAGGACCACGCCACGCTGTTGAAAAAAGATGGAGCGGACATCCTACGCTTACAAGCGTCTCTCCTTCTATCGGTATTCGTCTCTCGATATAGATTTACGTTCTATTTTTCTTTATTTCATACTAATAATGCATAAAAAATTTATTTCACAGTTAGGCCAGACCATCTATTCCTCTGCTGCTCGACAGGATGGTTTGAGGAAGCGTTACGAGAAGAGTAAAGGTTCTAGCTCGCATTTGAAGAAAAAGGTTGGTCATCTGGAGGAGAAGAAGAAGGAGGTCGATGAAAAGGTAGCTATTCTGGAGAAAGAAGCGACGGCTAAAGGTGGTCGTATCGCCGAATTGGAGGCAGAACTCGAACGGAAGGATCAAGAGTTTGCCATGAAGCTAAAGGAAGAGGTTGCCGATAGCTTTGAATTGGGTCGACGAGAAGGATTGAGGAGTCGTAGTGAGGCAACAGCTGCTGAAAGGAAGGCTATCGTTACCGAATTCTTCAATAGCGTTGTCTACGAGGAGTTGGTCGAACGCCAATCCGGGACCGACTTGTCCAAGGTCTTTGAGAAGGGTTGGAAACAGTGTAGGGCTCTCGGCTTCTTGAATGATCGTTTTGATGAGACGAAGCTCAGCACTACTTCTGATGAAAATGGTGTTCCGCTCGACTTGGATTTTTTGATAGATGACCATTCCAAGGGCGCTCCTGAGGACCATGAATTTGGATTCCTACTCGAGTTGCAAGCGACGAAGCTGAGAGCTGAGAGTGCTGACCAGGGAGGTGAAGTCCCCAAGACGACCTCCTCCGATCATATTGATCGTCTCAATTTCGAGACCCATAATGATTGTTGACGGCATTTGTTTTGGCCTTGAGTTTGAAAAAAAAGAAAAAACTTTTATTTCCTCTAAAACTCGGTTCGTTGGTTATCGAGTCGCGTGTGGGCGGCGTGTTTTGTTGTTTATATGTTGTGTTTAAGAAATGTCGAATATTTCCCTTTTTCACTTAATTAATTGCTTTCAATCTATTTATCTTCATTCTGCTCGCAAGTGATAAATTCTGATACGTGTGTGCTAATTGGCTTTTTCGCCATTCGTGTATGTTCGATGAAGGTGGTCTCTTATTTTATCGCATAGTCGGATTGGGTTGATTTAATTTCCATCTAATTTAATTTGTTCGACGTCGCTGGTTCGTTTCCTAATTACCAGTCGAACCATTAAATTCACTGGGTAGTTGAGGCGGTTTGCGCATTAAATGGGAACAATCTCAGCCGTTGATCGTGGCGTTTCCTTGACCGTTGGATATAGTCCGCGTCAGTTACCTTGGGTAGCGTAACAGTCGGCTACTTAAATTCGTTCCATCCTGACCGTTGATCCTGATAAATCTGGGCCATTGGATTGGATTGGCTAATCCTATAAACAGGTAAAGGGGTGACCCATATTCTTCACTTCTAAACTATACCAACATGTTCCTTTTTAGGAAATATCCGACGAAAAAATCCCTCGATAGTTCGATCTTTGAGATCAAGTTATCGAAGGGTCCCTTACCCTATTTTGGGACCTTTCATCTTGTTCGACCTCCAGATCGATATAAAAAATGTTGATATTCTTTTCGATTGGGTGGTATCGGTAAAGGGAGTACTTCAATGGGTGGGCCTCGTTGTTCGAATGGGTGGCATCGGTAACGACAACGAGGTCTACCCGGGGGCATCTCGGAATCCTCATTGGCTCGGCACTCTGCAACATATGCCGGGTCCTTGGTAATTTCGAGGTGCTTCTGTTTTAGTCGGGGGACAGGGGTGAGGTAGAAGGTATGGCAGCCGATCAGATGGTGGAGGACTTAGTAAGCATAGTATAGGCTACTTTATATGTATTTCATCCCTCTAGCTTGTACGGCATCCCATAATGCTCGGATAGGACTCTCGATATTTGTAATTCGTACTGGACCATTCTGAATACAATATTATTGATCTTTTATTTCTGTTTACAAGCATTAGCATCTGCACTTTACACCACTCATATCGAACAAACGAAATCCAGTAAGATCAATTGGTTTTCGCCGTGGGGCCTTATTCGAGTATTAGATCGAAATATGCCTACTACGAGGAGAAATACGTATATCAGCGTATACTTTCCAATATCGAAATATGCCTACTAACCAGAAACTCCGCCATTTACTTTCCAGGACGATCGTCCGAGCAGCGGAGCATTCGTCAATTTAAGATCGAAGATAAGACCTACGGGGCGAATTTCCGACCCTTAGATCGATGGTTCTATTCTGTGATTGTCCAGCTCATTTATTCCTTCGTTGGATTTATTTTCCACAATTGATCAATTCTCTATTCATAAGTAAATAAGGAGTTTCACAGATGTCATTCTCAACTAACTCACACAGGATTGATCCAATCAACTTGATCATCAGTTAACGACAAAAGGTCACGAGAATCTACGGAGCTACAGCTTATTAATGATCGGAATTTATTTTTCCAATCATCGTTTTTAATAATCTCAGGATAAATTATTCAAATCAATTATTTCTCGATCAGTTGCACAATCCGTATAGATTACTTAGCGGTTATCTGATTTTTCTTTTTCTCGAATCAGTTGGGATAAATTTAAGTTCATTCCTTTGCTCGATGACAATTTCTAATGGATCCTGCAATTGAATGTTAGTATAACGGCAACGAATTATATAAATCCTCGAAGTCGCAACCGAGTGTGGGCAACCGTTCGATCGCTGAAAGAAACTTATGGTCCCAAAAGGAACTGATAAATAACTTCATGATAACCACAAGTTCCAACAAGTCTCGCTCATATTCGATCGGAGAAATTGAAAAGACATAAAAGAATAAAACAATGAAATTCGACCAGGTAACAAAGGTTTTATTATTGATATTCTTCAAACAAGTTACAAGCGATGCCTCGGATATAATATTAAATCTCGAGCTCAAGAGATACAGTACAATCACTCCTACCCTACTACAAATTCTACGAGTAAGCCTACCCTATTAAATATTCAGTCATCATTCCCTTTAGATCGCTCCAGATGCAGAACTCAGCAGTGATTCTTCATGGCCATCACTCGCCACGTGTCGCACATCCGTCTTCATACGGGATAAAAATCGGATCAAAGCTCTTCTCCATGGCTTCAAACCGATCTTAGGTCTTCATCTATAAATAATGATTGAAGTACTCAATCATTATTTACAGGTTAATCTGAACCGGTGCAGCAAAGGGTTATCTCAACGGAGGCGCCCCAAGCGAGCTCGAAGGAACTATACTTCAAGAAAGCCCTCGAGGAAGCTGGTGCTCCAGATTTAAAGAACTCTTCTGAGATTAACCAGTTGCCCGATCAGACGCTACGCCAGAAAACCGGAATTCTAACCCGCACCAGATAAGGTATATCTAGGAAAACAGGTTGTCTGCCGGTATTCTAGGCGCAATTTCTTTTGCCTGTCGATATTCTAAGCGAAAAAGCTTATACCAAAGGAACAAAGATCGGAAAACAGGGTTCGAATTCTAATCTCAAACTCCTTTATCTTGGAGATAATATAAGTCAAATCTAAAACTCGATCCATGGGGATCGGAGGAAGCATAAAGGGAGAAGTGAGGAATGTCGTATAAATAAGTGAACCTATTTATAGCGGTGAAGGGTTTTGAACCAACGGCCCAAATAACAGATCGCGAACAGTTAGGATGTACGTAATAAATGAACTGACCGATACGTTTCCCGAGAAATAGGGTCCTGTTTGGTTAGGAGAACGTACGGTCTAACAATGCGTAAAGAGGGGCTCATTCGAAATTCGAAAAGTTCGTTCGGACAAAATTTTTCTTATTATCCTATTCGAAGGACAGCACAGGGATCAAGAACACTTGTCTAAAATTCAACTCTTGTGCACGTGATGTTCTAAATATGAAACCGCTATTTTTACAACTAACTAATAATGTTCGAATTGAAAAAGCTATGATTGGCCTACTCGAACAAAACTCTCGAACTGAAAAATTCGACAGCTTTGAAAATTCGGCAATAGCAAGGATCAGTTGCAACGAGTTCTTTATTAATTTTAAGTCTACCAAGATATTTGTTTGTTACTCACTCAAGAAAGCGCTGTTCGGTTATTTCCTTATTAATTTTAGGTATTCGAGATTGGGTTGTTGAAAATAAGAACGTATCTGATTGTGCTTTACTTTATCAACAAGGAAAAGAGAAAAGGCATTTATGAATATTATTACAAAGATACAAGAGTTCAAAGGAAAAATATGGGAGATACGTTTCGAGCATAGCACAAGCTAATATGTTACATAAGAACTCATTTATTTTCTACAATCAAATGAAGTTTTCGCTCTCCTCTCCTATCGTTTATTCAAGGTAACTTAGCTCCGAGCATGGAATCTCCTTTGGACCCGCAGGCTTTTAACTTTATTTACGATCTTCCGAAGATGAAGGGGCGAACGCACGGTTTGTCGGGTAACTGTATTCTTCATCGTTCTCTCCCCAGTATGTCTTCCTAAATGCATTGTATCAACAGGTCTCTAGTCGAAGACCTGCGCGATAACCTACGGACTCCGTGGTTCTGGCTTATTGGCCTTCCAGATGGAAATTGTATTTGCCTGTCGATATTCTAAACGAGGTCGGGTTAGTTTTTCTTCCGCTCAAAGATTGTTCCGCTTAAAGATTGTTCGAAGTCTGAGCTCAAATAGTTGAATTAATTGAATAACGATCTTGATCACCATGATCGGACGAATAAAATGCCAGTACAACGAATGAGACATCTCCAAAGGTACGACTGCTTTTTATAGCGAAAATTGAAAGGAATCCAACGGCATAGGATCCGCGAAGTAAATGGATGAGATTTGTCGACCGTTGCAATTCCCGACAAATGAGGAACCGTTTGGAAAAAATCAAACTTATCAAAATTGGGAACATATACACAACAACAGAGAACAAAGGGCATTGGGTCAAGCAAAGCAAGAACCTCGCAAAGAATTTTCTTAACAAGACAAAAGGATTATTTATTAAGTTCTAAGGTTATTTACTACTTGCTATTTCGCTATGTTTCATCTTTTCTCATGGTTACAGAAGACTATTATTTTATCAAAGTTTATTTCGATCAGAGTTATCTATTCAGTGAAAGTTCGTTTCGCCAATATTCTTATTTATTCATCATATTCTGATAGTCTCGATCTCTATTCATCTATTATCAATTTCTATTTGTCTCCATCTACTATCAAAAAGGGTGAAAGCTGTTGCTACGACCCTCGAAGATCGACCAAGGGTGAAAGCTGTTGCTACGCCCCTTGGGTCAAAAAATTAAAATGGGTGACGACCCTCGGGCTAAAAATGCTCTGAAACGACTAAGGGTGAAAGCCGTTGCTACGCCCCTTAGATCGAAATTATTAAATGGGTGAAAGTTGTTGCTCTGACCCACGGGCTAAAAATGCTCTGAAACGACTAAGGGTGAAAGCCGTTGCTACGCCCCTCAGATCGAAATTATTAAATGGGTGAAAGCTGTTGCTATGACCCACGGGCTAAAAATGCTCTGAAACGACTAAGGGTGAAAGCCGTTGCTACGCCCCTTAGATCGAAATTATTAAATGGGTGAAAGCTGTTGCTACGACCCTCGGGCTAAAAATGCTCTGAAACGACTAAGGGTGAAAGCCGTTGCTACGCCCCTTAGATCTAAATTATTAAACGGGTGAAAGCTGTTGCTATGACCCACGGGATAAAAATGCTCTGAAACGACTGAGGGTGAAAGCCGTTGCTACGCCCCTTAGATCGAAATTATTATTCAAGATCGATCAAAATTCTATCATGTTATTCCTCCAGGATGATTTATTCGACTAAGGGTAAAAGTTTTTGCTATGCCCCTTAGGTGTAAAGTATATTCAAGATCGATCTGAGTTCTATCGTAATATTTCTCCACGATTATTTATTCGACTAAGGGTAAAAGCTTTTGCTATGCCCCTTAGGTCTAAAGTATATTCAAGATCGATCTAAGTTCTATCATAATATTTCTCCACGATTATTTATTCGACTAAGGGTGAAAGATCCATAATCCCAGAAAAATCTAAACTATGGAGGATATCTCACGGAAGGATCAAATATTACAGAAATGAAAATTCAAATCTATTATGGCTCTCAAATTATCTCACAAAAGTTGCAAGTTACAGAGGTCGAAATTAAAAGTATCGACAACGATATAGAAGAAAATTTTTCATTCATAAAATCTTCAGTACATTTATGAGTATTTCTTTTCTACGAATACAAAAATGAAGTTCGAATTCGAAAGAAAAAAAGGATTATATTTATCATGTCCTACTACAGGTACTACAAAAGAGTTGAAAGCCTTCGAATTTAAAAAGGAACGGAGGATAACGGGGTCGGAGCATGCCCCCAGACTCTTAACCGATCTTAGGTCTTCATCAGTAAGTAGTGACGGCTATGCCAATGCTTTAAGATCCGCTGATAAAGGACCGGCGCGCGAAAGGAATCTCGATCGATTTCCGTGCGCACTAACTCGAGTCCGAATACTGTGAACCAGCTTCGGAAGCATCTTAAAGAGGTTGAGATCAAAACCTTAAAGATCCTTCCACAAGTTGACCCACTATCCGACTGGGTGGAGCGACAGGATACAGGAATTCGGACCAGCCTCAAATGGATGGAATCAGAGAGAGCTGGTCGCCTGCCGGTACCCCAGTCGCAATTCTTTTCGCCTGTCGATACCCTAGTCGAAATAAGTCGCCATGAGAGGCAGCCAAAGTAATAAAGGAAGATAGTTCGAACTCGAACCTCGAACCGTGTTATTGGAGATAGGAAGCGAAACATAATGGTCAAAGGAAGTAAAAGTCAATCATATAGTCGATCAAAACAATTACAGAAATGTAAAAATATGAAGGTAACTACGGAACTATATATAGTAAAAGGAAAGGGCGATCAACGACTCAGATTTTATTAGAACTAACGGCGGAGATACAAGCAATAAATACGCCGACCGTTTCGTTTACCGAGAATTAAGGAACCGTTTGGATGAACGAGGAAAATGTCAAAATTAATCTTGCTCGGATTTATCATAATCTCAATTCCGGTCGTCGAAGAAAGCCGCAAAAAGAAATTCTGAGTATAGTTTTTAAAGAAAACATCATCAGTAACAAGCCTAAGAATGACCAAGGTCGATAAAGTACTGTATCTAAAGAACGATCGCAAAAGGTTAATCAATAGACTATGATTTCCGAAGTTTGATATGTCAAGCAATTACAAATTACAAAAATATCAACTCTTATCACATATCAAGCCAATCTTCTGATACTAGTACATTTTACAATCCTACAAATATCGACAAAAACTAATCTCTATATCCGAACGTGAGAAGTCCTTCATGACCAGGCAATCCTATGAAATTTTCGGCGGACGATAATGTCCTTACTCGAAAATGAGGAGCCCGTCGAGCCACCAGCCTTTTATCTTTATTTATGATTCTTTAAAGAGGAGAGGGGTAATACATCTTTTTCTAGGTGTAACGTGAATACTTTATTGAGGACCTTGATCCTCGAAGCACCACCCCTAACTTCTTCAAGGAAAAACCAAACAAACCGCTGAACACCCTTGAAGAACTCAATGCTCGAGCCTCCCCTAAACCACAAAAGGTCGTGGAAGCTACCTGGGTCGTGGGTGGTTAGCAATAAGGCTTATTGGCCTCCAATGTCGGAATAGCGTTCGCCTGCAGGTATCCTAGTCGAAATTGAAGTACTAATCAGCCTATAATATGCAAAATAGGTCCTAACTCGAAATTCAAAATGTTGCGCCATGCAACAAGATCTTTTAATCAGCATGGTCGAAGGAATCTGCTTTCAAAAAATCTTATAAGGATACAAAACGAAAGACCTCATGTATAGGTGCTATTTTCAAAAATCCAACGGTTAGTAGAAAACAAAAGGAACGATCGAGATCAAAAGACTCTTACGCTTCCCGAGAATTTGAGCGGGAAGAGAAAGTGATCTGATTTTGGGAAATAAGCGAAGTTAATATACCAAGATCGAAGATCAAGAATCCCGAGGGTAGGGACTGCAAGTTCGAACGAAAAAAGCAAACTAAAGTATGAATGAAAAAGAACACATCAAATTATACAAGAGCATGCAATCCGAGAAATAAATATTATTACAAACCATAGAGGATAAAAATGTCAGGAATTATTCATGATAACACAGAAGTAAAACAATATAGCCACACAGCAAGTCTGGAAAAATAAAAGACAACATCTAGAGAAGCTTATTGTCGGAGAAAATCTTCCGAAGCTCAGCATTACGAGCCTCATATCCACGGTCGTAAGCCTCCTTTTCACGGCGCTCGAAGTCTTGTTTCTCCTGCTCGTGAAGACTTTTCAGTTTCTCGAGCTCCTCATTCATTTTCTTGTGGATTTCTTCTCCCTGATCTTTAGCGGCCTTCTCTCTCTCTAAAGCAAGCTTCTCCTCAAAGACACGGTCGAATTCGGTTTTCTTCTTCTCCAGCTCGAGGGAAATAGCAGCATGCCGATTCGTTTCCCGCTCAGCAAATGTTTTGAGTTCGAGAAAATCTTGCCCGGCCTGTTAAAGGTTCAAATAATAATAATAATAAAAAAAAAAAGAGAGAGATTAACACTTGAAACAGAAAGTGCGACCCAGATTGGAACAACTCTTCTAAATTTCTCTCCTTGGACATGTCGGTTTCAGAAGAAGTAAGGTCAACCCGCAACAGACTATCTATGGGATCAGCCTTAGAAAGGGACCCGTCTTTCGACTCCTTGGGCGGGAAAGGAGTAACTTTCGGAGGAGCGGAATCAACGCGGAGTTCGGAAAGATTATCAATTCTCAAGGATTCAGCAGAAGCTTCTCCACCAATCTCCAACTTAGGTTTTTTGCTAAAACCTCCTGTGGGGGGGACGGCTGAAGAATCATCAGAGGATGGCTTGTCACCAATAACAAGCTTCTGCAAAGCCTCGATGGGAGTGACCCCGTCGGAATAAGGCCTTTTGTTCGAAGAAGGAACGGGAGCTTTCTGCCTAACGGGATCTCCACTCGAAGAATCGACAATTTTTGAAGAAGAGCCCTCGAGCTCAGCCTCAAGCTCCTCATCCAAGATGGACTTATTCGTGTTGCCCCTAGTTTGCTTCGACGAAGCGCTTTTCTCTTTCTTATTTTCCCCTCCCTTAGGAGCTTTGGGAGAGGACTCGGAGGTTTTAGAAGAGGATTTGGAGGGTTTGGCCTCCTTGGCTGGTTTTTGCTCTTTGGATGGAATTTTGTTTTTCGAACCGCCAAATAGCAGTTTGGGGTTGATAGCCTTGCCCAGTATTTCTTCCATGGCAAACGGGAAGTGAGTTAAGAGATTTGAAAAATACAGAATATAGAGGGAGAGCTCCGATCTCTGTAAACAAAGGTGTCGTGTAAATAATTTGGAGAGATCCTCATATTTATAGGCGCTACGCCCTATGATTACAATAATGGATCGACGCGACTTTCAAGAAAGATTCCATTTGGAATAAATAAATTTCGAGCATAGAGTGTGAAAAGATATCGAACTTTGAAAAGCAAATGATGTCAAAATTTTTGTAAGATAAGAATTTACAAGTCATGCGAACCAGATCGTAAAAAACAAATCCGATTACAAAAAAATGAATTACAGGCATATATACATTTGATCCCTAACTACAAGGCTATGAATCGTTCCCCCAACACGCTTGAATCCAGCGATCGGACCACCGCCACCTTCATCACCGCTGCCTAATGGAACGGTCTAATCAGAGGGTCGATCATCCTCCTCATCCGATCCGTCCTCTACGTTGATATTTTCATTTTCTCCTGAGGCAGATGGATGATCGTCGTCGGACCGCTCGAGCAAATCTGGGTTAGGCATCGGAATGCCAAACTCCTCAACTAAGGGGGCGAAATGATGATCCTGCCACATCATATCTGCCTTGGGTAAAGAGGAAGCTTTATAGTCCTTCCCTTCAGCATTCTTATAAGGGTTCATATATTGAAAATATTCGTCCATGTTATCTGGAATTTTCTTGGCCGAAACTAGCTGTTGAACCCCTTTGTAGAAGATCGTTTGAAGAATCCCTCCCATTCTCCTTTGAACTAAGGGATCTAGGACAGGGGACTTCAAAACTTCTCGTATGGCTGGAATCACAGCCTCTTCCCGGCCTTGGGCATATGCTCGCTTGGAATCTTGCTTCGCTTGCTCAAGTTCGATTTTTACTTTCTTGAGCTCTTCCTCGAGGGCACTTTTCTCTTTAACGGATGTTAACAAATCCTTTTCCACAGATGAGGAATGTTTCATACTTGTTTTCTCGAGCTCTTTCTTTACTTGAGACAATTCTCGTTGACTCTCTGCCAGTTGAGATCGAAGGGTTTGATTATCAACGAAAATTTGTGCATACGCATCGTGAGCATCCTGCGATTCCTGCTTTAGCAATGCTAAGCGATAGGTCTGAAGAGCGAACAAATCCCCGACCTATGAGGAAATTTCGGTTATCAGTAAATGTTAAAGACTCTAAAGAAATAAGAGATAGTCAAAAGACAAATTATTACCTCATGATACGTTCGAGAGAAATCACTCAGAACCTCAAAACTACCTTTGACGATTTGAAGCAGCATATCCCGCTTAAACCGACTAGCCATATAAATTCTAGTGGTTTTGTCGAATTCGTTCTCACCACCTGAGTCCAGATCGGTTTGAATAGTCCCGTCTTTAGGGTATCCAGCAGCCCTGCTACCGTGGAAATGTTCGTCCATGAAATTGTTGGGATATCTAGGCTAGGGCTCGATTGTCAATACAACAGAGTGCGGAATTTTAAAATTTTTCGAGTTCCTAACAGTCCCATGAATTCTTTCTCCATAGTTATTATACGAATAAGGATGAATCAAACATCAACAAAACACGAAGGGGGTTAATCGCAAATTACCTGACCACCAAGTTGTGGTTGCCGTGTCCTCCAAGTGTTTGGTTCGATCCACAGATAGAGTGATCCATATGTCTCACCTCCAAAGCTAGTCCACACCAATCGGATTGTAGTGACGCCTACAAGTCTTAGGCTACGAACTGGATCTCGCAGGTTTGTCAGCAAAGGAACGGAGACACCAATGGAAGAATCGACCCACAGGACTTATGTGGTCGAGCAGGGTTCGGCCAAGTACAGATCTGGTCCGAGCAGGGTTCGGCCAGGGTCAGGTTTGGTCCGATTTGGGTTCGGCCAAAGCTAGGTTGGGCGACTAGGGTTTAGGGGCGGAAACCTTGGGGCGATTTTTGCAATTAAAATTTCTTGCTCGAAAAACCTTTTCCTCACACGATTTTTCTCTCTCAATTTTCAGCAAAAGTATTTTGTTTTTCTCTCAAAAGTTTTCTTGTCTTTTAGTGCAACTTGGTTAGCTTATCTTATGAATGAAGAGAAGGGAAGGAGTATTTATAGGAGAAGAGTCCTTCTCCAAAAAGATCTCCTTTCCTTGTTTATCAAATCTTTATTCCTTATCCTTAGGAATATGAGATTTGATAAATCTCTTCAATCTTGCTTTTCAAGAAACAAAAACTCCTTTTCCTTTCAACTACTAAAATCGCCCATGCCCCCTAATTTTAGATAATTCCAAAATCAACCCATAATTATCCAATACTTAAATTGGTTAATTATTTGTTCTTCCAATTAATTAACTACTTTAATTAATTCCAAAATTAATCAGATAACTCTAATTAATTAATTATCAATTAATCAATTAGTCATCCAATCAATAATCTCCAATTGAATTAATACCATAATTCAATCATCTTGATTTAACAACTTTAAATCACTTGCTTTCCTCTAAGACAGTCATCGTCCAATTGTATTGTGTGTGACCCTCTGGGTTCACCATCAACTGGCAGCAGGCCCACGACTTTCGTGATTTAATTAACGAGCAATTAAATGCTCCGATCAATTAAACTACTTTTAATTGACCACTCCTAGAATTAAAACCTCTATTAATTCCGGAGTACCCACACTTCATGGTCGATGTCTAGCCACAAGCCCATGAAGCCCAATCAAAGGTGAATTGATTTATTGTGAACCTCACCTCTTATAATTGCCATGTACATACAGTCCTTCCACGATGATTTCCCGATCGAGACCTAGGGTGTGTGAATTGATCGGCACCTCTAATTATCTCGATACTGTACTTTCTAATTCTGGATAATAATTCCGGTGTGACTGCCTAATTTGGAAATACCTTCCAAATTCGTCACCAACCATGGCCATGGGTTTCTAGGAACATATTATCGAAGAACGTACAGGAAATGCTCTCATCTTATCAGGATGAGTCGATAGATCCTTTCTTAGTACTAACCACTCGCGTACAGTCGTGTACGCACCCAACTTAGGCACTTTGTGGCCAGGCTATGTGACCAGTACCTAAATCTAAGTACGCACACTTGTGCACCGAATTCGCCCTAGCACCTCAAGTCTAAGGACTAAATCGTACACTATTATAAGCCTTGAGAAACATCCCATCACCGATATGCGTCATGCGCTTCCACAATGGGTTTCTCTGTTCGGGTCGTTCGATGCGTTCAATCCTCCATTGAACCACCTACTCATATGCACTGGACTCAAATTCTTTGCTCATGAAACTCTACAAATTCACTCCATGTGAATCATGCATATTTGTACAAGTCTTGACGATTCCTACGATACCCCGTCTCGTTTGGAATCTATGACTTGGAACGGTTTTAAGATCACGACCTTTGAGACTGTTTCATGATTGCACTCAGTACTGAAGTGAATCGTCCCATAGTCTATTGTGACCTCAGGATTTCATCCAATCGCTTAGATAGGTTCGCGAGAGATGAAGTTGGCCATTGTTCAGTTTCACATACTATGAATGAACGGCGTATTAATTATAAACCATAAGAAAACAGTACTTCAACAAGCTAATTAACATTGGCTTGCTGGGCACTATTCCATCAATCTCCCACTTGCCCTAAAGCCAATCACAACATTTCTAAGACCCATCTATACCAAGATGTCCCTCCAACCATTTGTGAGAGAGATTAATTAGTGGATCTGCTAAGTTGTCTTTGTCGAGATGAAGTAATACTTCTACTCGTCTCAACTACCCATGACTGGTTCAATCATATGGTATTGCGTTCAGATTATAGGTGAGATCTCGATTTCCTTTCATTGAGCAATTGCCTCATCTAAATCGGCTAAGATTATGATGGGCAAATGTCATGCTAGGTATTTCATCCAGTCGTTGGATGAAAATTTCTCATCTAAACACTTTCTCTTGTGCAGCATCATAATGGTGCCCTTTTATTCTTGTTTGAATCGGCAATGGTATATTATTGGAATTCTTTCCAATTTACCTTTGCTCTATCGAGACAGAATAAATTATCCACTTTAGACTGGAAATCTCGAATTTCAAAAAATCCTTCGAGTTTCAATTCTCCACTACTACCATAGACCAGCGTTGCATCCTTTAATTATCTTCGAGGATTTGCTTTTATGGTAGACCAGTGTCCTTTTACTGGTGTTTGACTATCAGTAGCTCGTTCAAAGCATTTCGACGAGTCAGGTCTAGTACAAGACTTTGCATGCTACATGCAATCCAAATGCCAAGCATAAGGCTTCTTGAGACAGTTACTTCTTTACTTATTAATTTAGGGCTCATTAAATAAGTAAGAGAAACTTTGTCTCTTTGGAACTAATCCTTACTTGGATTCTTCCATATTGAATTCAATCAATATATAGTCTTTGTACTTAGATTTGGTAAATCACTACATCTTCTTCCTTCTATCTACCATAGATACGTATTGCCAGTACGCGAGATGTAATTCCAAATCTTATCATGGAGAATTGCGTGAAGAACACGCTTTCGTCTGTGCTTTTCTGATATTCTTATATCTTACTTGATGTACTGTTCATCATCTTGTTGCGTTTCGAACTCAACTACACTCCCACTGATTCTTTTGCACATTGGAATCTATATGCCTTTTGACAACTTCAACATTCTTGATCAACTATCAAGTTGCATGTTCCAAATTTGGGAAAAAGTCATAGATTGACATTTGGATTAGAATAGAGATCTTCTCATCAATTTTCAATTGTGAGATGCAGGATTCATATCCAATAGTCATGCCTTCGGTAGTCAAAACCACCTTTCTATGGCTAATAGTTTCGAAATGAATTTTGACGTAGTTAATGGACATAAGGCATTTTCATCAATCCTAAAAGGACTTTTGAATAATGACCTATTGCCATTTAAGTGAGTCAAAGTTTTCAACTTCGAATCTTATGGCTATGTGCCATATCCCTTAGATCATGTTTAACATAATCTCTTTGTAATCTTTTATTAGAATCCAATTTCTCAATTTCGTAAAATGGAATTTTGAGTTCCTTACGAATTTGATCAGATTGCGATTTCTTTGTGCATGGATTGATTCAGCAGTTTTCAGTGTTTACTCCCACTGTTCATGGGGACGGGTCCAATCCTTGGACTTCATCAAGTTCTACGACGTTCCTTATTTCCTTTGACAAGGTCTTGTCAACAGAGGAACAAGCTACTTACGAGATGCTTTTCGTTTCTCATTGTCGTGGAACAGGTTTTCAATGGGTTTTGTTGAATACCCCATAAACTTTATATGAACTAGATCTACCATCTAATTTCTCATATAAGGGTGTTCTGCTATGTCTTAAAAGACATGGCGATGTAAGGACTTACTTCGAAATATACTATACCAAGTATCTTTGAAGAGTCAAGGGAAGGTATCCCTTAATTTGGATAAAGGAAACTGAGCAAGATCAGAGTCGTGAATCAAACAAAGTTCGATTTCTTCTTTGATTTGCTTCATGAGAATTCTATTCTCGTCTTAGATAATCGAGGTGTTAAGTTGCTTATGTTTCAGCAGGTTTGATTAAATCAAATTGCTTTCGACATAATGCATCTAGTTACTTCATTTCCAAAACGTCTATTGAGTTACTTCAATAGTTTCAGAATTGTACTTCAGCCAAGTACACATATACTTTAACGATTGAAATCGTAAGTATATATGAAGTAGATTTCTTTTGAACTAGTGCTTTTAGTTCATGTCGATTGAAATGTTTTGGAATGCCTTAGCAATCCTTCTCTTCGGTTATCATTCCTTCAAGATTTGAAAGTTCAGATTTTACTCAAGTTCATTATCTCAGGAACAGTAAATAAAACTTCCCTTTCGCATCTCTCTTTAGGAAGAATGTCCAGAATGAACATTTCAAGCGTAAATGATTATCTCGTTTGTTTTGCTTGTTTTCGATTTAGCACATAGTTTTTCAAAGTTTTTGATTTGTTTATCATTGTTTATTTCTATGTTTCAAAACATCGACATTTGTACAAAGTTAAATTGCTCTAATTAAATAAATTCCATTTCTCAATGGTAAAGCAATAACGTCTCGTACAAAATGTGAAATAATACTCAAAGTAAACTAAAACTTAAAACTCATGCTAATACGAAAAAACTAAGAAAAACTTCTTTGCTAAAAAGGAATGTCTAGGTACAATTCTTCCTTGACCCAGTCCCGGAATTCCAGTTTCCTCATCTCGCTCTGCACTACTTGCATCTCCCTTTCAAGGATTTTCCTCCTTTTAGGTTGAGCGGGAAGACTATCATCGCCTGTAAATGCTTTTACAGAAATGAAAGTTTTAATCAGATGTCTTACATCAAAAAGATTCAACAAGTGTATAACTTTAAAAGTCATACCGTAGTCAAGTCTTTCCAGGAAATCCTTTTCAACAAGCTTCCTTATTTTCTCTTCGTACTTACACAGAGGGCAATTCCAATCATATAGACCAAAACCACGTTGATGAGCTTCTTCATATTTGTCTAACAACTCATGCAATTGCTTTGTTTGTATTCCATCAGGCGGAATAACGCAATGTTGCATAAAATGAGTGAAGGTCTCAGATAATCCTTGAAGAGTTATCGTTATCTCATCTTCGAGAGTCAATTGGGCTCCAAACCCTTTGATCAGCTCGAATGTCTTGCTTAAGTAAGAACAATATTCCCTAACATTGTCAAACTTAGCCATGTCGGTTTTGTAGAGGAAATTGCACATCACCTTTTTCAAAGTTGGTTCGGTTCTTAAACGCATCGAGGATCGGATAGTGGATGGTAAATGGCTAACATTTAAAAACAGACAACTATAAGCAGACAGGTTTAATATTAATACTTATAATTAACGAAATTTGGACTTTTTATCGAAAAAGTTCTCCCACTATTTTATCGAAACAATAACCCCTTCTAGTTTCGGGAAAAGTCTATTTCCTAGTAGGTCTTGACGTCCCAGCAGCAATTAGTTGCACCCACGACTCGTGGCCATACAATTAATTCCCTAGGTAGGTATACATATTACCAATTGTGTCTACTACACAACCTTCAAGTTATTTTGCCTCGTTTTTCGCATTTATCTAGCACTGCTACATCATAAATGTTACTACGCGTTAAGTCTAACCCATTAATCATGATAAGCAACGGGCCCGGTCATGAATTCTCCGTAACTAGTTATCGGTCGATTTTCACGTCCCGACCAGTCCCTACCCTTGTCAAGTTTTAAGAAAACTAGAATCAAGGAATTTTGTGCATTGCCCCTTTCTTCGACTCGGGTGCCAGACTCTGGATCACCTCTATCGATAAGTAAACAACATGCACTAGTCCCTATTAATGGAAGGCTTGGATTTTATAAAACCTCATTTTATAATTTAACCCAATATGACTTAATATTTATTCGAGAGGGGAATTTTCGTTTTGAAAGTTTGAAGAAACTTTCCTCGAGATCTCACCGCTTCAATTATGCTTTATCTTTTATTTACGATCTAGATTCTAGCCTGCAAACACACAAGCAATCATAAATCGACTAATAAACAAAAGCCATACAAGCCTAGCATGCATACTACCACAATATGTTTTCGATCGGGAGCCTCCTATGCGGGCCATCATCGAGCCAATGATGTTGGCCCAATTGGTCAATCTAAAGGGTTCTCAAAGGACCTATGCTATTACACAATGTACCACGCATACATGGCCTTCAATTCTTCTTGGGCTCCCACCTTGCTTGTAAATGGGCCTCCATCCTAAACTAGGAAAGCAGTAAAGCCCTATTCTATTACAAAGGCTCAAAGTGGCCCAAAAATAATAACAGGCTCGCAGGCCCAATAAAAACCATGCATTAAATTAAACCAATCACATTTAACCTAAGGGCAAGGCTCGGCGCGATCGAAAACCACGTAAACAGTTCACGTAGAGCAAAGAAACATGTAAACAACTTTTACTTTCTTCTATCTTAATTTTAAAACTCCTTTTAAAACTAACTTCCTATGATTCTTGCTTTTTAGTCACTACTAATTATGACAAAATAAATTCTCGGATAAACAAAACAACTTTTCTGCCTTAATTTCAGATTCTGATTTTTTAACCTTTTGAAAATTGCAGTTCGGCCCCTATACTTTTGGAAATTGCACTTTTGACCCCAAAACTTTTGAAAAGTTACAAAATACCCCCAAAACAGTTTTCGGACAGAATGAGCAGAAAATTAAAATTTTGAAATCCAGAAAATTTTCGAATTTGCAAACAGACCCCTGAAGTTTCGGAAATTACAAAACAGTCCTTGAATTTTCGAAAATTGCAAAATGGTCCAAAATAGTGTGCGATCAGATTTTCAGAAAACACCCAGATTTTTTTAAAAATTTCCAGAAACAGAAAATTAAATTTTCGGCCCTAATTATCGTGTTTTGCGATTTTTGCATAAAAGCCCTGATTTTTCGAAAAACTATAAATTCGCCACAGATCTAAAAAAGCAGTTTTACCCAATCATAGATCAAGTCATAACAAGCAAGAATCAATCACTAGAACATAATTAACATGCGTTCTCATACATACAATCAAGCATATATAGTGAAAACACATTATGTTCAGGCCTTTTCGTATAAAAACGTATGGAGTTGGCTTTGATACCACTGTTGGGATATCTAGGCTAGGGCTCGATTGTCAATACAACAGAGTGCGGAATTTTAAAATTTTTCGAGTTCCTAACAGTCCCATGAATTCTTTCTCCATAGTTATTATACGAATAAGGATGAATCAAACATCAACAAAACACGAAGGGGGTTAATCGCAAATTACCTGACCACCAAGTTGTGGTTGCCGTGTCCTCCAAGTGTTTGGTTCGATCCACAGATAGAGTGATCCATATGTCTCACCTCCAAAGCTAGTCCACACCAATCGGATTGTAGTGACGCCTACAAGTCTTAGGCTACGAACTGGATCTCGCAGGTTTGTCAGCAAAGGAACGGAGACACCAATGGAAGAATCGACCCACAGGACTTATGTGGTCGAGCAGGGTTCGGCCAAGTACAGATCTGGTCCGAGCAGGGTTCGGCCAGGGTCAGGTTTGGTCCGATTTGGGTTCGGCCAAAGCTAGGTTGGGCGACTAGGGTTTAGGGGCGGAAACCTTGGGGTGATTTTTGCAATTAAAATTTCTTGCTCGAAAAACCTTTTCCTCACACGATTTTTCTCTCTCAATTTTCAGCAAAAGTATTTTGTTTTTCTCTCAAAAGTTTTCTTGTCTTTTAGTGCAACTTGGTTAGCTTATCTTATGAATGAAGAGAAGGGAAGGAGTATTTATAGGAGAAGAGTCCTTCTCCAAAAAGATCTCCTTTCCTTGTTTATCAAATCTTTATTCCTTATCCTTAGGAATATGAGATTTGATAAATCTCTTCAATCTTGCTTTTCAAGAAACAAAAACTCCTTTTCCTTTCAACTACTAAAATCGCCCATGCCCCCTAATTTTAGATAATTCCAAAATCAACCCATAATTATCCAATACTTAAATTGGTTAATTATTTGTTCTTCCAATTAATTAACTACTTTAATTAATTCCAAAATTAATCAGATAACTCTAATTAATTAATTATCAATTAATCAATTAGTCATCCAATCAATAATCTCCAATTGAATTAATACCATAATTCAATCATCTTGATTTAACAACTTTAAATCACTTGCTTTCCTCTAAGACAGTCACCGTCCAATTGTATTGTGTGTGACCCTCTGGGTTCACCATCAACTGGCAGCAGGCCCACGACTTTCGTGATTTAATTAACGAGCAATTAAATGCTCCGATCAATTAAACTACTTTTAATTGACCACTCCTAGAATTAAAACCTCTATTAATTCCGGAGTACCCACACTTCATGGTCGATGTCTAGCCACAAGCCCATGAAGCCCAATCAAAGGTGAATTGATTTATTGTGAACCTCACCTCTTATAATTGCCATGTACATACGGTCCTTCCACGATGATTTCCCGATCGAGACCTAGGGTGTGTGAATTGATCGGCACCTCTAATTATCTCGATACTGTACTTTCTAATTCTGGATAATAATTCCGGTGTGACTGCCTAATTTGGAAATACCTTCCAAATTCGTCACCAACCATGGCCATGGGTTTCTAGGAACATATTATCGAAGAACGTACAGGAAATGCTCTCATCTTATCAGGATGAGTCGATAGATCCTTTCTTAGTACTAACCACTCGCGTACAGTCGTGTACGCACCCAACTTAGGCACTTTGTGGCCAGGCTATGTGACCAGTACCTAAATCTAAGTACGCACACTTGTGCACCGAATTCGCCCTAGCACCTCAAGTCTAAGGACTAAATCGTACACTATTATAAGCCTTGAGAAACATCCCATCACCGATATGCGTCATGCGCTTCCACAATGGGTTTCTCTGTTCGGGTCGTTCGATGCGTTCAATCCTCCATTGAACCACCTACTCATATGCACTGGACTCAAATTCCTTGCTCATGAAACTCTACAAATTCACTCCATGTGAATCATGCATATTTGTACAAGTCTTGACGATTCCTACGATACCCCGTCTCGTTTGGAATCTATGACTTGGAACGGTTTTAAGATCACGACCTTTGAGACTGTTTCATGATTGCACTCAGTACTGAAGTGAATCGTCCCATAGTCTATTGTGACCTCAGGATTTCATCCAATCGCTTAGATAGGTTCGCGAGAGATGAAGTTGGCCATTGTTCAGTTTCACATACTATGAATGAACGGCGTATTAATTATAAACCATAAGAAAACAGTACTTCAACAAGCTAATTAACATTGGCTTGCTGGGCACTATTCCATCAGAAATCTGCCACGTCGGGCTCCGACCTACCCTCTCGACATGGAACCGAGTTAGAATTCACACCAAAGGGTTTTACCCTCCTCGAGGGTCCCGGATGGTCAGCATTCCTCTTTCGACTCAGGAGCTTCTCATACTCCTGAACACCCAGAATCCAGTTCCAGGAATTTTGACTATAACCAACGGATGAAAGAGCAGAAGTATCAGGGGAAAACAGAGTTCGAAGAGGTCCAGCGGTGGCAGAGTTCAAGGAACTCATAGTACCAAGCCCTCTCAGATCGGGAATTGTAATTGGTATATCAATTGAATCTCCGCCTAAATTACTTGCATCCGCTCTTCTTTCCGAAGTATATGGTAACGGCTCGAAGTAGAATGGCGTATCTCCAACCGAGCCGGCAGCGGACAGTCGAAACCTCTCAACAATTCGACCTGCAAAGGAAACACAAGGTATACATGAGTTCAAACAAGAAGAATTAATCTATCACACCTGAAATAGGAAGGAACTGAAAACATACTCAAAGAAAGAGGGGCGAGAGGCGGAGCAGCAGACGCAGACGCAGGCAAGTCACACCTTGAAATGGGGCAGGATAGTCACAGTGGCTCAACCCAGCCAACCGCTAAACACCTTCCTGAACTAGGAGCATGGTTTGATAAGGATTGGACCGTAACTGCTCGAGAAATTCATCGGAAAGACGGTGGTTGAGTTTCTCTTTAATCCTGCGACGACCATATGACCAAGAGTTTACATCGTCCCATCGATATGGTCTCGTTTTCGAGCTACCTTCTGATATTGGAACATCAGGGCCTTTCACAAAAAAGAACCTCCTCTTCCAACCTTTACTCTTTTCCATTGTTATATTCGTAAGAAAAGGCCGCTTCGACCGCTGGCGGATGGACACAAACCCCACATTTGAACCCTTGCACAAGTCCATTCGGAATATTTGCCAAAAATTACTAAAAGAGGCCTCTCCCCCCTTGGCCTCCATAAGAGCGCTGAATGCTACAATATACGCAACAGAATGCGGGAGAAGCTGAGCGGGGGAAAGCGAAAAGAAAGTCAAGATGTTTCGCATAAGAGGAATAAATGGAATACGCAAGCCACAAGAAAATTGATTCTCGTAGAAGGCTTGACACCCAGCTGGAGGCTCGGTAGCACGCTCGGTGTAAGAGGGAATGACGATCGAAAACCCCTTAGGAAGAAATTTCCCGAACTCCGCCTCGAGATAAACGCGATCCTTTTTGAAAAAATAACAGGAAGTTTGATCGGCAGGAAGTTCTAACCTGTTTGAGATGGCGGTGTCAGGAAGAAGCGTATGTCTAAAAATCCTGACGAAGGCCCCCTCACCGATGCTGAGCTTCTCGACCACATTTTCCTCTAGATCTTCGGTCGGATCAATATCCTCATCTTCTGGATGAAATTCTCCATCTTCGTAATCGTCGACAAACTTTAACAAAGGATCGGACTCTTGGTTCTCTCCGACCTTATTATTGCCCCTTAAACTTCTGGAACTTGACATTACGGATTGAGAAACGAATAGCAGATTTGTGTTCTAAATCCAACGGTAGATGACAAGATTTTCCGAACACAAGCTTAAAGGGAGACATCCCAATTGGCGTCTTGTACGCGGTACGATAAGCCCATAGAGCATCGTCAAGTCTCAGCGACCAATCTTTCCGGTTAGGAGATACCGTCTTTTCCAAGATACTCTTTATTTCACGGTTGGATATCTCGGCTTGCCCATTAGCTTGCGGGTGATACGCAGTCGTCACCTTGTGCTTCACTCCATATTTCGCCAAAAGAACATCAAGCCAACGGTTACAAAAGTGAGAACCACCGTCACTTATCATTGCTCTTGGCGTGCCAAAGCGACTGAATATATTCTTCTTTATGAAGCTCATGACTGCTTTTGAATCATCCTTGGGAAACGCACTCACCTCGACCCACTTGGAAACATAATCAACGGCCACCAAAATGTATTGGTTCCCTTTAGAAGGTACAAAAGGTCCCATGAAGTCAATTCCCCATACATCGAACAACTCCACTTCAAGAATGGTCGTTAGTGGCGTCTCATTTCTTTGGGAAATGCTTCCAACCCTTTGGCACCGATCACATTGGGACACGAACATGTGCGCATCTTTGAATAAGGTAGGCCAATAGAATCCCGATTGTAACACCTTTGCAGCCGTACGATCTCCTTTGAAATGTCCTCCATATGGTGCAGCATGGCAATCTTTTAGAATTGCATTCGTGTCCTCCTCGGGAATGCACCTCCTTATGACCCTGTCTGCGCAAATCTTAAAAAGAAACGGCTCATCCAATACAAAGTCTTTACATAATGTAAAAACCTTTTCTTTTGTTGATAAGTAAAATCAGGGGGTAGTAATCCACATACCAGATAATTCAAGTAGTCGGCGTACCATGGAGTTGGAGATAGTGCGAGGGCAAAGAGTTGTTCATCCGGAAAAGATTCGTTAATAATCTTGGGGTCCTCCGTAGCTTTGGCATTCTCGAGCCTAGATAAGTGATCGGCTACTTGATTTTCGGACCCTTTTCTATCCTTGATCTCCAAATCAAATTCTTGAAGCAATAAGATCCACCGGATTAATCGGGGTTTCGCATCTTTCTTTGTCATCAAGTATCGAATAGCCGAATGATCCGTGTAAACTATTACCTTCGTACCAACCAAATAGGCTCGAAATTTATCAAAAGCAAACACCACCGCCAAAAGTTCCTTTTCAGTAACTGTGTAGTTCAATTGGGCGTCGTTCAGTGTCTTGCTAGCGTAGTAGATAGAATGGAAAACTTTGCTTTCTCTTTGTCCCAAAACAGCTCCAACTGCTATATCACTCGCGTCGCACATTACTTCGAAAGGTAAATTCCAGTCCGGTGCTACAACAATTGGTGCCGAGATTAGCATTTGCTTCAAAGTCGTGAATGCTTCCATGCATTGGTCCGTGAAGACAAAAGGAACATCTTTCTCCAATAAATTGCACAAAGGCTTTGAAATTTGGGAGAAGTCTTGTATAAACCTTCTATAGAAGCCCGCGTGCCCAAGAAAACTCCGAATTCCTTTCACGGATATAGGTGGAGGTAGTTTCTAGATTATTTTGATTTTTGCTCTATCCACCTCTATACCCTTGCTCGAGATCTTGTGACCCAAGACGATGCCTTCTTTTACCATAAAATGGCATTTCTCCCAATTCAATACTAGGCTCGTTTCTTCACACCTTTGAAGGACTTTTTCCAGATTTCCCAAGCATTCATCAAATGAATCCCCAAAGATAGAGAAGTCATACATGAAGACTTCTACGAATTTCTCGATCATATCAGTGAAGATAGCCAGCATACACCTTTGAAAAGTGGCGGGAGCATTGCATAAGCCGAAAGGCATTCTTCTAAAAGCAAATGTCCCATACGGACATGTGAACGTAGTTTTCTCTTGATCCGCGGGGGCGATGACAATTTGATTAAAACCCGAATATCCATCCAAAAAGTAATAGAAAGCTCTTCCCGATAGTCTATCCAACATTTGATCAATGAAAGGCAATGGAAAGTGATCTTTCTTAGTATTTTGGTTCAGTTTCCGGTAATCCATGCATACTCTCCAACCGGTAACCGTTCTAGATGGTATCAACTCATTCTTTTCATTCGTTATTACCGTCATTCCGCTTTTCTTTGGAACGCATTGCACCGGGCTCACCCATTTGCTATCGGAGATAGGAAAAACGATCCCGGAGTCTAACCATTTGATTATTTCCTTCTTGACTACCTCTTTCATGATTGGATTCAATCTTCTTTGGTGCTCAACGGAGTCCTTGAAATTGTCTTCCAAGTTGATCTTATGCATGCAAAAGGTGGGACTAATCCCTTTGATGTCGGCAATAGTCCACCCGATGGCTTTCTTATGGCACTTGAGGACTCTCAACAGTTTCTCCTTTTGAGTATCTGTTAAGTCCGCCGCAATAATAACCGGAAGAGTAGAAGAATCTCCCAAGTAGGCATACTTCAAATGAGATGAAAGTGGTTTCAACTCCAAGATTGGAGGCTCCTCAATAGAAGATTTCAATGGCTTGGGGTTTGATAACGGCAAGTCAAGAGATTCAAATCTTCTTCTATAATTCTCTCCAACCGAATTAGCTTCCAATTGTGAGACGACTTGAGCCATTTCCTCAATTTCTTCATCAAGTTTATTCAAGATAGCTCCCTCAATTAGATTTTCGTAGTGATTCTTCTCGAATGTATTAGCTACCAATGAATCAATCATACAAACGGAAGAACATTCTTCTTCGTCATCCGGGTATCTCTTAGCATTAAAGACATCGAATTTCACTTCTTCATCATGTACCCTCATGGTAAGTTCCCCTTTTTGTACATCAACCAAAGCTCTACCCGTAGCTAAAAATGGTCTCCCAAGTATGATAGGCACATTGACATCCGCCTCATAATCAAGAACAATAAAATCGACGGGAAAAATAAACTTATCAACTCTTACCAAGACATCATCGATTTTTCCTTCCGGATAAGTGATGGAACGGTTGGCAAGTTGCAAAGAAACCGTAGTAGGCCGTGCTTCTCCGATTCCAAGCTTTTGAAAGATAGATTTAGGCATAAGATTGATGCTAGCTCCCAAATCACAAAGAGCTCTTCCAAAATATTTATCACCAATAGTACATGGGATAGTGAAACTCCCCGGATCCTTGAGCTTTGGAGGCATCTTATTTTGTAAGATGGCACTACATTCCTCGGTTAGTGCAACCGTCTCAAATTCCCCCAATCTTCTTTTCTTTGAAAGCACGTCTTTCATAAACTTGACGTACTTAGGCATTTGTTCGAATGCTTCCACGAGAGGGATGTTTATGTGCAATTGCTTCAAGATATTTAAGAACTTTTCAAATTGCTTTTCATCCTTTTTCTTTTGAAATCTTTGAGGGAACGGAGGAGTTAGTTTACTTGCCGGAGTTGGTGTCGAAATGATTGGTTCTTTAGACACCACCTTTTCCGACTCTACTTCTTCAACCAAAGACTCCTTGCATCCACCTTGAGTCTCCTCGGCTTCTATTGGATTTTCATTAGGCATAGCCAGACCTTCATACCTCTTTCCATTCCTCAAAGAAATAGCTTTGCAATGTTCATTCGAGCCTTGATTAGGTGACTCGGTTGTACTTGGCAAAGCTCCTTGAGGTCTCTCACTTAAGGCTTGTGAGACTTGCCCCATTTGAGTTTGAAGATTTCTCAAAGCTACCGAATGTTCTTGTTGATATTTTGAGAACTCTTGTTGATTTTTGAAGACATCTTGCAACTTAGAGTCATTGGTTACCATATATTTAGTGGTATGTTTCATGAAATCACCAAATGCATCTTCCCACGAAGGCTTCGGCTCTACGGGTTGCTTTTGTCGATCTTGAAATTCGGGGGGAGCGGAGGATTGACGACCTCCTTGATATGGTTGTTGTTGGGCATTGTTGGGATTACTCCAAGAGAAATTTGGATGCTTTTGTCAGTGAGGAACGTAGTTGTTGTTTTGATAGGGGGCATGTCCTTAATTATTTCGATAATTGTTTCCAAGGTAATTCACCGCTTCGGGATTTCCGGGACACATATCATAAGTGTGAGCTCCCCCACACGTCACACAACTAGGTGGCATTGACTGTACATGTTGTACTACTTTCGACTTTTGGCCAAGTTTATCCACTTTGTTGCTCAAGATTGCCATTTGGGCACTTAAGGCCGTAATTGCATCCAATTCGAGACTCCCTGGAGTAGATTTAGCGGAAGTTGCTCTCTCGGATGTCCAAGAATGATTGTTGTAAGCCATGGTGTCAAGAATTTCCCACGATTCATCGTAGGACTTGGAAAGCATAGCACCCCCCGCAGTGGCATCAACGAGAGCTCTAGTAGGTCCGTGCAAACCATTGTAAGACGTTTGCATTAGAATATACTCGGCTATGCCATGTTGTTGACACTTCTTTAACAACTCCTTGAATCTCTCCCATGCTTCACACAAAGACTCTTGATCTAATTGCTGAAATCCGAGAATATCGTTCCTCAATTTGGTAGTCTTCGGGGGAGGGGAAAACTTTCTCAAGAACTTCCCCGTTAGATCTTCTCACGAAGTAATAGATTGGGATTGTAGAGAATCCAACCAATATTTTGCGAGGTCTCTCAACGAGTATGGAAATAGCATCAACCTCAACGCATCCTTTGTTACACCCGCAATGATGAATGAATCACTAGTCATCATAAACTTCAAGTGAGCATGAGGATCTTCGCTAGAATGACCTCCAAATTGACCCGCTGCATTTAGCATGTTGAACATAACCGACTTAAGCTCAAAGTTAGGTGCCGTAATTGTAGGTCTGACAATGCAAGAACCGAGCTCATCCAACTTAGGTGTACCATACTTATTAATAGGCCGATTCCTATTATTTGGTTCTTCGGGAGCAACTTGTATAGGGTTCACCATAGCCGGATCGATTCTTTGATCTTCCATTGGTAGAGATTTACCCTTTTTCTTCCTTGCTTTTCTTCGCTTTCGAAATGTCCTCTCAATCTCCGGATCAACAAGAGCTAAGGGTGATGTCGAAGATCTTGGCATACACTAAGAGAAAGGTACCTATGAATACAAAGATCACAAGGTAAATAATAAATTCAATCTAAGATACACAAGAATATAAATGCGCAATAATCGTTACAGCTCCCCGGCAACGGCGCCAAAAACTTGTTACGCTCCAAATACGAGTGCGTAAACACGCAAGTATACGGTCGCTTTCAAGTAATAAAGTGGTAAAGGGTGTCGAACCCACGAGGAATCTAACGAATAATTATCAAGATCTATTCTAATATCTTACGCGAACTTATATAATTAAAAGTAGTAAGTTTGTAGTTTGTTTGAACACATAAAAGTGAAATGAATAAAAACACAATACTTTGATTCGATTAGATAAAGGTTCCTAGATTTCCATGTCACTAAGAGTGATCCAATCTCGAATGATTCACAAGTTGACGACTATACTTATATTTGTTATTCAAGATTTCATAATTTATTCGTACGTATCTTCTGATATCATACAAACCTACCAAAGTAAACTAATCCGATTTATTTCTAAAAGGATTAAGCATAAATGATGCTTTAGTTTCCAAACCTTATTAGAACATGAAGTGACCTAGGTATATTCCTATCCTAAAATCAAATCACAACCTAGTTTTATAATCTAATCTTTAATCAACTATGTCCAGCAATTAAAGATCAATCCATTTCATCCTATGGTTGGCCTAACCACAAGTTGACAAAGGCTCAAACTAGATTAACAAACACTTGTAAGCATAGCAACAATCATAAACTCATCATTCAATCATAGATCAATCAAAGCTTCATGAAAACCTAGGATTTAAATGCTTAGCTACTCATATTTATCAACAAAATATTCATTACATTCAACATAATCATAAGTACAAGATAAAGATAAAGGTTAGAAATAAGCTTATGCAATGGATGCCACTACAACTCTTCTCTCAAGCTTCTTTAGTCTTCCAACCAAAGCTCCAAGCAAGAACTCTTCTTCTTTTCAATGGAGGCAAGAGATATTTTCTTTTCTTCAAATGTGTTATGTATGTTGTAAGAGTTGTGTATGAATTACAACTTCTAACCTTATAACCTAGCAAACTATCACCCACTAATGCCTAAATTGCCCCAAAAACTATAGTAACTTAGGCCAAAAGATCCCTTAAGGAACTTTTAATAACAAGTGGGGAGAAGGGCTATATACAAAAAGGCCCTCAAAATACACAGGAAAACTGAGCAGACCTCACCGCGGCGAGGTCCGACCTCACCGCGGCAAGGTTTGTGCCGTAAGCTAGCTGGCCTTTTCTACCACCAGCTCGCCGCAGCGAGCCTCCACCTCGCCGCGGCGAGGTTTGTGCCGTAGGATAGCTTGGCTTTCTGTCATAAGCTCGCCGCGGTGAGCCTCCACCTCGCGGCGGCGAGGTAAGGCATGCCCAATTACTAGATTTCTTTGACTTTTAAATGTGTTAGGTCCTTCCCGCGTTCGATTGCGACTTGCAATTCACGCAAGAAATGTTATGGAAGTGCTTCAATGCGTCAAACCCTACAAATCACTGACAAACTAAGTAAAAACACGAACAAAACACGAAAAACGAACAAAGGCCTAACAAAGGGCCAAGAGCACAAAAGACGCGACAAACACGCAAAGACACACGAAAACTCGGATCAAAACAAGATGTTTTGGGCTTAAAGAGATAGGTAATAACGACATTTTCACGGCGTTATCAAGCCACAAGAAGCACCGAGCTTCTTCGAATTATACACACCGATATTTGCGGTCCTTTTGACATTTCCTCATTTAATGGTGAACGATATTTCATCACTTTTATCGATGATTTTTCACGTTTTGGTTATCTCTATCTACTTAATGAAAAATCTCAATCTATAAATGCCCTTGAGGTGTTTGTTACTGAAGTTGATAGACAATTAGAAAGAAAAGTGAAAATCGTTAGATCTGATAGAGGTGGTGAGTATTATGGGAGATCTACTGAATCGGGACAATGCCCTGGTCCCTTTGCAAGATATCTCGAAAAACATGGCATATGTGCCCAATACACTATGCCAGGCACACCACAACAAAATGGTGTTGCCGAAAGGTGTAATCGAACTCTAATGGATATGGTTAGAAGTATGATGAGTAATTCATCATTACCGAAATCCTTATGGACTTATGCGCTTAAAACTGCCATGTACTTATTGAACCGAGTTCCCAGTAAAGCGGTTCAAAAAACTCCTTATGAGCTATGGACCGGAAGGAAACCCAGTTTAAAGCACCTGCATGTTTGGGGTTGCTCGACAAAAGCTAAGCTATATAATCCATATGACAAGAAATTGGATTCTCGTACTGTTAGTGGTTACTTTATAGGTTACCCAGAGAAATCTAAAGGATTTAGATTTTATTGTCCTAAACATACTCCAAGAATTGTTGAAACCGGAATTGCAAGGTTCATTGAGAATGGTGAGATCAGTGGGAGTGACAGTGAACAAACTGCTATTAACGAGGTAAGAGAGCAAGGTTTACCACCTGCAATCTTCCATGACATTACTCCCGTATTAGTTGAGCAGTTTCATGCTAAGCAACAAACTGAAGTACCAATTCATAATGAAATCGTTCAAAATGAACCTGTAGAAGAAGAGCCACAAGGAATTGCACTAAGACGGTCGCAAAGGGAAAGACGATCTGCAATACCTGATGACTATGTTGTTTATTTCCAAGAATTGGAGAATGATATTGGGATAGACAATGATCCGATTTCGTATTCACAAGCCATTGAAAGTGTAAATTCTGATAAATGGATCAATGCCATGAAGGAAGAATTGAAATCTATGGAAACCAATCATGTATGGGAATTAGTCACATTGCCGGAGGGATCAAAACGAGTCGGTTGTAAGTGGGTCTTTAAGACCAAACGCGACTCAAAAGGCAATGTTGAACGATATAAAGCAAGATTGGTTGCCAAAGGTTTTACTCAGAAAAGCGGCATTGATTATAATGAGACATTTTCGCCTGTCTCTAAGAAAGATTCTCTCATAATTATTCTTGCACTTGTAGCTCATTTTGACTCAGAGTTACATCAAATGGATGTGAAAACAGCCTTTCTTAATGGAACGTTAGAGGAAGAGGTTTATATGGACCAACCTGAGGGTTTTCGAGTTGAAGGACTCGAACACATGGTGTGTAAATTGAATAAACATAAACAAGCCCCACGGCAATGGTACATTAAATTCAACGATATAATTGTTTCCTTTGGATTTAAGGAAAACAGTGTTAATCAATGTATATATCTGAAAGTCAGTGGGAGTAAGTTTATTTTCTTGATTATGTATGTTGATGACATTCTTTTGGCTAGTAGCGATCTTGGCTTGCTACATGAGACTAAGAAATTTCTCTTTGAGAATTTTGAGAGGAAAGACTTGAATGAGGAATCTTATGTGATAGGGATTGAAATATCCCGTGATAGATCACAAGGATGGATTGGGTTGTCTCAAAAGGCTTACATCAACAAAATTCTTGAAAGGTCTGGGATGAAAGATTGCAATATTAGTGTTGTCCCAATTAACAAGGGAGAAAAATTTAGTCTTAAACAATGTCCAAAGAATGATTTCGAGAGGAAACAAATGGAAAATATTTCGTATGCCTCGATAGTCAGAAGTTTGTTATATGCTCAAACATGCAACAGACCTGACATAAGCTTCGTTGTTGGTATGCTTGGCCGTTACCAAAGTAATCCAGGCTTGGATCACTGGAAACTTGCCAAGAAGGTTCTATGCTACTTGCAAGGAACTAAAGACTATATGCTCACATATAGAAGATATGATCGGTTGGAGGTGATTGGATATTCCGATTCAGACTTCTTTGGATGTCTGGATAGTAAAAATCCACTTTTGGCTATTTGTTCCTTTTGGCTGAGGGGGCAATATCATGGAAAAGCGCAAAAGCAACTGTTCTAGCTGCATCTACTATGGAGGCTGAATTTGTGGCATGTTTCGACGCCACAAATCATGCATTATGGTTGTGGAACTTCATTTCAAGACTTGGAATTGTCGACAGTATTACCAAGCCGCTGAAACTTTATTGTGATAATTCTGCAGCCGTCTTCTTCTCGAAGAACAATAAGTATTCCAAAGGTGCAAAACGTATGGATTTGAAGTTTCTTATCGTGAAGGAAGAAGTTCGGAAACATACAGTGTCAATTGAACACATCAGTACTAATCTGATGATTGTTGATCCTTTAACTAAGGCAATACCACCAAAATCATTTTTGGAGCATACTGAACGTATGGGTATTGGTAGTATTTGATGTAATTTGTTGAGGATTTTATGAGTTTATTATTGATATTGACATTTTTTAGCTCTACATACATGTTTCTAATAACTTAAAGTTATGTTCCTATTATTTGATGAATGTGTACACTTTTATGGCTATTATGTGAATAAAAATAGGAATGGACATTATGAAAGTTTCCAATTTTAGGTCTTGTGTGATAAGTCACTTATATCATGGTACGTGGAAGGAATTTTGTTGGATAATGATAACTTAGGACCGCCATGACTCGTGTATGTGATTTATTATGCAAAGGCGATTAACGATAATTCTCTCATGGGCCAAGTGGGAGAATAAAAATTTATGGCCCATTAAGAGTAATCCATGAGGATAGGCCCATAGATAAAGAATCCCTAAGTAGTGAGGATTAGGGTTCTACATCTATATAATTAGGAAACTGATCCTCTCTCTACACACTTTTTAGAGCAGTTAAATTCACCTCATAGTTTAACCACATTCATAGAAACTCGAATCTGTGGCAAGAGAGAGAAACCAGAGATTCCATACTTTTTCCGCATTAATGTCTTTTATGATGGAATCAGGTATCTCTAAACCTAATTTACTTATTGAGCAATTAATGCATGTTAATGTCGATCCATTAATGTTTCATGCCTTTCGTTCATAATTGCTAACATAAGATTCACAAGAAAAAAAAAACAAAAAATTAAAAACGTGTACATTCTAGAGTGCTACATAAATAAAATTCCTCATACATATAATTATAAGTTTTACATAAAATAATACTTACGACCAAATTATTTTCTTAAATTTAAAACTTCCCAAATTTAGTAAATGTTTATTTTACATATCATTACAATACCATGTCAAGGAAAATACAATTTTTACATCGCTATTATGGAAAAAACAGAAATTGAAATACTCATCTCCATTGGAATAATAGTAAAATCTTTTGTTTTCCATATGATCCAAAATAATTTCGGTTCATCATTCCTGCTTGTTGATAAAAAACCATCAAATTCAACGTTCCTGAATTTGGACGACACAAAATTCGACGGAAAATTCGGATTGAAAAATGTTATCATAGACGGAGCTTGTAGATCAATAACTTTATAGAACTTCATCTCAAATTCAGCTGGGTAAATATTAGACAAATTCCACGATGTTATTGTACGATATGGATATACGCTGCTGCTATGTTTATCGGCAACTGTAAACTCGGTAAGAAATAATCTTGAATAAGTATCTATTGGAACAGTTATTTTTAAATGCATTGCAATTATTTCACGCCCCACGATAATGCTCGATAATGAATCTTTTTGTGCTTCAAAATACAATCCAACTCTTTTATCCTCAATGAAATGTCGATCCATTACTTCCTATACAGTCATAATTTAATAAAATTTATAAATATTCTCTAAACAAGTTACAATGAATTAAAAAAATGATTAAGATATTAGCAGTAAATACATAAGTTAGTTTAACAATAAAAAAAATAAAACACAGCGCTATTATTTATTAAATATTATTTTTACTGTGTAAATTTTCTACTCAAACCATACAAATTAAAATCTAACATGTTCAAATAACGTGTACTTCCTTTGTCGTTTGTTCAAGAAGATTATGATGTATTTGTCTTTATATAATTTGTACATTTGGAAAAAAATTATATTAATGAGTCATTATTGCATGATACATATGGCATATAGAAATGTAAGCTTAGTGTCACTGTATCAATGCTAAAATAATTTTTTTTTCTTAATTAGCAATTGTAAAAATACTGCACAAATTCTATCAATACATTAACCTGACTTTATAATCTTCTATAAATTAATAAAGATCAATTTATTAATTTTAAATATAAGCATATTAATCATATAGATTATTTAAAACATACGATTATATAAAAACATCAAATTTTCGTAACATACTCATTCTACTACATCTTTCAAACCATTTCGCATTCCACAAAAAAAAATTCATACAAAATTATTGTGTCCTCGATAACAAAGAATTCCGTATTCCGGTTCATTCGTACGAATTTCTTGTACAAAATTACTTTCAATTACAATTTTTTTAATTATTTTATAATTAGAAAATCACACTTAAACTTTTCCTCAGCTGCATACATAAGTTAATCAATGTTTATGAAATATAGATCTAAACTCCCATATTAGAAAACTTAGACTTCTTAGTTACTTTTTATACATTAAATATACTTACATATATAGTTAAAAAAAATTCAAATTTATTTACATAAACAGAAATCGTCCAAACAATTTATATCAAACATACAAAAATAAATTTCATTGTTAAATAGAATTACCGCATACATCAACAAAAGATAAAGCCAAACTCGATTAAAAAAAAGAATAAAATTCATGGATATATAAACCAAATACAACTGCATGTGTATCAACATAAGAAATTGTAACGTATTTGACATTGGTTTATGCCACACATAACCACATAATGTCTCAAATGTTTTTGCATATTAAACTAAAAAAAATTTAAAATGTATTTTTTAAATATGTAATACCAGGTGACATGTAATAAACAACAACATAAAACTGGTGCAACCAAATATGTACACATATGCCATGCATGTACTACGTGTTGAGTGATCAATTTTTAGCAAAAGTTGAACCATAACATAGGAATTTTTCCACTTAAAACAATATTAGAAAATAAAATAGATCATATATATTTAATTTTACTCGAAAATAATAAATAAGAATAGGAAAGCGTTTTTTTTTTAATTTTACTACATCATTTTATCCTGTTATTATATAAAATTATAAATTTATTATAATCTAAGTTAGTTTTTGTCATTTTATTTGAACATCGAAAATATATCAAATTGCTACCAAATTATTTTTTGTTCAATTGAATTGCATTTTAAACATCCGAATTTACTGAAATAACCGCTATATCATTATAAAAATCTAAATAGTATTAAAGTTTAATGAAAGGGATAATTTTTTTTTTAATATGCTTACATAAAGAAGAATTAGATGCATAATAAATGGATAGGTCTGAATGAATTACGTGATGAGTCAAAAAAATTTTAATGCATGAAAGACAAGTGTCAATATATGAAATTACAAAAATTTCTATCCGTAAATTAAAGTAACTATACTTTTGGTACTATTTCTTAGGGAAAATAAAAATTTGCACTAAGAGAAAATATTCTTAAACATGGCTCCGATGAATTTAGCACAACTTCTTTAAGTTATTCATAACGATTTGAAAATATTACTTAACAAACAATATTATATGCAAAAAATAAAAACCTCAATTAAACTGAAAATAATTTTATGAGTTTCAGGGATAAGAAAAAACATTAATATTACATATATATAAACAAGAAAGCAAATGCTCACATTACAAATACAACAATGTTTTCTCTCACTAAATAAATAAAAATTACAAACCAAACGTTAAAAAAAATAACTTTTCCAAGATAAATTACAGATAACAAACAAATTATACAATACATTTTTCAACCTTTCGCCGTCAAAATTATAGGGAATTAATCATCCAAAATCAATCATTTGTTATTAAATAACTTTCTTATTTCCTTTGGCATGTTCCTCTTCCAATTATACGAAAGTGTGCCTTCATCACTCTCGATTTCATCCACGAGAATCCCGAATCAAACAATGGTCGAACTGTAAATATACATTTACAATTACTCTATTAAATTTAATAACTAAATATGAAAAGACCAAAAAATTTATAAATATATTAACACAATTTTATATAATGCTAATAAAACCAAACACCATAATCTCATAATAATAAAATAAAAAAAAATTTGATACAAGAAGTTAACGATAACAGAAAAATTACCTCAACTTCAATAGCTGCTAAAACTAAAAAGAACAGCAACATATATCTGGACATCAACTTACAAAAATATCATTACAATTTCCAAATCATGTATCATCAGTATGTAAATAAACACAGTTTCACAATCAACTAAATACGTACAAAAAAACTTTTCTCTTCCCACAACTTCATAAAATATAAATTTGGAAAACAATTGAATACTAGAACATGGAATAATATCTACAATATATCGCGTATGAGAATTCATAACATGACTTTCCAAACAGGATAAGCCTATATTTATATACATACAAAACAATAGTCTAAAAAAATTAAATATTATAACATAGATAAAAATGAATACACCACATGAGCATATATTTATATACATACAAAACAATAGTCTAAAATCATGTATCATATATCTGGACAGCAACATATATCTGGACAGCAACTTACAAAAAAATCATTACAATTTTCAAATCATGTATCATCAGTATGTAAATAAACACAGTTTCACAATCAACTAAATACGCATGAAAAAACTTTTCTCTTCCCACAACTTCATAAAATATAAATTTGGAAAACAGTTGAATACTAGAACATGAAATAATATCTACAATATATCGCGTATGAGAATTCATAACATGACTTTCCAAACGGTATAAGCCTATATTTATATACATACAAAACAATAGTCTAAAAAAATTAAATATTATAACATAGATAAAAATGAATACACCACATGAGCATATGCCACGTGACAATCATCTTGATGATAAATCACTTCTTCATCCAATAAATGTGGCAGATGAAAAAATTTATACAATCATTATAACATATACCAATTACACGTAAACTAAGAAAATTGTAATTGATTTATAATTTCTTCTGGTTTTTATTAAAGATTATAATGTATAAAAAAAATTAAATTTTCTGCTGAAGATGAAGGTATTGTTCATTTTAACAATGCTTTTTTTCTTTTACATACTGATGGCACATGACATATTTCAATAATATGATGTTTTGGAGATGTATTTGAGATATATCCTTTGTCATCAATATGTAGAAGAATAATGCTTTGTGCTTCAATTTTTATTAATTCATATATGGATAAGATATGTTATGTGGTATATATATTAGGGATTAAATTTATATTATGTTTAAATTGTATATCTCCGATGAATTATAAGGGCACACACTTCAATATATTATTTGGACATGTGGCAAAGAATTGGCACGGATGATTTGTTAATTTATTTTGTGTTTTTTATACCAAAAGTGGGAATTGACCTATAGTTGTGTACCAAAAATGCAATTCTCTCATTAATGAAGTAAGGCACACAGTTTGATTATCATATAGGACGCTTTTATGTTTGAAGTTTAGGTTTGTGTTGTGCATGTATATATATAGCTTTAGCATTCTGAGCAAAAGTCCACATTCGTGTAGAAACTTATAAATTATAAGAATAAAAATCCTGAATATGGCTTGTGTGGGGACATTTGTCATCCATGCAAGAAGTATTTAATATGTGCATAAATTTTTACACACAATTTATAGATGTTTGAATGTACCAACTATATAACAATTGTATCCCACTTCGGTCAAATATAACTGGGCGATATGTTCTTGCACTTGTTCGAAAGAATGCTACCAATTGTGTGCTTAAGTTATGTTCTCGGAAAAAAATGTCCCAACCTCTGCCAAAACCTGTGTCTGTCATTAAAACAGGCCATTTTCGAATTCCACTTTTTAAATTAACACGTCGATTGTTTTGCATGACTGCAGCTTCGATAAACTGTGCTGGTATTCTCTACATGAAAAAAAATAGCAAAAAACCTTTATCAAATATATAAATAGGACAGATTTTTTTTAAAATTGAATAAGTATTTACTATAAAGTCTTACTAAATCTTCATTAGCTCCATGCATGGTTGCCAAGAAAGCAGGCATTATTGAAAAACTGTAGCAAGACTTTACTAAAAATGGATTCCTCAGATTTGATATTTCTGTTTCTCCTTCGTGTTCGGTATTTATATCTATGATTCCTCCATATTCGTTAAATATTTGGAATTTCCGAGATGAGTATGCAATAAAAAGGCTAAATTCAAATGTGTTTATTGCAGATTGATATAAAATTATTTTGTCTCCATATTCGGCTAAATTTGCAGTCATTGTCTCACTCCATGCGGCTTTTGAAAGAAGTTCTGTCACCTTGATTGTCCAATATGTGTTTCCGTTTCTTATATATATTTCTGTAACATATGACAATTCAATATTTCTTTGCATTCCAACTGGAATTTTCTGAAATGTTATAAACACATGTTATAAAATGTACTAATTTAGTAGTGGATATAAATTTCCGTTAAGCCCGACAGTGCTATACCTGAGTTTCTTCTACTGGATTGTAAGTGATCATGAAAAAAACTCCCCTTTCTCTCCGGGCCAAATTATTCTGGCTCTGATAACTTATAATTCCATATTCAGGTTCAATTGCAGCTCTTTCTTCTAACATATAACTTTCGATAACAAGTTGTATGAATGGTTTCCGGATTGAAAGATTACATTGAAAATTTACCTCGGCTCCATATATGAGTTCATCAATGTTTACAATATCTGGATCCAAACGATCTAGTTCGTTTCTTATGAAACGTCCTAGTTCATAAAGGTGAACCATCTTTCTATGATTATATCGGAAAATTGAAGCTCGCTATGTACTTTATTTTTCTATGTAGTGTGTGTTTATATATATATTAAATAACTTGAAAATCTTGTGTGTATAAATAGAAGCTGCGTACTTAAAATTGGTAAAAATATAAATATTTATGCTATGTTATAAAAAAAAAAGGCGATTATATTTGTAGTGTGTACGAAGTAAAATACCTATGCTGTTAAAAGATGTATAATATTTATCAACGCAGCTGCTGACATTTGTCCTTCATGCATGAAGATACATTCAATTGGTCATGCAAAATATATAACGTCACATGGTTCTATATGATAAATTTTAAAACATATTGATTCTGTATATATTTATTTTTTATTGATTTGTCTATATTTACCTTTCCTGAAAATATTTTTCAATATAGTATTGATTTTTTGTTTGTAAAAAAAAAAATTTATGAAATGGCCCAATATGAAATTTTTTTTGGCTAGGTAAGTTTTTACTTCAATTAGTGTTGTGCAATTCATTCAATACTATTTTTAGATTGAGTAAAGGTTAGGGCTCTTGGCACTTCGCACCCTGAAATTATGAAGGTTTAAAGAAATTTTTTTTGAAAATAACTGTTCTACCTTTCTACCAATGAATTTTTTCACTAAAACACACATTATGGTGCAAAGTGCCAAATAAATTATATTTATAGGATGCAAAGCGCCAAAATTTATAAGTTGGGGTGGAAAGTGCGAAAACCTTATAGTTTGAGGGAGCCAAATGCCAAGAAGCCTGATGATTAAGTTAATATTTAATTGAGTTGGTAGTAATTATTTGCATATAAAAAAAGTATGAAGTACTGATTTATTTTGTTTAAATGGAGCGAAAAAAGAAGCTTGAGATTGAAAGAGCTAAAATATTGATTTTAAGGAATCTGTGTATTAAAATTGTAACACGTGTGATACGCATGTAATATGTGTTGAATTAAGACAGATTTTCTTTATCATGAACGGATATATTTGAATTGTGTTTTGGCACATCTAATACAACAGGAAATTCTTACGCAGACTGGGTTTAGCTGAACCCAAAACAATTACATGGCAAGTGTAATACATTTTGTTTGTAATTACACCCATTGTATGTCGTAGAGTTCATTTTTGGCCCTTGGAAATTTTAGAATTTTAAAATTGGATATTTATTTTTTTTCCTTCGGGTAAATACATTTTTTAAACTAATTTACAGGTTCAATTCGTGTGGTACATCTATAACTTTATTATTTTATTGAAAAATGTTTGATTTTTTTTTTCATAAATCCATTATTCCAGCATTTGAGCTAAAAAGATTATGCTTAAATTAAAATTTCATTTAGATTGGATATGAATTGGAGATATCTGTTCATAATTTTTTTTTTTGTTGAAGTGTACATGTGCTCTTATAAATGATAAGGATAAATACTTTTTAAACATGATATAAAATTCCTTGTATTACATCGTTGGTACCTTTCCCAATAATACATTGAATTGTGTGCCAATAACAAATTAAAATTATAATAAAGTGCAATTTTTTAAAATCAAGCAGTTTGTATGATAAAGAATAAAATTTAAACGGATGAAAGTGTGATTTATTTTAAAATTTATTTTTACTTATATAAGGATTTGTAATAGTTTTTTTTTGATAAGAAATGATCTGAAATAACTTTATATGAAAAAAAAATTTGGTTTATATTATTTTCTTGTTTTGTTTAAGATTCGTACACGTATATTGCTAGGCTTTTACTATACATGATAGAGTATCTAGTGTCTTAATAAAAAGTAAAATAGATATATTTACAAATTTATTTTATATGTGGAAAATAAACAGTACATTTCTGAAGGAAAGATAAAATAAAAACTATCATAATTAAACAATTATACATTATAAAGATCTTAAGCATCATATTTGTATAAAATACATTTATTTTTTAACGGAATCAGAAGAATGTTTTTTCGTATAAGACCATTTCTTGTCCTCATGATCATCCGTGCCAATTCTTTGCCACATGTCCAAATAATATATTGAAGTGTGTGCCCTTATAATTCATCGGAGATATACAATTTAAACATAATATAAATTTACTCCCTAATATATATACCACATAACATATCTTATCCATATATGAATTAATAAAAATTGAAGCACAAAGCATTATTCTTCTACATATTGATGACAAAGGATATATCTCAAATACATCTCCAAAAAATCATATTATTGAAATATGTCATGTGCCATCAGTATGTAAAAGAAAAAAAGCATTGTTAAAATGAACAATACCTTCATCTTCAGCAGAAAATTTTAATTTTTTTTATACATTATAATCTTTAATAAAAACCAGAAGAAATTATAAATCAATTACAATTTACAAATAAACAAAATAAACATTCAACGGTAAAAAAACTCTTCTCCAAGAAGAAAAACAAACAAACTGAATAACAAAATAAAAAATAATAAACACTCATAATTTATCCTACTAACACACGATAAATAACGTAAATATCAAAAACTGTAATAATTATATTTCCCAAACTTTTATGATCCATTATTATCTGCTAAATTTAACTAACCCATTTCAGAATAAGCCCAAATAAAATAAATTAAAATACAACACTTTAATTGGGTTGAATTGGGCTTGTCATCATACAGATTCGATCATACATTGGCCCAAAGAATTATATTCTGATTTAAGACATTCAAAAAAATAAAACTCAAATATCATAAACCATTTTTGGGCCAATTCCACAATAAAAATAATTTCTAACAATTCACAGCTCATTGCCACCTATCCTAATAATATGTTGAATTGTGTGCCAAAAACAAATTCCAATTATTAACATATATTACCAAAATAAAGTACAAATCCATTCCGCATATATATACAGGCTATATACAGATAGGAAAACATACTAACATATCTTACCCATATAAAAATAAATACAAAATCAAACACAATGGATCATTCTTATACACACTGATGGTAAAGGATGTATCTCAAAAAATCTCTAAAAAATAAATCATAGTCTTTTCAGAGATATGTCATGTGCCGTCAGTGTGTAAAAGAAAATTAGCATTGTTCTGATAAATCGGTCATCCGTTTCGAAAAGTAATTATGTTCTTCAAAAATAAAGTCTAAAAAGGTATGCAATCCTGTGCCATAATATTTTTTATGTGCAATACCATATGATTCTGCACATAAATCAAAATTTACATCTTTTTTCCATCAAAAATATCGTAAAATTCCTGATTTTGAATCAATCGAAACGAAAATAATATTATTTTATCGTAAAGCTATAGTTTTTCCAATTTTTTGAAAATATTTTTGAATTATTTTTAAAAAAAGTTCTTATATTTAGTTATCGGAAAAATTTATCGAAAAAGAAATTTGATCCATAATCTCGGATTATTTTATCGTAAAGATATAGTTTTTCCAATTTTTTCAAAATATCTTTAAAAAATTTCTTATATTTAGTTAAAGAAAAATTTATCCAAAAAAAAAATTGATCCATAATCTTGGATATAAAATATTTTATTATAAAAGAGTATGTCCCACAAAAAAAAAATTAAAAAAAAAAAAAAAAAAAAGCCACTACTGCATAGTGGCTATTATATCAAGTCAATAGAAGTATAGAACCCATTAGCGAAACTCAGCCAAATTAATTTCAAAGTTATGGGCCGCTGGATTCATATTTGTACACAATATATGAAATAATGAATGTCTTTACTCTCCTTGTGTAACTAGATTAATTTATCTTGATTAATTTTATTTAACTTATTCTTTCTTATTATATTTAAACTTAGAATTGACTTTAAATTTAATTTCTAACTTCTCAATCAAGACCTAATATAATAAGAGACCCTCACCTAGATTATTAATTCCAGCTTATAGGACCAACAAACTATTCGGCATGTGATATATAAGCCCAATAAAAATTTCTAAATTACTAATTCAATCAGTTCAAATTCTAAATAATCACACCACCTACTCCAAAAATATCATGGAAACCAAACACATTTTACATTATCTTCAATAGTTCATTATCTATCATGAAACTAATCATTTTACATATATAAGCCTAATTTAAAATTTCATGCACAGAAATATACAAGAAAAACTATAAACTTATAAGACATTGTTGTTCAAACCATAAATGAACTAATATGTAAAATTTAATCATCATACTTTTACTCAAACTTATTAAGCGCAGCAAAATTTTAATTTTATAACTAATTCATGCATACAAATAACAACAGTTTAAATTTTACTTCCAACTTATCATTCAAGACATAATATAATAAGAAACCCTCACCTAGATTATTAATTCCAGCTTATAGGACTGACAAATTATTCAAAATGTGGTATAAGCCCAATAGAAATTTCTAAATTAGTAACAAAACCAATTAAAATTCAATATGAGACCCTTGTCAAATATGTTTACTTTTCTCAAATATGTATTAGATATTATGACAATATATAGTTTAAACATTAATGTTTAAAATAGATATCACTAAATTTAATTAAGATAAGTATCTACACATGTACATTTCCGGAGGCCAACATTTCATGAAATTTTAATAATGAGAATGGCAATTTACCCTCATAATTTCCGACCAAATTTGTGCTTGGACTGAATATGTTTCTCCTTTAATTTGGGCCTCTATTTTCGTTGTCAAACTTCTACTGTGGGCCAATTAATATTTGGGTTTTGTTTTTCCCATTTTCTGGTAAGTGAATTGTCCCACCAATATATCAACTCAAAAAAAAAAAAAAGTATTCTCCAAAGCTACGACACCGTCGACCTGCCTGTGTCAACTCCCCCATCCAGCTGCTTCATGTTCATGTTCCTTCCTCCTTTGTCCGCGAGGGTTTTTCCAAATCATGTTCCTTCCTCCTGTGTCCACGAGCGTTTCTCCAATTTCCCCGATGTTTTCCTCAATTTTTACCACCTTGTATTTCTGTTTTACTCTCAATTTAGAAAAGTGAGTTACATTCTATAGGGGTTAAATTGCTATTTTTCAAATCACATAGGGAAAAATTGACTATTAGTCCCTCTGTTAAAAGTGTTCCAGAAATACCTACGATCAAGTAAATAGTTTAACGGATGATAAGCCATCGTTTTTCAACCAGACGACCGAGTCATTGCTTCTTCTCCGGAAAAAGAAGTTCACGAGTCTTTTTCTTTTCTTTGTTTCACTCTCAGCCGATCACACTACTATAAATTTATAGCACATAAATATGTTAAATTTATTCATCACAAATTAAAAATAAGATAAGACCCTTGTCTTTTTATTTGTCAACCACAATAACTTATAACAAAGAAATTCCCAACTAATTAATTGATACATAATATAATATTATGACATTTAACCTCTAATTAATCTCCCCACCTACTCCAAAAACATCATGTAGATCAAAGAAAGACAGAAGACACTCATGAGCTATATGGTAACAATCATTATATATATATATATATATACGAGGGAATTGTACTTTTTATACCAAACATTTACCTACTTTATACATTTCATACCACACCTTTCATAATTGCACAGTTCATACCAAAATCAATCAACCTTTTTCAATTTACATACCACCGTTAAATTTTGGACGGAACTGGACACGTGCGCCGCACGTGTCCGTTAACTCTAAAAAAAAAAAAAGAGTTCTGAATTTCACTTTTCATACCAAACATTTACCTACTTTACACATTGCATACCACACCTTTCAGAATGACACATTTCATACCAAAATCAATCAACATTTTTCAATTTTCATACCGACGTTAAATCACAAAAAAAAAAAACCTCGCGGGCACTGTACTACCACATATGCTATTATTAATTTGAGGAAACTGTAAAAAATCATATGATAGATGACATTCCCGTTTCTTTTTCGAAAGGGTAAGTATCTCAGGTTCGTCACTTTTTTATAATTAACCCCTTGCCCCCTAAAATGATCCAATTTTATCCTTGGTTGTTATTAGTACTAATAAATATGTAAAAAATTGAAATAATTTTTAAATTTATGGGCAATTATAATTTATGGGCAATTATAAATTATATCAATTAATGAATATGATGATTTTGAATTGAAACAGTAGTACCACATAGGGTCTTCTCAATTTGAAGAAACCGTAATAAATCATATGATCGATAACATTCCTGCTTCTTTTTCGAAAGGGTACAAAATATAATAAAATACGGTCTTCTCTATCTATGAAAATCATACACAATCATAATTTTGTAATTTTTCTGCCAAATTTTTAAGTATAATTCAATTACAAAAAAAACCCCTCGTGTTTTCCACTTTCTTATAATTAATCCCTTGCCCCTTAAAAACCCCTGTATTATTGCAAATACACCCCTGTATAATTGCAACTACCCCTGTACAATTGCAAATACTCCCCTGAGGGTTTTTTTTTGTCACAACCAATACGTGGGTGTATTTTTGTAAGTAGGCCTTTTCAAATTTACGATTTATTATGGTTTCCCCAAACTGATCAGACCATATTTGATATTTTCAGCTCAAAATCAATGGTCAAAATTGTAAAATTTTAGGGGCAAGGAATTAATTATAAGAAAGTGACAAACACGAGGGTTTTTTTGTAAATGAATTATACTTAAAAAATTTGGCAGAAAAATTACAAAATTATGATTGAATATGATTTTCATTGATAGCGAAGACCGTATTTTATTATATTTGTACCCTTTCGAAAAAGAAGCAGGAATGTTATCGATCATATGATTTATTACGGTTTCCTCAAATTGAGAAGACCAATGTGGTACTACTGTTTCAATTCAAAATCATCATATTCATTAATTGATATAATTTATAATTGCCCATAAATTTAAAAATTATTTCAATTTTTTACGTATTTATTAGTACTAATAACACCCAAGGGTAAAATTGGATCATTTTAGGGGGCAAGGGGTTAATTATAAAATAGTGACGAACCTGAGATACTTACCCTTTCGAAAAAGAAACGGGAATGTCATCTATCATATGATTTTTTACAGTTTCCTCAAATTAAGAATAACATATGTGGTAGTACAGTGCCCGCGGGTTTTTTTTTTATTTTTTGTGATTTGACGTCGATATGAAAATTGAAAAAGGTTGATTGATTTTGGTATGAAATGTGTCATTCTGAAAGGTGTGGTATGCAATGTGTAAAGTAGGTAAATGTTTGGTATGAAAAGTGAAATTCAGAACTCTTTTTTTTTTTTTTTAGAGCGCACGTGTCCAGTTCCGTCCAAAATTTAACGGTGGTATGTAAATTGAAAAAGGTTGATTGATTTTGGTATGAAATGTGCAATTATGAAAGGTGTGGTATAAAATGTATAAAGTAGGTAAATGTTTGGTATAAAAAGTGCAATTCCCTCATATATATATATATATAAATACCGTCACTACTCACTAATACTTAATAATCACATATGAATTAAATAAATAATATTAATGACAATTACTTGCACAAAAACTACAAACCAAATACATACATTAATTCATAAACAACAAGTCACTAATTACATATTCATAGACACCAACTACATAAGAAATTTTGCAAATACAAACTAAAGCATACGTACTATAAAACGTCTGAGAAAACATTACATTCAAACTTACGAATCATATATATCCTAACCCAAAATACGATCTATACGATCCAAAATTTCATCACTATCTTCATCAGAATCATCATCATACTCCTCAACCTCAAAATAATAATCTTCTTCATCACTTTCTTCTTCGGTTTCTTCTTCCCCCATCTTTACTTGTTGCACTCCATTATTCGTACCCACATCCTTTTCCCCATCGATTTGCTGTTTAGAATCATCAACAACAAAATTATATTCCTCTTCCTCAAATTCCCGATCCTTAACGATTTGGCGTATCCATTCCTCCCTATAAATAACACACAATATATTAAAATCCTAATCTAGCATGCACAATATTAAAAATTTAAAACAACAGACAAACAATACAGCACAACATAAAACACAAAATTCCACCAACCAATAAGTCTCATCTATATCATCAACATCTTCCTGTATCTTTCTTTCTTTCTTCCTGTTCAATTTTAACAAACTTGTCAAAAATATATTTTCTAAAACAAAAATATATTTTCTAAAAAAACAATAGGTCATCCAGATTTCCTAAGCATACCTGAGACTCATAAGAAGCATAAATATTTCGTCTAAATCCCATTTCCACCTAAAAATACATATAAAAAAATCATATAATATTTATTCCCTAAACTATAAAATACTTATTTCTCTAACCTGCATGATTATTGTGCAATATGATACTTCTTCTCAACCTATTAATTCATAATAAAAATAAAATACAATATACAAGCTCACAATAAAAAATCCCAACAACACATGCAATATTATTTCAAATCGAAAAAAATATATATATATACTGTCTTACGATTTACAAATAAAAAAAATTAACATTCAGCAAAACTCTAATCTTCTTCATCCCTTACTCTTCTTCAAGAAGATGAACAGACAAACTCAATAAAAAAAAAATTCGTTCGACCATACCTGGACAGAGGTCTCCTCTTACAAACTAAACCAGCGAAATAAAAGAGAGAAAAAACAAAAATGACTTTTGATAATTTCACCTACTGACACACGCTAGGTAAAATTTGTAATATCTATGATTCTAATCATGATATCACCCGCTAAATTAATACCTATATAATTTTTTATTATCCGCTGAATAATACAAACTCATCTAACAAAATAAAGCCCAAATACCAAATAATAGCCCAAGTACACATATTTACTAACACATTACAAAAAATAAAGTCCAATTCTAAACAATAAAAATATTCACCAGCGAATCATAGAGGGACTCTAAAAAATAAAGCCCAAATATCTTAAAACAAATCCACACGCAATTCAAAGTTGACACGACTATGAGTGAGTCATATTCTGCTCCAAATTATGTATATTTCAACCAAAATATATAGTAATTCTAATTAGTAGGAAGAAATGACGATTAAAATTAACAAAATGAATGAGTTGTGCATGATGCATTGTTTGAGTGGGATCTTTTAAACATATCATAGGGTAGGGTGTAAATTGGTATTATATACTTTATTATTTAAGATTAACATGACTTCTTCTGTTGATTTTGATATTTTACTTAAAATGTTAAATTTTTTAGACGGGTTTTAATCAAATTGTATATCAATCAAGTACATATATACTTAGGTGTATTTAACATTTAGATTGTCATTTTTTAACTTGCTTAATCGAGCATCAATTTATTAAACATGAATAATTGTTGCTCAAACTTAATATTATTATATTAATCTAACTGAATCAAATCAAATTAATTATTCTATTTAAATTTTGAGTACCTTAACTTGTAAGTGTTTGGTCTTTGTTTTGCACATTAGCAGAATACGTAATATTCCACTAAGAAATTATCGGGGTTCAACTGGGGAACAAATCCTTCCTAATTTGTTACCATCTTCATTTTAATGATAGGACTCTCAATATCTATTAGTTGGGCTAGGACTTTATAGTTGTTATTTAGTTAGATTAGGACTTTATCTTTATCGATTAGATAGACTATGAGCTAATATCTAAGTCGTATGTTAATAGTACTATATATTGCTTGTACTTTTTATTATTATTAGGCAAAACAATTATGGTTACTCTTACGATCAATTTATATCAGATTTCACGTCGAATACAAATCCTACTCAGAATAAACTATTTTTATTAAATATTGTGTCTATATATCATTCTTTTTATAAATTTATTGTTAAATATAAATATTTAAATAACCGAATCGACCTATATTTATATTCAATCTTTATTTTTTATATTACAAATCTTAGAACTGGAAACATACAAACGTAGATTAGATTAATAGCATCAAATATTTATGAAAGATACTATTTATGACCTATCATCGATAGAACATACAAAATTTGAATGTGTAAAACAATAACTTTTTAAAAATAAATCATCAACTCACAAAGCAAGTCTGAAACGGCTATATATACAATATTAACTAGCCAAAATTATGTAAAGGAAAAATTTCGAAAAAACAAAAACAAATAAAATTTATTAAAAAATATATTATATTACATATTTTACGCTAAAATATTACATTCTATACATGTCCTATCTATTACACATAAACATTAAAAAAAGAAAAACCGAAAACTCAGTACATGATATTAATAAGAAACATAATTATCATGTTGTCCTCTAAATTACACATACCAATTTATTTAATAACTATGTGAGTTTCATCACCAACAGCATCTCCCATCGAACGTGCAACACAATTTGTTTTCCACAAAATTTGTTGGTCCCAAGTGGTCAGATGAGGTCTAGGGGGGATGAATAGAACTCTGAAAATATTATCAAATTTTAACTTTAAAATGTTTTACTTAACTGTTGGCAGACTAAGCTGTTATAGAACAGTTAGCTGACAAAGCTGATCGCGAACAAATCTTTGAACAGCTTAGTTGACCACTAATCTGATAATTACTTAGCTGATTTAGTCAATATCAGTTTTAATACCAGAATACTTGCAGCGGGTGTTTTAAGTATTTTTCACAAGTAAGCTTGGTAGTTTGAAATATTTTATCCCCAGTTTTATCAAACTCCTTAAAAGTCTTTTCAAACAGTTTTAACAAAGTGATTTTATGCAAACTGAAAATATGCAAGTAAAAATGCTAAGTAAAAACACAAGGATTTTTATAGTGGTTATATGGATGTAAATCCTTTAGTCCACTCTTCCAAGTCACACAGATCTTGGGTTATACTATAATCACAAAGTTTACAGTATACTCTGCTTGCGTCGGACAACAAATGAAACGACCACAAGTGTGCAATCGGAAATCACAAAGACGACCTATTCTACAGAGACTTATCACTCACAAAGACGGATAAGAACTCCTCACAACACTCTCTTTACACAGATTCACTCAGAAAATGAATTCGTTTTTGCTTCAACAAGCTTCTGTCAACAAATGACTTCAGCAGGTGAGTGAGCTGTTCTTGAGCTTCTTGAGACTTAGAAAATATTCTGCTTCGGATAATCTCTCAGATGTTGTGTTGTTATTTTCTCTTCGTCTCTTCAGTTGTTTATACTCACAGATTGAAAAGTATCCGTTGAAGAGAGACACAATTCAAATTTCTTGGTTTCTGGTCCTTAATTTCTGCGAACGGCTCTCTGCACAGTGACAGTACTGCAGACTGTACTTTCTGTCAGGCAGCATTTAATGCACCAAGCTGATACGAGGTATTTCTTCAATCATTTGCCACTAATACCCTCGGTCTTCAGCATTTCTTACTCCAAATGCATTTATTACCGTTGGGGAGACTTCATGATCCTTCCCACTCGGCTGATAAGAACACAAGTCTGATGATTAGCAGAGCTGATCCCAAACTTGAACAAATCTTATTTGAGTCGGCTGATATTCACCAGTCTGATTTCTTTCCTTCAGCAGATCAGTAGTCTTCTGGACCTTGAATCTTTGACCTTCTGATTTGTCTTCTTACTTGATCAAAATTCTTCTAAGGGTTTTAACTAAGTTTTCCATGCTTAGCTGATCTTGATGTTTTGGAAATCATCAAAACCTCCCTTAATTTTTCTAATTTCAGTACACTCTATCTTCATCTTCATCCAACAAAATCTATATCCCACCGAAATCATCCCTAGGATTATGATTTTAGTTTCTGTATAACCCAAATTAAAAAATAAATAACTTCTTAATGAAATTGAACATTTGCTTCAAGTATCACCATAATATCTGGAGTATATCTTCCGATTACATCTGTGATTACACTTGTGAAATTCAACTGTATTTGAAGATTAACATTCCATAAAAAAAAAAAAAAAAATCTTGAACGATAACCAGGATATTCATCACTCTCAGACAACGAAACATGCACAGTAGTACCAAGTATTCCTACAAGTTCACTAGGAATTGTGAACAAATCTGCATCTTCTACAAAGTCACACGCCTTAATTAAATATTTAACATTTACATCTTTTGAAACAAATAATACAACTGTACCTTCGTTCTCATATACTTCGTTAATATCCATCTTTCAAAAAAATGCAATATCTTGATCTGAAAGTATTGTTACGATCGAACTTTAGAACAATATTACAACTTTGATAAGTATTCAAGAAAAAAATATGAAACAAAATACACCATGCCATGCTTATAATTAAAGTTTCATCCTTACCTGCTAAAATATATCTATGGAAAATAGGCACTTACACCCTCAAAATATAAAAAGTTTAGCACTTTGCACCCTATTTTATTTTGTGTCAAAAATCACAAGGAAAATAAGTAATTCAATTTTAAATCCAACACCCTAAAATTAAAAAAATAAAAACTCAAACCCCTCGTTTCATTGATACGTGTAAAAGTTACTCATATTCTGCTTAGATAAATTTCACTCAGATCACATTAAAACACAATACTTTGCACATTCTTTTAACTTTCACCAAATTCATGTTCCATTTATATCGGATCCTATCCTGTCGGATATAATTCTTACTCTGAATATCCTCAATCCTATATTTTTTTCACCAATATCAAATCTACTTGCAATTTTTTTTTTTTTTTATCAAATCAACCTACATTTATATTCATTCCATTTTTTATTATTACAAATCTTTATAATCGGATCTTTACTTCAAATCTCGAATCACAACCCTAGATATATGCACACCGACAAGAAATGGATACATGCTAAATACACGACTCTCAACGTAGCTAAGACCAAGTGCTGCTATCCATAATTGCATGATAAACTTAACGTTTTTTCCTGCATATAAAACAAATGTCACTACCTCAAATTTTACAATATTTAATTTATATTTGCAATTTACCCTTTAAATAATTTTGGCTATTTATTTCCATCCATGAAAAATAAGATGTAATTCCAAAACTATTTGTTTGCCTTAAACTCTATTATTTATCTAAATTTAGTAACTTTTACTCTAATTTTTCCGTACTGTTTCCAAAACATTTCCGAAAAGTATCGAAAAATTTCCAACATTTGGCTAACCGAAACATACACTCAAAACAGAATTTTTATCCATGTTTCTATCTGATCCATGAGACTATCGTACTTTCTACAACGTATATAAATTAGCATATTTAAAAAAAATCGTAAAAAATTAATTGTCTTTGAAATTTTCCTTAATAATAAGACAGCTTTATATAAGTCAGCAGCTTAGGGCTGTCAATGGGTCGGATTCTGGTCGGATCAGGCTCGTCCAGATCCGGCTCCATTTATATCGGATCGAATCATGTCGGATTCAGATCTTTCTCGTATTGTGCTCGGATCTAGATTTTTTGAATTCAACGGATCTTGGTCGGATTTGGCCGGATATCGGATATTTTTCGGACCAACAAATTTGTATTTAAAAAGTTAAATTAATATTTTTTTCCTAAAACAAGTTTATTATCTTTTCAATTTTATTTAATTTTAGCTCACATTTTCAAAGTTTCTTACTATATTCATATTTGTAGAATGAATATATTGGTTTAAATAAATTTATAAACGAATTATAAATTACTATCTTCTTAAATTGACGATGAAATATTATTAATGATACTTATTTTTATAAATAATTTTGTATATATATCTTTCTTTTTATTTGTTGTCGGATACGAATCTTTAACGGATCGGATCGACCTAAATCCATATTCGCTCCATGAGTTTCGAATTTCGGATCTTTATATCGGATCAGGTCCATCGAATCTCTAATCGGACAATTATCCTAATAAATCGGACCGAATTCGAACGGATCCGGATTTAAATCCGCCCCATTGACAGCCCTAAGTCAGCTTACTCTGAATGAGTAATAAGTAACTCTATCTATTAATGCAATACAATATATTTTTCTTCAATATTATTTATTCAAAATACAGATAATCTATTACCTAAACAAAGTACAAATCCATTACATATTACACAACCAAAACTCACTAACATATCTTAAAATACGAAAACAAAAACAATACAACCAATCCTTCATCTTAGAGAAGAAATTATGTTCCTGAAAAACAAAGCTTAACAAGATATATATGAAAAAAAAAATTTGATAACGAATAATAAAAATGACCGCTTTAAAATTTTCAATCAAAAATTAAATCTCAACAAATACGATTACACAGGGCACCGATCACCGCGCCTTGCGCGGTGTCCGTCCACCTAGTATATATATATATATGGTTCATGCCCAACTTCGATGTACTCTTTAATTTGGGAAAAATGCATATTACTACTATGTGATATTAGAAACATACAAAAAACTACCTTGTGAAATTTTTTTTGCACTAGACTTCCTTGTGTTTTCAAAAACCCCTGCAAATTACACCCATTCTGCCTCCCTTCGTCAATTTTTTGACGTGCATGTATTCTACTAGCCAAAAATGCGATTATTTTTTTGTTTCTGACGTAATTTTTCATTCAAAATGACAAGAATACCCTTGCATATTACTACCCTATGATATCGGAAACCTGCAAAAAACTACCCTGTGAAATTTTTTTTGCACCAGACTTCCCTGTGTTTTCAAAAACCCTGCAAATTACACCCATTCCGTCTCTCTCCGTCAATTTTTTGATGTGCATGTATTCTACTAGCCAAAAATGCGATTTTTTTATGACGTAATTTTTCATTCAAAATGACAAGTATACCCTTGTACCTTTGAATCTTTGCAGAAACTTCCTTGTGTTTTCTAAAGTTTGCATAAAACCTCCTTGTGTTTTTTAAAGTTTGCGTAAAAGTTCCTTGTATTTTCCACCGTTTGCAAAAAAATTCCTTGTACTTTTGGAAGTCTGCGTCAAACTTCCTTGTGATTTGAAATTTTTGCAAAAACCTTCTATGTTTTTCTTAATGTTTGTAGAAAAGTAACTCATATTTTTTCATGTTTGCGCAAAAAATTCTTGTACTTTTAAACGATTGTTCAAACTCCCTTATACTTTTATACTATTGTTGGTCCCAAAGTGGTCAGTTGAGGTCTAGAGGGGGGGGGGGGTGAATAGACCTCAAAACTTTAAAATATATCTTGAACTTTTCTTCTATAAGTAGAGTTCGCTCATCGCAAAATAAGATGACTAAGCTGATTTTGCACTTAGCTTATAAGCTGAGTAAGCTGATAGCTTATAGGCAGAGTAAGCTGATCTTATCCGTGAGACTACTATGCTAATTTAGCACTTAGTTTATTCAGTATAGTAGACTACTATGCTGATTTTGCTCATCAAGCTTATATAATCAGAGTTTCAAACAATGACGCAGCGGATAATGTATATGTGTTTTTCAAACAATGTTTTCAACTCAATTAATCTTTTAAAGCACAAAGAAAGTTTTGCCCCAAGTTGGAAATTCCTCAATTTAAAAGACTCTTCTTTAAACGTATTTACTTATGAAATATGCAATGCAAGACAAATAAAGTAAATAACACAAGGAATTTTTATAGTGGTTATACAGGAACAAATCCTCTTAATCCACTCTTCCAAGTCACTTAGATCTTTGGTTATACTATAAACACACAGTTTACAATATACTCTACTTACGCCAAAACAACAAATGAAAAGGCCGTAAGCTCACAATAGGAAATCACAAAGAAGACCTATTCTCCGAAGTAATATCACTCACAAAGATGGATATCTACTTCTCATAACACTCAGTTGAATATCACTTAGATATGCAAGGGTTTAATCTTGTTCTTCAACAATCAGCTTCGTCATAAGATGACTAAGCTTATGAAAAGATGACTCAACTGATGGATTCTTGCTCTAAAGATTTGATCTTGAAAGTGTGCAAGTCTCACTTGAGTCTTCAGTTTACCATCTATTTATACTCTTCGATTTGTAATTTTGCCCGTTGAAGGTTGGCAAAATTGCATTTAAGTCCTTGAGCAACGGTCATAATTTGAATGGTAACTTTTGCAGACTGTCGCACTGTTCACTGTACACTCTGCTGTACTTTCTGTCAATCGCATTAAATGCACTTAGCTTGTTACCGTTGGAGAGCTTACTGACCGATTTTACTTAGCTGATGGGATCCACTCCGCTGATGATCACTAGTCTGATGTACTAGTCTGATGCACAAGTCTGATGCACAAAGCTGATGCACTAAGCTGATGCACTAGTCTGATGCACTAAGCTGATGCACTAGTCATCTCATGATCAGTCATCTGATGATCTCATTTCCACTAAGCTGATTTTTACTAATCTGATTTTCAATCTTTCATTAATTTGATTTTCACTCTTATCATAAGATTGAATCTTCATTTCTTGAATACTTCTGTTCTTGAATGATTTTCTTTTAAACCAAGTATCCAATCTTTAAAGGTTTACTAAGCTTCCGTAACTTAGTTGATGACCTTTTTGTTATCATCAAAACCTTTTAACTAACTTAATTAACTCAACTGATAAGATCACTTAGCTGTTCTTGAGTTAATAAATTCTTCCAACAACTATATCCATAATTTTGTATCTTTTAAACTTCGCAAGAGAAAAATTAGTGAGAGTTTTTGTAATTGTAAAGATATAATTTTTTATTAATATATAAAGGGTAATTTAGGCAATTTAATTAAAAATTAAGGGTGCCAATGATTAACGAAGAATGGGTGTAATTTGCAAGGTCTTTGAAAACACAAGTCTTGTGCAAAAATAATTTCACATGGTAGTTCTTTTTGCAAGATTTCAATATCACAGGCTAGTAATATGCATTTTCCGCGTTAATAAAAATATAATTTTTTATTAAATATATAAGGGGTAATTTAGGCAATTCAATTAAAAATTAACGGGGTCAATGATTAACGGGCCGTCAATGATTAACGGAGAATTGGTGTAATTTGCAGGGTTTTTGAAAACACAAGGAAGTCTGGTGCAAAAAAAATTTCACAGGGTAGTTTTTTGCAGGTTTTCGATATCACATGGTAGTAATATGCATTTTTTCCCTTTAATTCTTCAAATTAATCATTTTAACATGATTTATATAAATATTAATGAAATAAATTAAGAGTAAGCATGATATTTCTGCATAAGCTTAATTCATCGTTACTGACCTATAGAAGCTTGTTACAATGTATGTTTAATTATTAACCCCATGGACAGCCATACATAATATACAACACCTCTTTTTTTGACAAAAAATATACTACCCATGTTCAGAATTAATACTACATGGTTATGACAATTCTATATTCTTCTGCCTCAGCTGCAATTGCTCATATGTCCACGCGTGTCAATCATGGTTTAGGCAAACCGTTTATGAAACTCTTCCATGTATTGAGACTTGACAACACGGCTCTTCTTTGTAAAGTTTGTTAAGCATGTTGATTTCCAAACAACATACATAGACCCATTCAAACAAGATGTAGCCTCTTCACTGAATACGGAGACTGGAACATCCGGACCCTGGACGAAGAAGAACTCTTTTTTCCAGTTAAGAGTATTGCTTGTCACCATGTTTGACAAAATGGATTGGTTCGATCTCTGGGAAAAACATATGAATCCGACGTTAGAGGCGGGAGAGTTACTGATTTGAAATATTTGCCAGAAATTCCGAAAGTTGTCTTCTTTTCCCTTGGCTTTCATTAAAACGTTGAATGCGACAATGTATGTGATTGAGTTCGGAAGAATTTGAGCAGGGGAAAGCGAGAAGACATCCAGAACGTCTTCTAGCGGAGAGATGAACAGGATCCTCAGACCGTAAGTAAATTGTTTGCTGTAAAAGGCTTGGCACCCTTCGGGAGGATCAGTAGCCCGTTGCTAGGTAGTGGGAATGACGATAAAAAACCCCTCGGGAAGGTATTTTCCAAACTCTTTCTCCAGGGTTTCTCGATCGTCCTAAGTATAGATGCAAACGGTCTCATCTGCCTTATACTCGGTTTTATGATGGTTGGCGCTGGTGGAGGTTTCTTTCAACTTATACATACTTAAATATACTCCCGCCCCAATCTCGTAACCGTGGGTTTCATTTTCCTCCAACCGAATCGCCTCGACCTACTTTTCTGCATCGTCCTCCGATCGAGCTTCATTTTTATCTTCAATCCCGGTATGGGCCTCGCCCTCTTCCGTATCAGAATTAGTATCTCTGTGGGAGCTTCACCTAGCGCGCCGCCTCAACTATAAATATCAGTCGCATTTATGACATCAGACACGCTTTCCTAGGTGCTCCTTGATCGGCCCTACTGCTCGAATTCTCCTCCAGAGTTAGATTACTCTTTTGTACTGAATTTTTTGGAAGAGTTAGGTTGTAGGTGTAAGATGTGTAAGACTTTATGTCAAATCATATTTATTTTGTGACATAAATTGTGTAAGATATATATTATTTTATGTCAAATTATAATAGAGTTTGCATATGTTTTGTATTGAAATAAGAAAATTATTATTTCTATGACTTTTGAGTACTTTGAGAAAATTAAAAGATAAAAAATTTATTTCAAAAAATAAAAAATATAATTGTTTGATATTTCTCAAACGCAAAATAATTTTGAAAAATGAAGTGTCTAAAAAGAAGAAAATCTTCTAAGTACGTAACGTGTATTAGGTGACAGGACTCAAGTCTAGTTGAAATGGTAAAATAACGGAGAAAGACCTCTTCCTGTCATGTAATTTCATTCTTATGTACTCCTGTCCAGTGGCGTAGCCAGACAATTATGTCACCGGGGGTCACAATGAGTTGACCAAACAAAAAAAATGTTCTTGTTTACAATAGGAATGTATAGAGTCAATGAGGTTGTAGTCCGTTGGTAAGGTATTAAGACTAAGAGGAGGTCCTGATCGAGTTCAATTTCTTCTAATATAGGTTTTCTTCTAGTTTAAATACTAGTTCTATGATAGTTATTTTTCTTTGTAATTTGGTTATACTTGAAAAAAAATTTATACTTTAACATAAATATATATTTATATATATATGTAAATTTTGACCCGTAAAAATCGTTTCACTATTTAAATATTCTAAGCAATATCAAATGCATAATCCTTATGTTACATAGTTATCGAATGATCTTTGATATTGTTAAATATTTCATACAAACAAATAAATTATGATAAGAATTTTGTTCAATTAGAAAAGTAATGTGATAAAAAACATTACTTAAATATTTTCTACTTGAATAAAAATTAATGAATATCACTTGTTAAATTAGACCCTTTACAGAGAATTTTTATGATTAATTAGTGGGGTCCATTTAACAATAAACTTAAACTATCTAGTATTATATCAATTTTTAATAAAACAAATTTAACAATTAAACTTGATAGCACTAAAATTTCAGGGGGTTCATGCACCCCCTAGTATGGCTGTAGCTCCGCCGGTGCTCCTGTCCCTTTCACTTTCCCACATTTTCAATGCACAAGAAAATGTATTAGATCGGAGAAAGACCTCTTCCTGTCACTTCTCCAAATTTTCAACTCTTACTTTGAAAAATCCAATTTCTTCTACTACTACTTAAGGTCTCCAATCTAATAAAAAATGTAGGAATACTTTGAGGAAACTTCTATTCTAAGCGTTAACTGTTATATAAAAAATACATCGCAAAGAAAAAGTTAAGATGTTAGACGAGCTAATGTCAATTTATTCCTTACGATTATTCAAAAAAAAAAAAAAAAAAAATTATTCCTTACGATTATTATAATATTTAATTTAATTTATAATTTAAAAAAGAGTAATTTAATTTACTGTAACTTTTCTTAAAGGAGCCTTTTACCTATTTAAATTATAGTGTATTTTACTCGCTCAAATATAAAAGTGTACGTGAAATATATCATATAAAAGTCAAAAAAGCAGATTTTTTAAGGCTCTTAAAAGAGATGCCAAACAAACAGCCTCTAGGCGTTGATTGTCCCGTCAAAAATACACCTAAAGAAAAAGTTAAAAGTCTAATAGCAATTTATCCCCTATGTTTATCATAATATAAAATTTACTCTCCTATAATTTAAAAAATAGCAATTTAATCCATTGTGGTTTTTTTAAAGAAGCAATTTACCTCTCCTAGTTGGAGTGTATATCACTTGCTCAAATATAAAAATAGAAGTGAAATGTATTGTGCAAAAAGATGAAATTACCTTTTTTGGGGGTAAAATATCCCCCATAAAATTATATAAGGAGGTAAATTTTCACATATGTAATAACACATAGAGGTTAATTTCCATATTTTTTACAATTCAGTTTTTGTAAATTCAAATTTTTCTTCAAGGCTTAAACGAGGGATATTTCTGTTAATTCAATTTTTTTGAATGCTTAAAATTTATAGGGAAACAGTGTGAACAATTTTTAAAATCACAGGGGATATAATGCTCTGTTTCAAATTATTAAAAAAATAAATTAAATATTATGATAATTACGAGGTGTAAATTGCCATTAACCCAAATGTTGACTATCAGACATGCCTTTTAGCTTTTTAAACCCTTAAAATTCCTATGTGCTAGCTAGCTCAATTGGCAATTCATCATTATTCACTAATCAGTTATGAGTTCTCACATAAGGCTTCCTGCCTTAATTTTCCTAGTTCCGGCATTAATCCTTTTACCCAGCTTTATCACAGCCCAACCAGTATCATCAAGATGCTTGAATAATGGCAATTACACTGCTAACAGCACATACCAAACTAATCTCAGCACCCTTCTCTCCTCTCTATCAACAAACATCGACCGCAATGGTTTCTACAATGCTTCCATCGGTCGAAACCCGGAAAGAGCAAATGCTATCGTGCTCTGTAGAGGCGACATCCAGCTCGACACTTGTCGCAGTTGTGTCCAAAACGCTGCTGCTGATATCGTAAGCTCGTGCCCAAATCAAAGACAGGCAATTCTCTGGAACGAATTTTGTACGTTAAGGTACTCCAATGAGGTCATAGTCGGTACCATGACTAATAACCCCAGACATTCGTTAATGAACATGCAGAACGCCTCAAGCGTGGGCCAATTTATGACAGATCTGAGAACGCTGCTGGACAGACTCCGAAACCAGGCAGCTTCCGGTGGATCCTTGTGGAAAGTGGCTGCTGGGAACATAACTGCACCTGATTTACAAACAATTTTTGCGTTGGTCCAGTGCACCCCGGACTTAACCTCGGACGGTTGCAGCAATTGTTTGATAGATGCGGCTGCGAACCAATTGAGATGTTGTGGTTCACGGAGGGGTGGAAGAGTTCTCGCGCCAAGTTGCAATCTTCATTATGAAATTAATATAGAGTTCAACAACGAAAGTAGGCTCCGAGAAGTACTTGCACCAATAGCATCACCACCACCATTGATACCAATACAACCAATGTCCCCATCAACACCACCTGGTAATCATACATATACATATAATATGTTATTATCAGATCATATCTTAGATAAGAAAATTTAGCCATTATATTAGTTTCTCACTGCATAAAACATAATTCTAAGTTTTTTTTAGAGGGTCTAGACTCAAGTTAATTTCTCTTGATTTTTGCAGGTCCGGATAATACAACCCGAACTACTATTATTATTGTTGTCTCAGTTGTTGCGGGTTTAGTACTAGTTGTTTTTATTGCCTTATTAATAATAAAGAGAGTAAAGCAAAACTCAAATGATTATTTTCAGAGTAAGCAACTAATTTCTTCTTTTGTTTGATTTCTATCCTCGGCAACAACCAAACATATTGTTCTCTTTTACTTGGTGAAGATATGGATGAAATTAGCTTTGTTGAATCCTTGAACTACAATTTTGGGAAAATCAAGGCTGCAACAAATGATTTCTCTGAGGCGAACAAGTTGGGGCAAGGTGGATTTGGAGTTGTTTACAAGGTAATGAGATTATGGTTGTTATGCACACATATTTAATGAAGAATGATGAGTAACAAGATCTATATATGATCCAATTTCAGGGAAAACTTCTAAATGATCAAGAAATAGCCGTGAAAAGATTGGCTAAGGATTCAGGACAAGGTGATCTAGAATTTAAGAACGAGGTCATGTTATTGGCTAGGCTTCAACACAGGAATTTGGTTAGGCTATTGGGTTTCTCCCTAGAAGGAACAGAAAAACTTCTCGTGTATGAATTCGCTCAGAATGCGAGCCTTGATCATTTTATATTTAGTAAGAAGCCACTTCATTCACATTATTACTAAATGATAATTTTTGCAAAATAATATCACTTTTATTAATAGCTACTGGTTATGTTAAAAATAACTCTAATTTTAGCTCTTACATTGTTGTATTCTTAATTGATCATGTAGATCCTACCAATAGTTCCTACTTGGATTGGGATAGACGTTTTATTATCATAGGGGGCATAGCCAGGGGACTTCTCTATCTTCATGAAGATTCTCGACTTAGGATCATTCATCGTGATCTTAAGGCCAGTAATGTTCTGTTAGATGGAGAGCTTAACCCCAAAATTGCAGACTTTGGCATGGCAAGGTTGTTTGTGCCAGAAGAAACTCAAGGCAATACCAGTAGAATTGTTGGAACCTAGTAAGTCATTATATTCTTAGGATGAAAAGTAATTAAGAATATCTCTATTATTTATTAATATTCTACATATATTACATGATTCTTCTTTGTATCAAAACAAAATTAGACTAAAAATCTTACTATCTCATTTTTTATATTGCAGCGGATACATGGCACCAGAATATGCAATGCGTGGACAATTCTCTATAAAGTCAGATGTTTTTAGTTTTGGCGTACTAGTTTTAGAAATCATAAGTGGTGAGAAGAATAATTGTTTTCGAAACGAAGAGAATATAGAACACCTCATTAGTAGTGTAAGTGCAATTTTGGAGGTGTAAAATAAACACAACTCCATCCATTAATCACTATTATATTCATACTTAAAATGTTAATTTCACAGGCATGGAAGAATTGGCGAGATGGAACGGCTGCAAATTTGATAGATCCGGTGTTGAGGGGAAGTTCAGGTGTTCCACTCGATATTTTTAGATGCATTCACATTGGATTGTTATGTGTTCAAGAAAATGCAGCGGATAGACCAACAATGGCTTCTGTTGTTCTGATGCTAAATAGCTTCTCCATAACACTGCCAATACCCTCAGAGCCTGCATTTTATATGCCTAGTAGCTATGAATCAGAGGTTTCACTACTTCAAGAGTTCAACTCCAGTGAGTTGGATTCGGAAAATTTAAGAGAAAGAGAGAAAGATAATTTGAAACATATCTCCGAAAATGATGCTTCGATAACCGAGTTATATCCACGATGATTTGGAAAAATACGCACTTTCATTGTTGCAACATGTAGGTGATGCTTATTTCTCTTGTACAGTAGTTGTTTCTTAAGGAAAAAAAAGTTCATTGGCGTTGGACTATATTTCAGTAATTCTTTCTTTAACCGTGTTGCATATTAAAGATACATAATGCTCTTGTCCTATCTTATATACGAATTCGTGTGTAATTAAAATTTGGTTGTTATGACCGTATATATATTGTTTAATTCTTGTTTCAAAAGGTGAAATCGCTCACCTTGGGTGTCCCTCACCCCCTGCCCGACGGGATTGTAAGAGAAGGTAAATCTTGGTGACTCAACCGGCAACAGAGGCTGGGATCAGTGCTCACTGCGCACAAGGAGCCCCCATCATTTTTTGAGATGTTGCTCCCACACTGCCGCTGATGAGGTTCGATCCTTGGTCTCTTGTTCCAAATTCCACCTCTGAGACCAGTTGAGCTGCCCATGCGGGCTATTGTGTAATTCTTTCTTTAATCGTTATGCATATTGAAGATACATAATGCTCTTGTAACCGTATATCATATTAATTACTGGTATTTAGTCTCTTTTTCATATATGGCAAACAAACCAAATATTTTTCTGATTAGTTTTGAAATCTAATATCCTTTCTCGAAACTTCAAATAAAGGGCTTGAGATCGAAGCCAAGTGAAATCTGAAATTTGGTGCTTGATATTTCATTTACTTTTTCCGGGAATATATGCACTTATGTATATGTTGCAATGTTCTGGTTATTGACATGTTTCCGTGAAATTACATTCTTTCCTATTGATGCACTCAACTTTTATTTTATGAGCAAATGGTTCATATTGAAATATTAATCATCATCACATAGATAAATTTTTGTGGTAAAATTGTGAAGTGTTCATTTTATATATGATATCAATTAGTTTGAATTTTCATGAATCTATATAAATTTATATCTTTGCATTTACTTTGGCTGGCAACTTCTGACAATTGTAAGTAATTCTTAAAAAAGGATTAAAACCTCTTAATAGTGGCTTATTCTTTAGCAATGATATGTTTTCTCATAATTAATGATACTTACTTGCTTACAATGTTTAACAAGTAGTTATTTTTGCTACTAATTTTGTAAGGTCAATTGTGATTCACACATTTCATAATAGTTATTATTTCATCGTCTTGTATCATATGACTGAGATTGTTTGGGAGCAAAGAATGATAAATTATTTTATCATTATTATTTTATCCTATCTCATGTCTTGATTGAAAGTATAATGAGAACTGAATAGTTTAATAATTATTTTATCTTGATTAAATTAATTTTTGGAGTTGCGGCCGAGAGCTAAAAATAATGAGTTTACTTACAATTATTGATTGAAAGTATAACGAGAACTAAAAATGACAAAAGAAAAAATGGCCCGAGTTTAAACTATAAGTTCGACTCAGTGTAAATATACATCAAGATTTCACATGGTGCAGTAATTCATTAAGAAGAAAAAGATTGAATAGGTTGTTACAATAGAATTATATATGTAATCTCTAAAGTATTCGAATATTAAAATCTCCATAATATTACTAAATGTTTGAGTTGATACTTCCACGTTCCCACCTGCACGTTAGAGTCGTGATTTGATTTTATACATTAAAAGAAGCACTATTATTTTACTAATTAATTAAGCCCGATAAAGAATAGTCAAGTCTGGTTTGTAAACAAATATATTCCGTACTTATATTTCAATGCAGAAGGTGGATGAATTTGTTACTTAAAAACCGGTCAAGTATTGATATTTCATAACTATCAAGTCTGGTTTTTTTGTTAAACTGAATCAAATTTAAATGAAATTTTATACATAGTTGAATTTAATTTATCTTTTCCAACTTTTAATTCAAAGATTTCTTTTATGCTGCTTGCTTATAAGTTAATTGATTACTAGATCATTTTCAATTAAAAATGGAGAGAATTTCACTTTTGATACCACAATTATACCCATTTTAGGGATTTGATACCACAACTATTTATGTCGACTCATTTTAGGAGGATTAGGATAATGAGATACTTTTAAATAGGAGACTTGTTGTCATATCTCACACACACAACTCAAGAGCCAAAAATCCTAAGTTAAGAAAAATACTCTCTCCCCCCTCCTAAAATCGGCCGAATCCTACTTCCTTTTGGAAGAATTTTTCGTTTTTGATTTTAGCTCCTAAGTTGTTCTCTAACCCTAGATCTTAATTTAATATATCCTATGTTCTAGCCGATTAGGATATATTATTTTTCGTGATATTGTGGTGTATCAAGCTTGGGATCTAGTCAACCGAGCGAGAAACGCAACGACTTTGCTAGCTGCCAGGATTTGCAAGGAGACAGTTATAACTTAGAACTAAGTTATTTATGTCGTTTTTATATTCATATATATACAACCACTTTAGTATCCTGACAAGATTCCGTAAGAGGCCCTAAATTATTAAATTCCGCTGCCTCTAGGGCTGTCTATCTTACCGAATCCCAACAGTGGTAACAAAGCCAACTCTAGCTTTGTATATATATGAATTTGCAAATTATGTATTTTAAATCATATGTTTGATTTACGTATGGCTAGTTCTTTAACTATGTATGTTTAAGAACGTCGATCTGTTTAACTCAAAGTTAAATGAAAATTTTGATTCAAAATTTTATCACGTTAATTTTTATTTTGGATTATGATTTAATTAACTGGATCTGATTTTAATTAAATCAAAGAGTAATCGAAAAAAAAAAAATTTTGATCAACCGCGGTGGCTGCGCACCGCGAGCTGCTACACGCAGCAGCGCGTGAATAGCGTGTTGCCTACTGGCAGTTTGTCGCGTGCTGGCAACGAATTGTTACCCGTGGCAGCAGCCGCTGTGTGCGGCTCACGCGCGGCCGTGGCCACGTGTGTGCTGCCACATGGCAGCATCCGATTGGCCACTCCGTGGCTGATTTTTGGTTGATCTCAAATTTGCCTATTTTGGAAAGTTTGTAAATCTTGGAGATTTGTGAGATTAGAAAACTTGGAGTTTTGGATAAGGTAGGAATCTTGGAAGATTTGGGAACTACATTAGTTATCTAATCTTATCAAAATAGGATTATCTTGAGAATCTTGGAGATTTGGAATATTGGGAAACTTAAAGTTTTGGATAAGAAATGAATCTTAGAGATTTGGAACTATCTTAATTAACCATCTTAATCAAGATAAGAGTTGTAGATTACTTAGAACTCAAGTAAGAGTTAATTACTCTTAGAGATTAATTGTTAATTCAAAATTAATTAACTTGGATAATTTTTATGAATTAAAACTAAAAGGAGCCGGTAAATTTACATTTATGCCCTTATGTGAATTTATGCCTGTTCTTAAGTGTCTACGTGGATTGATCGATATTGCTTCTAAGCACATTGTGGTATTTGGTTTATTTATTTTATGGGTTGTAATTAAATGGGCCTGATTGGTGCCAATTGCTTGCTGCAATTAAATGTAATAGAATATGGCCATTTTGTAAGTTAGACTTAGTTTAGGCTTGGAGCCGAGAAGACCTCATGAAGACTTGGAGATCCACATCGAGGCCCAATCATGGAGGATATTTGTTGGAAGAATTTATTAACTCAAGAACAACTAAGTGATCTTATCCGTTGAGTTAATTAAGTTAGTTAAAAGGTTTTGATGATAACAAAAAGGTGTCATCAACTAAGTTACGGAAGCTTAGTAAGCCTTTGAAGATTGGATACTTGGTTTAAAAGAGAATCATTCAAGAACAGAAGTATTCAAGAAATGAAGATTCAATCTTATGATAAGAGTGAAAATCAGATTAGTGAAAGATTGAAAATCAGCTTGGTGGAAATGAGATGGGTGATCATCAGATGACTAATCATGAGATGACTAGTGCATCTGCTTAGTGCATCAACTTTATACATCAGACTTGTGCATCAGACTAGTGATCATCAGCGGAGTGGATCCCATCAGCTAAGTAAAATCGGTCAGTAAGTTCTCCAACGGTAACAAGCTAAGTGCATTAAATGCTGCTGACAGAAAGTACAGCAGAGTGTACAGTAAACAGTGCAGAAAGTACAGCAGAGTGTACAGTGAACAGTGCGACAGTCTGCAAAAGTTACCATTCAAATTATGACCGTTGCTCAAGGACTTAAATGCAATTTTGCCAACCTTCAACGGGCAAAATTACAAATCCAAGAGTATAAATAGATGGTAAACTGAAGATTCAAGAGAGACTTGCACACTTTCAAGATCAAATCTTTAGAGCAAGAATCCATCAGTTGAGTCATCTTATCATAAGCTTAGTCATCTTATGATGAAGCTGATTGTTGAAGAACAAGCTTAAACCCTTGTATATCTGAGTGATATTCAACTGAGTGTTGTGAGAAATAGATATCCATCTTTGTGAGTGATATTACTTCGGAGGATAGGTCTTCTTAGTGATTTCCTATTGTGAGCTTACAGCCTTCTCATTTGTTGTTTTGGTGTAAGTGGAGAAATATTGTAAACTTTGTGTTTATAGTATAACCCAAGATCTAAGTGACTTGGAAGAGTGGATTAAGAAGATTTGTTCCTGTATAACCACTATAAAAATTCCTTGTGTTATTTACTTTAATTGTCTTGCATTGCATATTTCATAAGCTAAGTAAATGCTTTAAAATAAGAGTCTTTTAAATTGAGGAATTTCCAACTTGGGGTAAAACTTTCTTTGTGCTTTAAAAGTTTAATTGAGTTGAAAACATTGTTTGAAAAACACATATACATTATCCGCTGCATCATTGTTTGAAACTCTGATTTGATGAAGCAAACTCAGCATATTAGTCTACTTTACTGAATAAGCTAAGTGCTAAATCAGCATAGTAGTCTCACGAATAAGATCAGCTTACTCTGCTGATAAGCTGAGTGCAAAATCAGCTCAGTCATCTTATTTTGCTGATGAGTGAACTCTACTTATAGAAGAAAAGTTTAAGAAATTTTTTAAAGTCATGAGGTCTATTCACCCCCCCCTCTAGACCTCATCTGACCACTTGGGACCAACAAGTGGTATCAGAGCAGGTGGTTCATTAGAATCAGCTGCCTGATCAACGAGCTTGATCCAAGTGTTTTTCAAAGGTTTTCAAAACTTTTCAAAAGAGCATATTTTGAAAATCAAAAACTTTTTAAAAAAAATGGATGTCATAAGCCATGTTCCTCACATTGGCCTTATGGACTTCGAAAGCTGGAAAATAAGAATGGAAATCCTTCTTGCCGCTTATGACGACAACATGCTTACTTGTTTTACAAAAGGACCATTCAGATTTCAGAAGATTGTGAAGGTTGCTGGCCAACCAGATCAGATAGTTGACAAAGAGCTGGATGAGCTGACTCCCAAAGAAGTCAAGTTAGTAAATCTTGATAAAAAGGCTAAGCTCATTATGTTCAAAGTTGTAGACGAAGAAAGATTCCAGAAGATCAAGCATTTCAAAACTGCCAAAGAGATGTGGAATAAAGTCTGCGAGCTAAGCGAAGGAAATGACGCTATCAAAGAACACAAGCTCAGTGTGGCTCTTGAGGAGTTTGAAAATTTCAAGATGAAGTCTGGTGAAACGATTGATCAGATGAATACCAGATTTACCAAAGCTCTGAATGAAGTTCTAAGGTTTGGTAAAGAATTTTCGAACAAGGAGATCACCGCAAAGGTTCTCAAGGCCTTGCCACCTAAATTCAACATGAAGGTGACAGCCATGGAAGAATCAAGGGATTTAGGGAAGATTTCCCTTTCCGAACTGTTCTCATCCCTCAAAGCATATGAGTATCAAATGCCAAGAATGGGATTAGAAGTGTCAACCAGTTCAGACCTTATTGCTGCTCTCATGGCGTCAGACAAGTCAAGAAAATCAGCAGACAAGTCAAAACAGAAGACTCTGCTGAATTCAGAAAAAGTCTACACTGCTGACGACGTTACCCTGCTGCTGAATGATTTTGAGAAGTTCTACAAGAAGAAAATGAAATTAAAATATAAAAATGCTACTTCATCTTCTTCTGATCATTTTCAGGAAAACAGGGATTCCTCCAAAGCAAAACTTAGAGACCACAATGAAGAGGAGTATGAACTCTTGATCAAAGATCATTCTCACTCATCATCTGAAAAGTTTGCTGAAAAGGAAAAGTGTGCCAAAAAGGAGCGTAAACTTAGTAAGAGCAAATCAAAGTTAGCTGATGCAGCAAAGCTAATAAACTCCTGCACATCTTATTCAGACCGTCAGTCGTCTGATAAAGAGTTTGAAGAAGTACCTGAAACTCTATGCTTAATGGCCAAGGAATCTGATGATTCTGAAACTGAGGTAACTTCTACAAATTAATGAACTTGCATTATTTGAATCGTTCGAACAAATGTTAATTTCAAATTCAAATATTGTTGGTGTATTTGCCAAGCTTAAGGAAGAGATGACTCTGCTAAAAGAGCAAAACAGATCACTGAAACTTCAGGTTGAAAAACCTTAAGAATCAGCTTACTTCAAAAAGCTTGGGCATGAGAATGAAACTCTAAAAGCTGAGTGTGCAATTCGTATAGAAAATATAAATGAACTTGAAAGAAGTAATTGCATCATTCTCTATAAAGAAATCAGAGGCTAAAGAAAAGAAGCCTACTAAAGCTCAAAAGGTTAAGAAGCCTAGTAAGCAACCTAAGACTAAACAGACTAGTAAAACTCATCAGCTTAGAAAGCTGAAAGATGCTGCTGATAGGAGTGAAATTAAAAATGTTAAGTCTGCTCAATCTATAGGAGAGTTATCAGTTAACTCAGCTTATCACTTACTTCATGCATCTTACTGATTTAACCGGTTTTCGTCGGGTTAATAGTATCAGTGAATTTATGATATTGGGGGTTTTGATTATATGTAATTTATGGGGCTCTGTTACTTTATTCAGGATGGATCAATCTCAAGGAAAAGCTATATTGTAAGAACATAAAGTAAATATTCAATCCAACGCAGAAAATAACACAAACGTGAAGAGAAAGCTCTTTCTTTATTGAATAGTAATGAGTCGTGCAGTTTAAGCAGAATTCAATGGCCTATATGCCTTGTAATTCAGAATTCTTAATGTCCTCCTTTCATACAATGATTAACTAGGTATTTATATCATGCTAAACCTAGTGTTACAAGGAAACATAGTCCTAATAGGACTCGGCCCAAATATCCTTCTCGGGTCCGGAATATAGTCTTCTAGTCGAAGAGAGCTGTACTTGGCCGGGTCGATCAGACGATCCCGAACTGTCTCATTTGGTCGAACCGATCTCATGTTCGTTACTCGATCCGTACAGTATGTAGGGTGCGAAATAGCCCCCATCAGTACTCCCTCACTTCTTCGAGCGTATAGATAATAGAAGCTCGTAGAAGTAGATAATTCTTTACGACTGTTTATTTTCTAGGAATGGAGCCTCGTTAAAAACCTTTCTTAAGAAAAAACCCGGTGGGAAAAAATCTTAAGTAAGGAAAAGAGTGCTACATATCATAGATAGTCGTTTTCTCTGTCCGATTACGAATCGCCACGAGTCTATTCTGGAGCCTTTTCATCTCCTTCCGTTTTTGGCGGGAACGTGATTAATTATGATGAGTTCGAAACGTCTTTTCTCATCTTAGTATAAATAGGTGACTTTCGAGTTCGTCATTTTTCCTTTATACTTGCTTATAGTTCATAGTCATTCTCTTGCTTAGTCGTTCATCATATAAAGTTTTCCTTTTATCGACTTATATCCTTCGAGAGTCTGAAAATATGGCTTCTTTGAGAAAATCTTTTTCTTTCTCGAGGGAGAATGTTGCTCCTAATAACGAGGAGGAGTTGCGCTCCAATCATTTGGGCGAACAATCTGCGATTTCTGAATTCGTTGTTCCTATAGAAGATACTTTTAAAGTACAGATCCTTTCTGACGCAGAGGTTGCTGCCCGAGCCAAAAAGGGAAAAGGTACTGCTCCTCAAATTTCTGAACCAATTGAGGACCTAGCTTGTGCTTATACGGTGGATACTTTTCCGGAGGTCGTGAACAATTATGCCAAATATTTCCCGGAGGGTTCCGAGATAATTCTTTCTTCCCCTTCTGATAGGGTCACTTTACCACCGGAAGGATGTCGCGCCTTTTATACGGCTCACTTTAATAGCGGCCTCCGTCTTCCGTTATCTCCCCTGTTCCTTGATGTCTTGAGAATATTTAGTGTGTCCTTGACACAATTAGTTCCAAATTCCATGGCTTTCCTGGTTTGCTTTTCTGTCCTGATGATCGCGAAAGGGTTTAAACCTTCCTTTCGTAACTTTACACAACTTTTCCGGTTCAACATTTCAAGTTCTTCTAATCGCGGGTATTTCTTCGCCAGTCAGAGACCTAGTCGAGCGATCTTTGACGCCCCCATTTCTAGCAACCCTTTTTGGAAATCTCACTTTTTCTTTGTTCGCCCCCCACCTCATCTTCGTTCGGCGGATGGTTCGACTATTTCCTTCTCGTGGGATCATGATTTCAAATGGGTATATGGAGGTCGCTTGCCGACTGGTGAATTCGTTCCTGACGATGCTCAGTTTATCGCTGAAATCCCCGATATGCGTGCAAACAAATATCAGAGTGCTCTTCTGATTGGGGAAAGTTTCCTTCGTAAAGCGGGATTGAGTGTTCATACTTTTCCAATCGGTTCATCATTGGAATCACTGGGTAAGGATTTTACTTTAATTTAGTGTTACGATAATATCTTCTTATATGTAGGGAAACTAACTTTATTTTGTTTCTTGTTCAGCTCATATGGTAGAAAATTCTCGACATTCTTCAAAGGGAAAAATGGTGTTATCCAAATCCTCTAAATCTACAGAGAATAACCCGATCGAGCAGAGAGCTTCTCGGAAGAGAAAGCTGGATAGACGTAAAGGCAATTCTGAAGTACCTGAGAAGGACTACGGTATTATTCTTGGTATACGGTGGAAGATAATTGAAATTGGAAGGCTTTACAGATTCGAGCTTCCATTGTGATGTAGGCGATTTCAAGTAAACATCTGGATACGTATTCTGCATCAATGGTGGTGCGGTAAGCTGGAAAAGCTCCAAGCAAAAAACTACATGAGATTCAACCACCTAAGCAGAATACATTGCCACATGTGAAAGCAACAAAGGAAGGTGTTTGGATGAAAAACTTCATCCAAGAATTGGATGTGATATCTAGCATTGCTGAGCCCAATACTATCTTCGACGATAATAATGGGGCAATAACGCAAGCAAAGGAGCCGAGATCTCATCAGAAATCCAAGCACGTACTCAGACGATATCATTTGATAAGAGATATCATTGGTAGAGGAGACATTAAGATGGAACGTGCCGACTTAGAAGATAACACCGCAGACCCGCTAACGAAGTCACTGCCTCAAAAGGCATTCGAGAAACATCTGCTTAAGATGGGACTCAAGAACATAGGAAGTTGGCTATAGGCCAAGTGGGAGGTCCGGCAAGCCAACTGTATGGCTGTCATTTAATGTAATAAATGAAGGAACTATTCAATTTAGAATAATAAATGCACTTTATCATATGGTCAACTTTATTTTATGTAATAATTATCTACGCATAAGGATAGAAGTCCTTAGATCACAGGGCTATGGGAAAACCCATGGCTGATCTCTAAGGCCGTGATCTAGAATATATTCAAGAGTCGTAGAATCCAATCGAGATAGGACATCGTTGGATTCGGTTAGACTCTGACTATTGTGTATACTCCGTTGAACTGGAGAACACTGGGATCCACGAGCGTGACTGGGATAGTCGATACACTTAAGTGGGTGACTTGCTGGGATGGCAAGTGCACGGAATACCCCAATTAGGAAATAACTTAACATGGAAGCGGTAGTCGCATATCGGGGTTGAAGTTATTCCAATTTACGATAGTATAAGAGGAAAGATCCCTAATACTTGAGGTGATAGGGTTTATTTGGTATGAGAACGTCTGTACTTAGATATGAGTTCCGACTAACTAGAGATTATCAAAAAGTCTCTGTTCATATTGGGTATAGAAGGACTCGTATGCAGGTTCATATCATCAACAAAGGATCCATTGACCTGACTTGATAGGTTGGGAATTTCTCCTATGGATTTCTTTGAGAAATTAATTATGGTAAAAATCCTTGGCCAAGGTATCTGACGACTTTATGAAAGTAGCTCATAAAGATAAAGTCAAAGAGAATTATTTCGAGACCAAAATGCATAAGGTCAAGACTAAAGAAAAGGGAACCGATGAAAAATCCATGCCCTTAAAGTCTCAACTGGGAGATTGATCGATGGAGAGATTATGTTGTATTTGGAAATTGTAAATGATTAAAAGGTTCACTGAATTAATCCATCAGTGATTGGGCTCCATGGGCTTGTGGCCAGACATCGACCGTGGAGTGTGGGAGAATTCCCAAATTGTCAGGGGTGCTAACTTTGGAATGATCAGTCGACAGAGTGTTCGATCGATTTAGAGTATTTAATACTTGAATAATTAAATAAATATTTAATTATAACCCACAACCAATTATGTGGTGAACCCACGGGGGCATACACAATATACATAAAGCGAAAGCGAGAAAAGGAAGAACAATTGGGTCGGCCGAATCGACTGGGTCGACTGGGTTTATTGGGTTGATTGGGTCGGCTGGGTCGACTGGGTCAATTGGGTCGACCCAATTTGAGCTAACATGATCCGATTGGAATTTGATCAAGACTGTAAAGTAAATTGGAATTTAATTTGTGAGTTAATTAATTAAATTGGCTTAGAGTCTAATTTAATTAAATGTGAGAGAAATAAATTAGTTGGGCCATTTAATTGGGAAATTAAATAAAGACCCAATTAATTAAATCAAGTATGGGCCATGAATTAATTAGAAGACTTAGTCTTCTAATTAAAAGGGCCATGACCCATGTAGGAGACTTAGAGTCCTAATCCTAGTAGGATTAGGTTAATGAGATACCTATAAATAGGAGACTTGATGTCATATCTCAAACACACAACTCAAGAGCCAAAAAGCCTAAGTCAAGAAAAAATTTCTTTCACTTTCTCCTCTAGAAATCGGCCAAACACCCCTCCATTTGGAAGAATTTTTCGTTTTCGATTTTAGCTCCTAAGTCGTTCTCTAACTCTAGATCTTAATATGTTCTATGTTCTAGCCGATTAGGATATATTAATTTTCGTGATATTATGGTGTATCAACTCGTAGAGGCGCAACTCGTGGGGCGCTACAAGAGGGCTTAGGTCAAAGAGAATTATTTTGAGACCGGAATGCATAAGGTCAAGACTAAAGAATAAGGAACCGATGAAAAGTCCATACCATTAGGTCTCGACTGGGAGATTGATCGATGGAGAGATTATGTCGTATATGGAAATTGTAAATGAGTTAAAAGGTTCACTGAATTAATTCACTAGTGATTGGGCTCCATGGGCTTGTGGCCAGACATCGACCGTGGAGTGTGGGAGAATTCCCAAATTGACAGGGGTGCTAATTTTGAAATGATCAGTCGACAGATTATTCGATTGATTTAGAGTATTAAATACTCGAGTAATTAAATAAATATTTAATTATAACCCACGGAAATTTATGTGGTGAACCTACGGGGGTATACATAATACACATGAAGCGAAAGCGAGGAAAAGAAGAACAACTGGGTCAACCGAATAGACTAGGTTGATTGGGTCGACTGGGTCGACTGGATCGACTGGGTCGACTTGATCGACTGGGTCGACTAGATCAACTGGGTCGATTTAGTTGACTGGGAAAGTGATTCGACTGGAATTGGATCAAGATTATAAATTAAATTGAAATTTAATTTGTAAGTTAATTAATTAAATTGGATTTAATTATTTATAGGAAGATTGAATTAAATAGACTTAAGAGTCTACTTTAATTGATTGGGGGAGTAATTAATTAATTGGGCCATTTAATTGAGAAATTAAATAAAGTCTAATTAAATTAATTATTGAGTGGGCCATGAATTAATTAGAAGACTTAGTCTTCTAATTAAAAGGGCCATGGCCCATGTAGGAGACTTATAGTCATAATCCTAGGAGGATTAGGTTAATGAGATACCTATAAATAGGAGACTTGATGTCATATCTCATACACACAACTCAAGAGCCAAAAAGCCTAAGTCAAGAAAACACTCTCTTCTTCTCTCCTCATAAAAATCGGCCGAACCCTGTCTTCCATTTGGAAGAATTTTTCGTTTTCGAAGTTAGCTCCTAAGTCGTTCTCTAACCCTAGATCTTAATATACCCTATGTTCTAGCCGATTAGGATATATTAATTTTCGTGATATTATGGTGTATCAACTCGTAAAGGCGCAAATCGTGGGGTGCTACTACAGGGCTTAGGATCGACCCACCTGAGGGAGAAACGCAACTTTGCTAGCTACTTGGATTTGCAAGGAGTCAGGTATAATTTGGATCTAATTATTCTGGTCGTTTCATTTATTCATATATATACAATCAGTTTAGTATCCTGGCAAGATTCCGTAAGAGGCCCTAAAATTTTAAAATTCCGCTGCTTGTAGGGCTATTTATCTTACCGGATCCCAACAGATTGGCCATCCATGGAGAAGGTATTTGTGATGAATCACTATCAAGCCCCGCTTGAGGTCTCTCTCATCGAGCTATCGAACATGAAACAACTGACAGGACAGTCAGTAGAGGAATATATGAAAAAGTTTATCAGGGCCAGAGTTTTTTGTGCCATACCTTTGCCAGAAAAGAATGTATCAAAATTGCCATACATGGCATGCATTTCAAGCTAAGGAAGATCATGATGGCCTAATATCTTGAGGACCTATTTGAGTTGACCGATCACGCGGTCCGATATGAACGAGTGCCGATAGACGAAAACGGTCGACAACCAAGAGGAAACTACTAACAAGTAGGGATGGCAGATTCAAACGAAGAGCAGATCAACAGACCGATAGAACAGCCAGGTATTGAGATCAGGTTAGGTGAAGTGGTCTGTCCAAAGAACACTATTTATCAGGCTCTTGCGAAGCCCAAAGAGCTTCAACCGACAATCAAAGTACCAAACAACTTGGTAAGAAGAGATGCTGAATACAAGACAGACAGGGAGAGGCGCTATTCGTTTGACGTCTCCAAAACTGAGGCCATATTCGATCAACTGTTGGTCGATAAAATTCTCAGGCTGAAAGGGGACCATGTGATACCATCGCCAATGAAAATCTCGGGTAAGACTTACTGCAACCATTATGTTTGGACTCACTTTACCAATGAATGCCTAGTTTTCAGGTGGATGGTACAGGATCATCTCGATAAGGGAATTTTGAGATTCGCCCCAGATTGGAATATCACTAAGCCGATGACGGTTGATACCAATCCTGTAACATCCCTACTAAATAAATTAATTGAAGTGGTAGAAATAAAAATAGTTTATACCATTTTCATAAGTAAATAGGTGAAAACTTTGTTTCACCAAACAAGACTTAAGGTAAGAAAAATCTAGACAATAAAACTTTTACCCCAACCTCTTAACATTATTACAACAAAGCCATTCTTCCTTCTTATTTAAGATAACTATAGAGTCATTGAATAGGGCATACTTTCTTCCAAACCAGTTAAGAAAACGTCCATAAGAGCTTAAGAATTCTAGGAAGAAGTAGAACCAAGCCAAGGTAATAAATCTTCTCCTAACTTGTGAGCCTGAAGTTCTTTTCTTTTATACCTAATATCTAACTGAAAACTTTTGATTCCAGTTAATATTTGAATCAATTTAAAGTTGGAAAGAAGTAGGTTCAAGTCTTGTATAAATCCATCACTTAGAAAGGAAGTTATTAAGGTAAACTTACAATCTACACAATTCTGCGCAGTGTTATTGTTTAGCCTATAAGTTGAGTTCGGTTTGGAATTTTTAGAATATGTTTGTTGGGTTGGAAAGAAGACAAAATTTGGTGTGTTCAAGTAGTATTTTGGTCTGCCATGTCCAGTTCATATGCCGGAGGTGGCTCGATTTCAGAACAGCTCAAACAGGGGAGTTAAATTCACTAGGACTATTTTGGGGTTTTGAGTGTTTATGTTTATTTTTGACTCATCTTATGATATAATTTTACTTTTCATAACCTTATAATATCTTCTGTTAATTTATGGCTTTTATGTTATGAAAAAGGGCTAACCTTTGTATTTACCTTCTATTAACTAGTTGAAAAGAGAAATTGTTAATCAACCTATCATGAATTCCTTTTGAACTTTTGCTGGAAACTTTAATAAGTGCTTACTTAAATTAGGTCCGGAGAATACGATCGAACCAAGTTAACAAGATAGAATTGAACTTCGGGTGAGGCCTCTCGTTCTTTCTTCAGCCCTCTTGGCACACCGCCCTGAGAACAAGAACAACTTTGATATTCTAAATTTCATATTATTCCAAAGCACAAACTCATTCTATTATATATATGTTCTACTTTCTGACATGATTGAGCCCCTTCTTAACATAACATGTTCTTGTTGATTCTGATTGTGCTTCACACCTATTTCGACATTCCAAGGACTTCCCTCATTTGTTTCATCCGATCTAGTAGGAAATATTATCCCGAGTTATGGATTATGTCTATCTTTTGTTATGTTACTATCACCCTTGGGGACGCCCTTGGGAAGTTGGGCCCTGGGACTAACAAAGTTGACGGCTGGGCGACATCGGGCCGTCGGTATATGATCTCTATGATTAGTACCCCTTTGTGGTTTAGTTACGGGTAAGTGATCCGAACTGAACTGACATGCACCCGGGCTTGTCCTCTGTTTTTGTTTGGCGAGGTCGCTCCTCGTAGGGAGGTGTAAAGTGGATAAGATTTGTACTTGATTTTTTTTTTTTTACCGAGTAAGAACAAGAAGTTCTGAATTTCGTTCTCCTTAATCCTTGATCGTATAAATAATGCTTCATATACTCTCTAATTTTTCTATTACTCTCTAGTTCACTATCCATATTCTTGTTAATACGTATATAACTTTGTTTTGCCACCACAATTCCTCACTATGTCGAACAAGACTTACACCTCTTTCTATTGTTGTTCTTTTCTCAGATTGACTTTGGAAACTAAGAATCAAGAGATGAAGAATGCGAGATAATTGTTGAGTTTCATAAGTCATATATGTAAACACTTTATTATCATATGTTAGTTTTCAACATATTAAGTGCTAGGTTTGGATTCTCTTTTGGATTGTAATACGTAAAGTAGGAGAAAGTGACTAATATGCGTTACTTTAAATATGAGTCACTCTTTGTTTTTAAATGTTGTAAGTCTAGAACTTCCGCTGTATAGATTATAATTATAGTACTTATCTTATACCATGGAATGTTCTGTTAGAATTGACACACGACCCATTCAATTAAATCGACATTTACAAGTGTTAAGTCAATTGAGTTAGTCGGGCGTTACAGAGTGGTATCAGAGCGACAAGCTATAAGTCAGGGATACGGTTCTTGAAAAATAAGGTTTGTTAAACATAGATATTAGATTCTGATTGATTATTTGGAACTTGACATTTATGTGTTAAACTTTATATTTCCGAAAGTCAGTACCAAGTATTTTTTCTATTTATTATGATCTCATGTTAATTATGTTCTGATATATTAAAGACTTGATTCCTATGCCACATGATGGCTGATCGAAATTATAGTAATGGCTTACCTTTAACCAATGGACATTATGGACCACCACGTACTGTACATCTCCGTAGAAATGCTCCTATTATGACTTTCACTCCCCAGGGTACCGAATTGATTGGGCATTACCCCGATCATGTTGTACGCAGCATGGAAAATGATAGAGACAGAGTAATGAATGAAAAGGAAGAAATTCTCGCTGCATATGTGAGACAAGGCTCCCAGTTAGTAGATTTGCAAAATGAACGAACACTACTCCAAGACCAAGTATAAGCAATGCGAGAAAATCTTCTCGAATTTCAGCGTGATTTAATGGGAATTTCAGCAGCTTGGGAAGCCCAAACACATGCTCGCACTCAAGAAAGAAACCATACAGTATTCGAGCTTCAAAGGTACATAGATACGGTACTAGGAATTTTGCGCAACGAAGTGGAGCACACTATGTTTCTAGCCGAAGGACATGATCATCTGGGAAATCTGATTGAGTTATTGAGAAGAAAAAACTCCGACTATTATGACTTGATCGATACGGCTCGCCTTAGAGCTCAAACGATAACTTACGGAGCATTGTTTGGCCAAAATGATGAAGTAAGTTTTCCAGGGATACAAGTGGCAACAGGAGAAGAACCTTCTACAAACATCCGTCAACAAAATCATGCTTTCGATCCATCAATGGAATATATACAGCAAGGTATTTTGCTTGGAGAAGGGGTTGAAGTAGGAGAAGTTGGACAAATTGTACCACCCGTGGCTAATTTTCAAAATGAGGAAGAACCAGAGGAAGATCCAGCCTGGATGTATGAATTAACTGATATAGATCAAGAAGAAGGGGCTGATTTGAGGAATGCAGATGATGGGACGGTTAGTGGAGCGGAGATACCCGAACCACCACGTACCATCCCATGATCTTTACACGACTAGCTTGTCACTAGTTTTCCTTTTAGTGACAAGTTAGAATTTTGTTTGTCTAGTATTTTCTCTAGAATTAACTATAACTTAGGAGATAATTAGACACTTGACTAGTTAATGTAAAACCTTAATGATACTCTTTAGATATATACTAATATTAGTATAACTATATAGGCTAGTACTCAAGTTAACTCTTTTTGTCTTAGTCTTGGAATCTAATATCCTTAGAGTTAACATTAGAATATATGAGTTTTGCTATGTAATCCATGTATGTTACTATGGCACAATATTTCATAGGGATGCATTTTGCATAACCATTTTGTATTTTACTAGGCTATAATAGTATTGTCATAATATGAGTACATCAAATCATATGTAACAATACATTTAATACACTAACACATCTACTTTCCTTAGAATGGTGCGAACAAGGAATCAAACTACACCCACCAGTCCACGAGCTACACCACCATTAAGTACTCAAGCAAACCCGGCACCAACTCCAGACGAAAATGATCCCAATCAAGGACAAAACTTTGCTAATATAGGACCTACCATGGCACAACCCTTCCATAGAGATGGAGTACCAGACCTCACGCAAATGTTTCAATTTATGCATCAATATATGCAATTTTGTCAACAACAAACACATGCCAACGACTCCACTAATACATTAGTTTATCCGACTATGGATCAAACACTTGAGAGGTTTCTTCGTTTCCAAACCCCAAAATTCTTTGGAGAACCCAATGATCACAAGGCAGAATTATAGCTTTCCGAAATAGATAATATTTTTAATGTACTAGATTACACCGATGCGCAAAAAATAAATTTTGGCACATTTCGGTTAGAGGATTCAAATAGACATTGCTGGAGAACGGTGGAACAACGATGGCAACATGATAATACCCTTCGTACTTGGGAGAATTTTGTAAGAAAGTTTAATTCTAAATACATTCCTCAAGTTGTGCAAAGCCGTCATGAAAGAGAATTCCTACACTTAACCCAAGGTACAATGACTGTGTCCCAATATGAAGATCGGTTTACTAAACTGATTAGGTATGCTCCACATTACCAAAATGATGAGGTCAGAAAGGTGAGGAAATTTATTGAAGGACTAAATTTGGAATTACGATGGGGCAATAATTTCTACAGACACCACTAGTTACACCCATACAGTAGAAAAAGCATTGCAAGTAGAGTCGGAGATGAAAGAGTTAATGAAGGTTGAAGAACAACTCAAAAGAAATCATCCATCTAGCTCTAGATGGGATAATGTAGGAAAATTCAATCAAGGGAATAAAATTTCAAAAATAGTTCATGGGGATCTCAAGAAGAATAATAATACGAAGACAAGATCTGCTACTAACCAAATGAGATCGACAATGAGAGGGCCATGTAACTTTTGTGGCCACCCAAGCCACAATGAGAAAGCTTGCTGGAAAAAGAATGGACGATGTATCGCATGTGGTAGTGACCGACATCTTATCAAAGATTGCCCAAGGGCGAAGAATAGCGCCACAACACCACAAGCAAAGCAAGGTGTACAATCAATTAGCCAAACTGGAAGACCTAAGGTCCCTGCTCGTGTTTACGCATTGGATGCCAATGAGGAAGTACTTGACCCAATGACCGTGGTGGAAGGTAAAATCCATATACTTGGCAAAATTGGCAAAGCTCTATATGATCCTGGAGCTACCCATTCTTTTATTGCTACTTCTTTTTCAACCAACATGTCCTTGGAATTTGAAAGAATGTCTTATACTTTTGAAGTAAGTACGCCTATGGGTATTAGTATGACTACGAATTTGGTTTGTAAAGCATGCCCAATTATGATAGACGGTGTTAATTACCCGACCGACTTAATCCAACTAAACATCCAAGGATACGATGTCATCCTAGGGATGGATTGGCTGTACTAACACCAAGCCGAACTAAATTGTTATACCAAAGAGATAAAACTTAACAAGACTACACCAAGAGAACTCGAGGTTAGCCAGAAGAAACAACAACCAATACCAATCATCTCGGCAATTGAAGCAAGGGAAATACTGCAAGATGAAGGCTATGGATTCTTGGCTTATTTGATAAATAAGCCCAAAGACATAATTCAAATAGAGGAAGTTCCGGTAGTAAATGAGTTCGTAGATGTATTTCCTGAGGAACTAATTAATTTACCTCCGGATCGCGAGATTGAATTTGTCATTGAAACTCTACCCGGGGCAGCACCTATCTCAAAAACTCCTTACCGTATGGCTCCTGCTGAGTTAAAAGAATTGAAATCTCAGTTACATGATCAGATTGAATGAGGGTTCATTCGACCTAGTTCCTCCCCTTAGGGAGCACCAGTCTTGTTCGTTAAAAAGAAAGACGGATCTCTTCGATTGTGCATCGATTATCGAGGACTGAATAGCGTCACTATAAAGAATAAGTACCCTTTACCACATATCGATGAACTATTTGACCTATTACAAGGATCACATGTGTACTCAAAGTTGGATCTTAGACAAGGTTACTATCAATTGAAAATTCAAGAGAAAGATGTCCCAAAAATTGCTTTTAACTCAAGATATGGCCATTTTGAATTTCTAGTTATGCCATTTGGGTTAACAAATGCACCAGCAGCTTTTATGGATATGATGCACCGAATATTCAAACCTTTTCTAGACAACTTTGTTGTAATATTCATAGATGATATCTTGGTATTCTCATAGACGAAGGAAGAGCATGCACAACATCTCAGGATAGTACTAAAGACTCTGAAAGAGAATAAGCTTTAGGCCAAATTTAGTAAATGTGAATTCTGATTGGAACGAGTAGCGTTCTTAGGACATGTGATATCCAATGCTGGTATTGAAGTTGATCCTTCTAAAGTAGAAGCAATTGTCAATTGGAAACAACCAACAAATGTTACTGAAGTACGTAGCTTTTTGGGACTAGCTGGTTATTACCGCAAATTTGTTAAGGACTTCTCTAAAATTGCGGCACCATTAACACAATTTACCCAAAAGCAATGTAAGTTTATATGGAGCGATAAATGTGAATCAAGCTTTCAAGAGCTCAGGCGGAGATTGACAACCGCCCCCATACTAGCTTTACCCAAAGGTCCGTGTGGATTTGTTATCTATACAGACGCATCAAAAGAAGGTTTTGGATGTGTACTGATGCAGAATGAGAGGGTGATTGTATATGCTTCAAGGAAACTAAAACTACATGAGCAAAATTACCCACTCACGACCTAGAATTGGGAGCAATCGTGTTTGCTTTAGCAAAATGGAGACATTACCTGTACGGGACAACTTTTGTAGTATACAATGACCACAAAAGTTTGAAATACTTGTTCACTCAGAAAGAATTAAACATGAGGCAGAGCAGGTGGAGGAAATTCCTTGAAGACTATGATTGTTCAATTTTATATCATCCTGGAAAGGCTAATGTAGTAGCCGATGCCTTAAGTCGAAAGGCAAAGATTCAAAATATCAAAGGAAAAGAACAAACATACGTGAAAGCTATGATATGTATGCAAGCTCGTAGATGATTGACCAATTTAGATATGCAACCCGAATGGTGCACTCAAATTCGAAAAGCTCAACACGAAGATGAAGATATTAGAAAACAAATGAAATTCGTGGAAAAGAAATTAGATTCAAAATTTGACATGGATCGATCAGGTATACTACGATTCCAATATCGAGTTTGGGTTCCAAAAACTATGCGAAAAGAATTGATGGAAGAAGCACATAGAGCAAGGTACACAGTTCATCCTGGAGGTACTAAAATGAACTAGGACTTAAAGAAACAATTTTGGTGGAATGGAATGAAGCGTGACATTGCTGACTATATAAAGAAATGCATGACTTGTCAATTGGTAAAAGCTGAACATCAACATCCTGCCGGAAAACTGCAACCACTCCCGATACCTGACTGGAAATGGGATCAAATTACTATAGATTTCGTAACAGGTCTACCAACTGTAAGAAATGGATGCAACAGTATTTGGGTTATTGTGGATAGGCTTACTAAGTCGGCTCACTTTTTTCCTGTAAAGACAAACTACAATGTGGAAACATTGGCTGAGTTATACAAGAAAGAGATCATTAGACTACATGGTTACCATCTAGTATAATTTCAGACAGGGATCCTAAATTTACTTTGAAGCTATGGAAACAGTTACAGGAAAATCTTGGAACTAAGCTGAAATTCAGTACAGCCGCACATCCTGAAACAGATGGACAGTCAGAGCGAGTTATTGCCTTTTTAGAGGACATGTTGAGAGCATGCGTGTTGGACTTCAAAGGTAGTTGGGACCAACATTTACCACTTATAGAATTCGCATACAATAATAGTTATCATGCTTCCATTCAAATGGCACCATACGAAGCTTTATATGGCAGAAAATGTCGCTCTCCACTCCATTGGGATTTGGACGAGTGGCGAGCAACTTCAAACGGCTCACTTAGAGCGATAAGACTAGAGATTATTCAGGAAGCCATTGATAAGGTACAAATAATCAAACAAAGAATAAAAGTTGCACAAGACCGACAAAAAAGTTATGCCGATCGCCATAGAAGAGATCTAGAATTTGATATAGGAGACAAAGTATTTCTAAAAGTATCACCCAGGAAAGGATTCAAAAGAATAGGGAAAGGTGGAAAATTAAATCCACGTTATGTAGGACCTTTTGAAATCGTTGAGCGAATAGGAAAATTGGCCTACAAATTAGATTTACCCCCAAATCTTACTGGAATTCATAACGTGTTCCACGTATCACAACTGAGAAAATACAAGTCAGACGAATCCGACATTTCTAGAACCCGATTGTCTACAAATAGAAAGTGATCTATCATACCAAGAAATACCAGTTCAAATCCTTGATCAAAAGTTCCAGGAGCTTCGCAACCGCAAGATACCTTTGGTAAAAGTATTATGGAGAAATCAAAATGTAGAAGAAGCAACATGGGAACGAGAAGAAGAAATGAGGAAGCATCATCCTGAACTCTTCACTTCAGGTTAGAATATGGAGACCAGATTTCTGTAAGAGTGGGAGATTGTAACATCCCTACTAAATCAATTAATTGAAGTGGTAGAAATAAAAATAGTTTATACCATTTTCATAAGTAAATAGGTGAAAACATTGTTTCACCAAACAAGACTTAAGGTAAGAAAAATCTAGACAAGAAAACTTTTACCCCAACCTCTTAACATTATTACAACAAAGCCATTCTTCCTTCCAATTTAAGATAACTATAGAGTCATTGAATAGGGCATACTTTCCTCCAAATCAGTTAAGAAAACGTCCATAAGAGCTTCAGAATTCTAGGAAGAAGTAGAACCAAGCCAAGGTAATAAATCTTCTCCTAACTTGTGAGCCTGAAGTTCTTTTCTTTTATACCTAATATCTAACTGAAAACTTTTGATTCCAGTTAATATTTGAATCAATTTAAAGTTGGAAAGAAGTAGGTTCAAGTCTTGTATCAATCCATCACTTACAAAGGAAGTTATTAAGGTAAACTTACAATCTACACAATTCTGCGCAGTGTTATTGTTTAGCCTATAAGTTGAGCTCGATTTGGAATTTTTCAAGTAGTATTTTGGTCTGCCATGTCCAGTTCATATGCCGGTGATGGCTCGATTTCAGAACAGCTCAAACAGGGGAGTTAAATTCACTAGGACTGTTTTGGGGTTTTGAGTGTTTATGTTTATTTTTTACTCATATTATGACATAATTTTACTTTTCATAACCTTGTTCCAAATTCCACCCCTGAGACCATTTGTGCTGCCCATGCAGACTTACTTTTCATAACCTTATAATATTTTCTGTTAATTTATGGCTTTTATGTTATGAAAAAGGGTGTTGATCCCAAGTGGTCAGATGAGGTCTAGAGGGGGGGGGGGGGTGAATAGACCTCTGAAAATTTTTGAACTTAAAAACTTTTCAGTCTTCTGTCAGCAGACTAAGCTGATGAAGAACAGTAAGCAGACTAAGCTGATCGTGAACAAATCTTTGATCAGCAGACTGACCACTCTTCTTACAATGACTTAGCTGTTTTTCAGCAAAACAGTTTTCAAAGAGTATACTTGCAGCGGATTATTTGAAAGTGTTTTTCACAAGTAAACTAAGTTCTAAAAGATTTTATCCCCAGTTAGAAACTCCTTATAAAATCTTTTGATTGATTCAAAGTGTTTAAAATGCAAACCTTTTAAAATATGCAAGAAAACTTTAAATGCAAGATAACAGAAAGAATTTTTATAGTGGTTATATGGATAAAAATCCTTTAGTCCACTCTTCCAGATCACTTAGATTCTGGGTTATACTATAATCACACATATTACAATATTTCTCCACTTACACCTAAACAACAAATGTAAAGGCTATAAGCTCACAATAGGAAGTCACTCAGAAATCCTATCCTCTAAAGTAGAATCACTCACAAAGATGGATTCTCACTTCGCACAACACTCAGCTATTACAGAATCACTCAGATAATGTTTTTCTGTTTTCTTCAACTGGGTTTCTGTCAACAGATGACTTCCACCAGACGAGTGAGCTGTTCGAGCTTTTGAGACTTAGAAAAATTCTGCTTCAAAATCGAAATCTCTGATTGTTGTTGTTGTTGCTCGATTGAAATTCAGCTCTATTTATACATGGAGATGAAAATATGACCGTTGAAGGCAAATCACAATTCAACTCCATCATTCAGCTCTTTTGAAACGGCTCCCTGCAGCAATCCGTACAGTGTACAGTACTTTCTGTCCATCACATTTAATGCTGCATTAAATGCACTCTGCTGATACGAGGATATCTTCAATCATTTGCCATTACTACCCTTCTCTTTCAGCATTTATTACACCAAGTGCATTTATTACCGTTGAACTGATCTCATGATCTCTTCCACTCTGCTGATCGAAGCAACCCTTCTGATAGGTACTCTGCTGATCAAATACTGAACTAATCTGATTTGACTCGACTGATGACCTACCCTTCTGTTTGCTGTTTCAGCAAGAGATCACTAGTCTTCTGGTCTTTGAACTCTTCTGATATCTTCTTTACTTGTTCAAAGATCCTTCCAAGGGAACTAAGCTTTCCATACTTAGCTGATTATGATGTTTTGGAAATCATCAAAACCTTCCCTTAAATTCTGACTTCTTTCATCTTCATCTTCATCCAACACTTTCTCCCTTTTTGATGATGACAAAACTCCAGCTAAGTACCTGTACCTAAACTAAAGTTTTGATCCTCAAAAATTTCTGAGACAGAAATAGTATGTTGGATTTAAACTTGCAATTTTATAGATGATTGAACTGATTACAGATTACAAGTTTTGAAGAATGAAAAGTGCAAAGTACTTTTTAAAAAGATTACAAGGATTTTAAGATAAAAGGAAATCTAGCCTAAACTAGTTTTCTTCCTTCTTCTCTTCTTCAGCTTCCTTGTCCTCTTTATCAGATTCTTCATCAGATAACTTAGAAGTCTCAGCTTCCAGCTCTTCAAAGAACCTTTTTCTTAGCAGCTCTATCTTTTTATATTTTACATCAGGGTCAAGCTGTTCTTCAGCTGAATCTTTGGCAGCAGCTAGTTCCTTATCAGACTTGGCTTTTACTTCAGATTCTTCAAATTCAGCTTGCTCTTCTTCTGTAATTCTCTCATCTGTTGGTCTGCTTGATTCTTCCATATTTCTTTCAGTGTCACCACCAGATTCTTCCAACACTTCAGTTGCTTCAGCTTGGTTATCTTCTTCCTTTTCAAGAGAAGGACCAACTTTCTTCTGTCCAAATACCCTTTCTTCCCCCTTTTTGTCATCATCAGCAGGGTTGATTGGATATTTTGGCACAACTGGTGTAATTAGAAGTGAATCACAGAGAAGCTTGATGTTCTCTTCCATAGCATTGATCTAAGCTTGCTGTCTGAGTTGATTGGCCTTGAAATTTCTCACTTCCTTGAGCAGATCTTCTCCTTGATCACCTAATTGAATTTGAGTTCCCAAAATCCAATTTGATGAAGCAGTGAAGTCTTTCATCATATTTTCCATGACTTCATCTTCTGCTCGGAGGGCCGTTTCAACTGTTTGTTCAATCTGTTTCCAACCTTCAGTAGTGCTCTGAGTCCGTCTTCTAAGTATATCCATATCTTGACAGATGGATTTAACATTCTGAGCAGTGTCTTCTATCAGATCGGTTGGGACAGCAGCAGCTTTCTGATTTGGTTGTTTGACAGCAGCTAACACTTCTGCAGCTAATTCTTCCTTCATATCCTTCAAAGAGTTGGTGATCATTTGTTGGATGGAGTCCAACAGATTTGTCTGAGCACTTTGAGAAGTTGAAGGCATATTTGTTGTAGCAGGAAGTGTTTCTTTGATAAGTTGCTCTGTTGGTTGAGTTATTAATGCAAGAGACTGATCTGCTGGACTACCAGCATGGCTTGGAGTGCTTTCCTTCTCCTTAGCTTGATCATCTCCTTCAGCAGCAACTTCTTTGTCCTTAATCTGATCTGCTGGAATTGCTTCTTCTTTCTTTGAATCATCAGCAGCATCAGACTTATCACCCTGTGCTTTGTTCTGATCAGATGGGTCTGATGTACCCTCTTTTTGCTCTGGTTGATCAGAAGACTCTGCTTTTTCTTTATCAGCAGGGAATATAATCTTCTTGACGGTCTCAACTGTCTTCATCATTCCTTCATTGTCCACAGCTGACCTGTTGGAAATCCAAGTAAAATTATCAAGAGGAATAAAAGTGGATGAAGGTTCCTCAGGAAGCTCTTCATAAGGTTTGATATTTGGCCCGTAGACAATGTGTTTGATGTTTGGAAGAGGGACCATTGAGCTTGGTTGTCCCCTTAACTTCCTTGATTTCTTTGCCCAAAGCTCCATTGCTTGAGCAACAGCCAACTTTATAGATCTTTCCTTGAGGTCTTCAGATTCCTCATAGTCTTCAGGAATTGATTGGAAGATCTTCTTGGCTTCAGCCTTTACTATGTGACTTATCTTTAGCCTCAACTTGTCCAGAAAGAATTCTGAATCAAGTGCTTGAATTAGAGAACCTGTCTCAAGCCACTTCAGTACCCATGCTTCTTCAGCATTAAAGGCTTTCCATTTTATCATTTCAGCTGGACTCTTTGTCAGTCTGAATTCCCTCCACCTGTTATATCTGATCTTTTCAGCATTGAACTGTGTCAGGCGGTTTATCCTTTCATTTTCAGCATCAAGCCTTCTGAGAAATTCTTCAAAAATTGCAGGATCATCCCTGACAATTTCAAGAGATAGTCTGACTTCTTCTCTTCTTTTTGGATTTAATTTTGGTGCAGGCATAGCTGGTATTGGTTTGTTTGGATCTCTTTGTCCACCAATAACTATCCCACCACTATGCTGATGACCATGAGCATCTTTGGTGCTTGCTTCAATGGCAGCAGCCAACTCTGCTGCCTCAACAACATCCCTCTGCTCTTGAGTCATTTTGCTGGCTTCTTCCTCCAGCCTTTTAAGCTCTAAGCTTTTCTGCCTTTCTTCTTCTGCTTTCTCAGCAGCTATCCTCTGCTTTTCAGCAGCATCTTGTCTTTTCTTTTGTGCAGCAGTTAAGTAAGTGGCAATCTTGCCAGTCCTCTTTCTTCTGGATCCAGGACTCTCAACTGCTTGAATAGGGGTTGCAGCAACTGGAGTAGGGTGCAGCAACAGTGTATCTCCTTCTTGTGTTGTACTAGTCTGCTGTGCTTCTTCAACTTCAGCAGATAGTGCAGCAGACGAGTCTTCTGTTGACATTCCAACTTCAGAAACAACTTCAGCTTCAGCAGCATCAATCTTAGCAGCTTGAACAGCAGGTTCTTCAATTGTTACAGGTCTTTCTGCTTCTGCTGTTGTTTCTCTAACAGTTGCAACAGGCTCTTCAGAGAAGGTGACCTTTCTCTTAGCCTTTGACTTTGCAATCCTTTTGGCAGGGGGGTTGGCAGTAGGAGGTCCCCTTGCCTCACTCTTTGTTCTCATCCTCTTCAACCTTTGAAGAGGAATTTCTTCCTCAGACTCTGTCCTTTCAGGAGAAGAGTCAGTCCTCATCTGCTCAATCTCCTTAGTAAAATCTTCAATTTCTTTCTCTGGGACTTCATCCTCAGGAAGTGCTGAATCAGCCTCAACAGCAGACTGTGCTGTTGGCTCAGCAACTTGGCTTGTTTGTCCCTCCTTTTTGTTATTCTTAGAGGGGCCTTTCTTGGATTTGGCAGGGGCTTTTCTTTTAGGTTCTTCAACTATTCTTCTCACTGGTTCGTAAAGTTTGAACTCTTTTCTACCATGAGTAGTCTTCCCTGGTCCTAAGGGGCATTGCAGAGATGCAAACAGATTACTGAGTAAAATGGCATGAGAAAACCTCTTATCACTCAGTAGCTCATAAACATGAGCAGCCCAGTCAACCTTTAAACCGTAGTAGATACACACCATTGTGTAGTATCTTCTCCTTGGAAGCCCATCCAAAGAACTTGTGCTGCAGTCCAGCACCTTGGCTATAATATCAGCAAATCTCTGATATTCATCCTTCAGCTGGGTCTTCATCAAAGTCCCAGTCATCTTTTCTCCTTTCTTAGCACAAATAGCCCAGAACTACTCTTCTTTTTCAGACCCAAGGTCTGTCACATCCCCTCCTTTGTTCGTCAATTTGTAGATCTCACTAAGAACGGCAGACGAGATAGCAATCTTCTTTCCACCAATTACAGCAGACATAACAGTGTCATTTTTGGAGAATTTCCTGGTCTGATAGAAGTGTTCAACATCCTCCATGTAGACCATGTCTTCATGAGCCTCTAAAACAGGAACCAACGATGCCTCTTTGATCTTTTCATGTAACGAGCGCATCAGATCAGTGCCAGAGAAATGGAATTTGCTGTAGTTAAAGTATCTTCCTTCGATAATCTTCTCCATTTCTGAATTTTAGAGAGTATAAATCTACAAAAAAAACAGTTAACTTTCGCAACAGAAGGGTTGAGAGTTAGAGAGTTTGAGAATATTTAGGTGCGTAAGACGACTATACTGTTTCAGATCGGATTTTATAGGTTTTCTTTTGGTTAGGTTTTCGTGATTTATCAGAACCGTTGATCTAATCTGACAGTTTTTAATCGTGTGGATAGGAAAAGCGGATTTCAATTTTATTATTTTAATGTCAGATGGGCGGGAAACTCTATCGACACTAATCTGTTACTTATAAAAGCGCGTTTCTAATAATACGTTTTATGACCATGCTTATATAAGGTATCAGATGAGTAGAGTTAAACTTATCTGACAGACGAGTGATCTGTTATCTGATATTACTAGAGAATGCCAATAGCTAGTAATCTTCCTCTGCTGTTTGTCAATCCAGCAAGATAAAATACTCTTCAATCTTCAAGAATTAAGAATACATCTTCATGATAACTTAACTTCAACTAACTGTCATTAACAGATTTCATCTTTCAGAACAGAAGTACCGCTAGTCTTACACGTTCCCCCTGACTTTAAGAATTCATAAGTTAACTAGTCTGTTGAAAGTTAATCCTTGAATAAAATAGTGAATGACTAAGCTGTTGAACTTCAGTCTTCTTATGAGTTCCCCCTCAGCTTATGCATCCAAATTAAGTAGTCCTAACTTAGCTCTTAGAGTTGAGAACCTTGCTTCACTTAGAGGTTTAGTGAAGATATCAGCAATCTGATTATCAGTATGAACATACTCAATCACAACATTGCCTTTTTCCACATGATCTCTAATGAAATGATGTTTGATCTCAATATGTTTAGTCCTTGAATGACTTGTAGTGTTCTGAGTAAGTGAAATTGCACTTGTATTATCACAGTAGATTGGAATTCCACTGATCTTGATGTTGTAGTCTTCTAGTTGATGTTTCAACCAAAGTATCTGTGCACAGCAAGCTCCATCAGCTATATATTCAGCTTCAGCAGTAGATATAGAAACTGAGGTCTGTTTCTTACTCATCCATGAGATCAGACGACTACCTAAGAACTGACAGGCACATGTTGTGCTCTTTCTGTCAATCTTGCAGCCAGCAAGGTCTGAGTCTGAATAACCAATAAGCTCAAATCCAGATTCTCTAGGATACCATAATCCCAATTCTTGAGTGCCTTTAACATATTTCAATATCCTCTTGGCAGCTAAGAGATGAGATTCTTTGGGGTTTGATTGAAATCTTGCACAGACTCCAACTGAGTACATTATGTCAGGTCTGCTTGCTGTTAGATACAACAACGAACCAATAATGCCTCTATATTTGGTTATGTCCACTGATTTGCCATCTTCATCTTTATCCAACCGAAGACTTGTAGACATAGGAATTGTAGCAATAGAGCTAGTTTCCATACCAAACTTCTTGAACAGATCTCTTGTGTATTTTGCTTGGCTGATGAATATTCCATCAGGCAACTGTCTAACTTGCAATCCAAGAAAATAATTAAGTTCACCCATCATGCTCATTTCAAACTTATTCTGCATCAGCTTGGAGAACTTATCACACATCTGTTGATTAGTTGAACCAAAAATAATATCGTCCACATATATTTGCACAAGTAATATATGATTTTCCCATTCAATTGTGAACAAGGTTTTATCTACCTTACCTTTTCGAAATCCTTTAATTAAAAGAAAATCAGATAGGGTATCATACCATGCTCTTGGAGCCTGTTTCAGTCCATAGAGGGCTTTCTTCAGACGATATACTTTGTCCTCTTCTTGATAGACTTCAAATCCAGGAGGTTGCTCAACATACACTTCTTCTTGCAGTTCTCCATTGAGAAAAGAAGACTTCACATCCATTTGATAGACAGTGAAGTTCTTGTAAGTAGCATAGGCAAGAAACAGTCTGATTGCTTCAAGTCTTGCTACTGGTGCAAATGTCTCAATAAAGTCAATTCATTCTTCTTGACAATAACCTTTGGCCACTAGTCTTGCTTTGTTTCTGGTGACAACACCATCTTCATTCATCTTATTTCTGAATACCCACTTAGTGCCAATTACTCTTTGATGACTTGGTCTAGGAACTAAGTACCAGACTTCATTCCTTTCAAATTGATTCAACTCTTCTTGCATAGCTTCTATCCAGAAGGAATCATTGAGAGCTTCTTCAATTTGCTTAGGCTCTATTTGAGATAGAAATGTGACAAACATGGCATCTTGTGCAGCAGCTCTTCTTGTTTTCACTCTATCTAAAGGATCACCAATGACTAATTCAGGTGGGTGATTCTTGAGCCATCTGAGATCAGGTTGTAGATCAGGATGTTGTCCTCTGTCTTGATCTTGCAACACTACTGTTGGAGTTCCAGTAGTAGTCTGTTGAACATTTGCAGTCTGTTGAACAGTCTCTGGTCTGTCAGCTGTTTGCAACTCGTCTGTTAGACAATCAGCACTGTGATTTTGAACAGCACTTGAGTTAGCAGCTGAATCAAGATTAGGTAGTATGATGGGAACATATTCTTCATTTCTTCCAATGTCTAACTTCTGTAAATCAGTAGACAGTTCTTGATTAACACTTTGATTCTTTTCAGAAGATTGACTTGGCTCATCAAATACTACATGGATATATTCTTCTATTAGTAATGTTCTTTTGTTAAAAACTCTGTAAGCCTTACTAACAGATGAGTATCCTACAAAGACAGCTTCATCAGCCTTTTCTGCAAATGCAGTAAGGTGATTTTTCCCATTATTCAATACAAAACATTTACAACCAAAAATCTTAAAGTAATGAATGTTTGGTTTTCTGTTGTTCCAAACTTCATATGGAGTCTTGTTCTGATTTTTGTTGATCATACATCTGTTTTGGGTAAAGCATGCTGTGTTTGTTGCTTCTGCCCAAAATCTTTGTGGCAGCTTAGCTTCAGCTATCATGGTCCTGACAGCTTCTTTTAGTGTTCTGTTTCTCCTTTCAGCAACACCATTCTGTTGAGGGGTTCTAGCAGCTGAATACTCATGATGTATTCCTTTGATATTACAATACTCTTCAACAGTAGAGTTTGTAAACTCTGTCCCTCTATCTGATCTGATCTTTAATATTTTGATACTCTTCTCATTCTGGATCAGTTCCATCAGATTTGTAAGATGTTCCTTGGTTTCACTTTTCTTCTTCATGAAAATCACCCAAGTATATCTTGAATAATCATCCACCACAGCTAGGCAGTATTTCTTTCCACCATTGCTGACTGGATCAATGGGTCCAAATAAGTCCATATGTAGCAGCTCCAATATTCTTCCAGAAGATTGGTGCTTCTTGCCTGTAAATGATGACTTGATTTGTTTACCCTTCTGACATGCGTCACATAGCTTGTCCTTGCTCATGACAGCTTTTGGAATCCCTTCTACCAAATCATTCTTGATTAATCTGTTTATGGTCTTGAAGTTTAAATGATTCATTCTCTTGTGCCATAGCCAACTCACTTCACTTGGTGCAGATGCCACCAAACAAATACTTGAATTCTTATCAGCAGAATTCCAGTCGACTATGTAGATATTTCCCTGTCTTCTTCCAGATAAAATTACCTTCTTTGTACCAATCTGTTCAACATAACACTTATCTGTTGAGAAGATGACTGAATATCCTTTGTCACAAAATTGACTTATGCTCAGCAGATTATATTTGAGGCCTTTAACATAAGAGACGTCAGATATCTCAATGTTTCCTCTGACCAGTTTCCCTTTAGCTTTAATCTTGCCTTCTTTGCTGTCTCCAAAAGTTACTTTTGGACCATCCACAGCAACTGCATCAGTCAGCTCATGTATGTTTCCACACATGTGTCTTGAACATCCACTGTCCAAGTACCAGATCTTCTCTACTTTACTCCTACTCCTAATCCTAACCTACAAAACAAAATAAAAATTATTTTAGGTACCTTTATTGAGAGGGTCCTGAAGGATTAGTTTCACCTTTGACAACCCAAGATGTTGATGTCTTAGGCTTCTTAGGCTTCTGAGTTTTGACAGGAGCATGAACAGCTTCATTTTTATCATAGTTATCAGATAAGTCATATTGATGATCAGTATGATAAGGAAAGTGTTCATAAGCAGGGTAAGGTGCATGATAAGCAGGGTATGCATGCATTGGATGAGCAGGGTAAGGTGCATAGTAACCTGGAAATTGAGGTGCATGATACATAGGATGATATGCAGCAGGTTGCACATAATATGACTCATTTCCATACCAAGCATTTTGATTTTTCTTGTTTTTATGCTTCTTTGGCTTACTAGATGCTTGCTCAGTTTGTTTTGACTTAGTTTTACCAACAGATTGATTCAATTTAGCTTTATCAGCAGACTTCTTAGGACTCTGTTGTTTGGTCTTACTAGTCTGATTTCCTACACTAGGCTCTTTGCTCTTTTTAGCCTTAGGAGATTTCTTCTCCTTTAATTCTTTCTTAGGTGAAGCAGGTTTAGTTGTCTGAACATAAAGAATGACCTTACTATTGTCAGCTGATATATATTTTTCAGTATGTTTCAGTTCAATCTTATCCTGTTCTAAAGGTATCTTCTGTTTACTAGATGTATGCGTGGATGCAACAGATGATTTCTCATGAGACTCGATAATCTTTTCAAGTTCCATGATTTTTCCTTTATAGACTTCACATTCAGCTTTCAGAGATTCATGTTCTTGCTCAAGCTGTTTATATTCAGCTGATTCCCTTGGCTTTTCAGCTAAGAGTTTCAGTGAACTATTTTGCTCTTTTAGCAGGATCATCTCTTCCTTAAGCTTTTTATATGCTTCAGCAATACCAGTATTGTTAAGCATTATTTGTTCAAATGAATTAAATAATTCATCATTAAGAGGAGTTACCTCATCCTCAGAGTCATCAGAGTCCTTTGCCATCAGGCACAGGAGAGCAGGTTTTTCTTCATCAGAAGATTCTTCATCAGACGAGTCTGAATCTGAATCAGATGAGTAGACAGCAGTCAGCTTTTCTGCTTCAGCCATCATTGCTTTTCCTCTCTGATGCTTTCTTTCTTTTCTCACTTTCTTCTCCTCTTCAGTGTACTTTTCTGCTTTTGGATATGGGCAGTCTTTGATGAAGTGTCCCAATTTCCTGCAGTTGTAACACATTAGTTTTGATTTATAATCATCTTTATCTTGAGAAGAAAAGTTAGGTTTAGAAGTAGAAGCATTGTTGTATTTGTTCTTCATTTTTCTTTTGTAGAACTTCTTGAAATTATTCATCAACAGTGCAACATCTCCAGCTGTGTACTCCTTTTTGTTGAGTAGAGTGGCTTCATCAGATGAGTCCACTTCTTTGCTTTTCTGTGCTGGTCTTCTAGTGTTTTCAGCAGCAACCAGTGCAGCTGTGGGTCCTGAAGTTGAGGTTTCTTCAATTCCCATTCTAGGCAGTTTATACTCGAATGCCTTGAGTACAGAAAACAGCTCAGTAAGAGAGATTTTTCCCAAATCCCTTGATTCTTCCATTGATGTAACTTTCATGTTGAACTTTGGGGGTAGGGCCTTTAGTACTCTGACAGTGATCTCTTTGTCAGTGAAGGTCTTTCCCAACTTTAAAACTTCATTCAGAGTCCTGGTGAATCTGGTATCCATCTGATCAATGGTTTCTCCAGACTTCATCTTGAAGTTGTCAAGTTTCTCCAAGGCAACAGTGAGCTGATGCTCTTTAATAGCATCATTGCCTTCGCTCATATCTCTGACTTTGTCCCACATCTCCTTTGCAGTTTTGCAATGTTTGACCTTGTCAAACCGATCATTATCCAGGGCTTTAGTCATGATGAATCTCCCAACTTTATCTAGATTGTAAAGCTTTATTTCCTCTGGAGTCATCTCATGAAGGTCTTTTTCCACAACCGTATCCACTTCATTGATCTTTATGGTCTTTGTGAATCTGAATGGACCTTTAATGATACATGTGTACATGTTATCATTATAAGCAGCAAGGAAAATCTCCATTCTGATTTTCCAGTCCTCAAAGGACATACCAGCAATGTGGGGAACATGACTGATACAATCCATTTTTCAAAAAGTTTTGATTTTTCAAAAAGATGCTCTTTTGAAAAGTTTTGAAAACCTTTGAAAAACACTTGCATCAAGCTCGTTGATCAGGCAGCTGATTCTAATGAACCACCTGCTCTGATACCACTTGTTGGTCCCAAGTGGTCAGATGAGGTCTAGAGGGGGGGGGGTGAATAGACCTCTGAAAATTTTTGAACTTAAAAACTTTTCAGTCTTCTGTCAGCAGACTAAGCTGATGAAGAACAGTAAGCAGACTAAGCTGATCGTGAACAAATCTTTGATCAGCAGACTGACCACTCTTCTTACAATGACTTAGCTGTTTTTCAGCAAAACAGTTTTCAAAGAGTATACTTGCAGCGGATTATTTGAAAGTGTTTTTCACAAGTAAACTAAGTTCTAAAAGATTTTATCCCCAGTTAGAAACTCCTTATAAAATCTTTTGATTGATTCAAAGTGTTTAAAATGCAAACCTTTTAAAATATGCAAGAAAACTTTAAATGCAAGATAACACAAAGAATTTTTATAGTGGTTATATGGATAAAAATCCTTTAGTCCACTCTTCCAGATCACTTAGATTCTGGGTTATACTATAATCACACATATTACAATATTTCTCCACTTACACCTAAACAACAAATGTAAAGGCTATAAGCTCACAATAGGAAGTCACTCAGAAATCCTATCCTCTAAAGTAGAATCACTCACAAAGATGGATTCTCACTTCGCACAACACTCAGCTATTACAGAATCACTCAGATAATGTTTTTCTGTTTTCTTCAACTGGGTTTCTGTCAACAGATGACTTCCACCAGACGAGTGAGCTGTTCGAGCTTTTGAGACTTAGAAAAATTCTGCTTCAAAATCGAAATCTCTGATTGTTGTTGTTGTTGCTCGATTGAAATTCAGCTCTATTTATACATGGAGATGAAAATATGACCGTTGAAGGCAAATCACAATTCAACTCCATCATTCAGCTCTTTTGAAACGGCTCCCTGCAGCAATCCGTACAGTGTACAGTACTTTCTGTCCATCACATTTAATGCTGCATTAAATGCACTCTGCTGATACGAGGATATCTTCAATCATTTGCCATTACTACCCTTCTCTTTCAGCATTTATTACACCAAGTGCATTTATTACCGTTGAACTGATCTCATGATCTCTTCCACTCTGCTGATCGAAGCAACCCTTCTGATAGGTACTCTGCTGATCAAATACTGAACTAATCTGATTTGACTCGACTGATGACCTACCCTTCTGTTTGCTGTTTCAGCAAGAGATCACTAGTCTTCTGGTCTTTGAACTCTTCTGATATCTTCTTTACTTGTTCAAAGATCCTTCCAAGGGAACTAAGCTTTCCATACTTAGCTGATTATGATGTTTTGGAAATCATCAAAACCTTCCCTTAAATTCTGACTTCTTTTATCTTCATCTTCATCCAACAAAGGGCTAACCTTTGTATTTACCTTCTATTAACTAGCTGAAAAGAGAAAGTGTTAATCAACCTATCATGAATTCCTTTTGAACTTCTGCTGGAAATTTTGACATTAATATACTATTGATTCTGACCATTTAAAATTATGTCTTTCGATCTAATGAAACTATTTTGAGTTAGGAAACCATAGGATTTTGTTTCAGGTCATTCCATTACATATATAAAAAGTTATTCAAACAATAAGCTTTGCTGCCAACACTAAAAGTAAAAGCCGACTAAATGAGATGGTTTGATTGTTCATTTATTTACACTATCTGAAACTCCTAGGCTTATAGTTCCATTATTATTAGTTTACTTCAAGTTCAGTGATGATTATAATATACTAGAAATTTTAATAAGTGCTTACTTAAATTAGGTCGGGAGAATACGATCGAACCAAGTTAACAAGATAGAATTGAACTTCGGGTGAGGCTTCTCATTCTTTCTTCAGCCCTCTTGGCACACCGCCCTGAGAACAAGAACAACTTTGATATTCTAAATTTCATATTATTCCAAAGCACAAACTCATTCTATTATATATATGTTCTACTTTCTGACTTGATTGAGCCCCTTCTTAACATAACATGTTCTTGTTGATTCTGATTGTGCTTCACACCTATTTCAACATTCCAAGGACATCCCTCATTTGTTTCATTCGATCTATTAGGAAATATTATCCCAAGTTATGGATTATGTCTATCTTTTGTTATGTTACTATCACCCTTGGGGACGCCCTTGGGAAGTTGGGCCCTGGGACTAACAAAGTTGACGGCTGGGCGACATCGGGTCGTCGGTATATGATCTCTTTGATTAGTACCCCTCTGTGGTTTAGTTACGGGTAAGTGATCTGAACTGAACTGACATGCAACCGGGCATGTCCTCTGTTTTTGTTTGGCGAGGTCGCTCCTCGTAGGGAGGTATAAGGTGGATAAGATTTGTACTTGATTATTTTTTGTTTACAGAGTAAGAACATGATGTTCTGAATTTCGTTCTCCTTACTTCTTGATCTTATAAATAATGCTTCATATACTCTCTAATTTTTATATTCCTTTCTAGTTCACTATCCATATTCTTGTTAATACGTATATAACTTTGTTTTGCCACCACAATTCCTCACTAAGTCGAACAAGACTTACACCTCTTTCAATTGTTGTTCTTTTCTCAGATTGACTTTGGAAACTAAGAATCAAGAGATGAAGAATGCGAGATAATTGTTGAGTTTCATAAGTCATATATGTAAACACTTTATTATCATATGTTAGTTTTCAACATATTTAGTGCTTGGTTTGGATTCTCTTTTGGATTGTAATACGTAAAGTAGGAGAAAGTGACTAATATGCGTTACTTTAAATATGAGTCACTCTTTGTTTTGAAACTTTGTAAGTCTAGAACTTCCGCTGTATAGATTATAATTATAGTACTTATCTTATACCATGGAATGTTCTGTTAGAATTGACACACGACCAATTCAATTAAATCGACATTTACAAGTGTTAAGTCAATTGAGTTAGTCGGGCGTCACAAATCCTTTCCAACAAAACGAGGTAGGGATAAACATGATAACAGTTACAGATTCGACAGAGAAGTTATACGTGGAAGAAGACCTACGCTACTCATCCTCATCAATGAATAGAGAAATGGGTTTGTGTGCTAGATGCCAATCCGATTTGGCAACAGATCTCTGTTTGTAGATCCAGGGATATATGGCCAATACATGCATTGGCCGACTGTCACACCGAGGAATTATCCATATCAGGCAACGCCGCAACTGCAGGTCATGCCGCAATATCAACCAGTGGGACCACCTCCGGTCCTGGAACCTATGTCGGTGCAGATAACAACACCAACGACGGAGCAACGCCGAGATCAGATCACACCCAAGGTGTCCTGACAACCGCAGGAGGGCACCAGTCGTAACAACATAATTAGGGAAAGATCACCAATCAGGCAGGTCAGATCGACCGCCAATCACAGAGACAGGACCTATGTTCGTCGATGAAGACAACATCGTCAGGCCAATCCAGGCCGCGTACTGTTCATAACCCTGCAAACACACAGGTAGGTCGATGGGTTCCTGTAAGACACCCAAAGTTCCCTGGAAATCGGAGGGTCGATCAAATGACCAGGACGCAATATCGGCGTTACTCGCGCCAAAGAAAATAAATGGAAATAGCTAAGGAAAAGGCTCCGATGAAACGTCAAGCGGAGAAACCACAAACTGTGGAATTGAAACATAAGCAGATGACAAAAGAGGACAAAAATATCAAACAAATGGCCATTTTCAAATGGCAATCCCCAGGGAAAGCCAAAACGAGCACTATGCCAGAACTGTTGGCCGATGAGGATGAAGTCGATCTCAGAACCAAATTTGCAAAAATCGATGCTAAGATTGATGGCAAGAAGGACGAGGCCAAATCTGGCCAGGAAGCTGAAAAATAGATAAAGGAAACAGGAGATGTTGGAGCCAGTCAGCCGACAACCGGCTCCACGGTAATGGAATGTAACACAGTGGACTCTGAACTCGTCGATTTCGAAAACGAGGAACTGGAATACTTCACTGATGGGTTCTGGGATGAAGGGATGCCAGTTGTTCAAATGGCAGAGGACCTGGAAATTTAAGTCATTGTGTTTTGGCGGTGGAGAAGTATATCGATCAATGACAGAAAGGAGACCGATTGGGACAAGAAGGTAGAAAACATATTCCATAAACAACCTTTTTTTATGGCTTGATGTGGATATATCGACGGGTAACCAATCGACAGAATGCTGGTCGATAACGGTGCAACAGTCAATGTCATGCCAGCATCTACTATGTACAAACTAGGCAAGGTCAGTGAAGACCTGATAGAAACGAAGGTGATAGTTAGCAACTTTACCAGAGGGAAGACTGATAGATTCGGGATCTTACCTGTCGAGGTAAAAACTGGAAAGACTAGCCTAAAGATTGTTTTCTTCGTGGTAGACGCTGCCACATCTTGCAATGCGTTGTTAGGGAGAGAGTGGATCCACTCCGCTTTGTGTGTACCATCATCTCTTCAACAATGTTTGTTAATCTGGGGAGACGCTACTGAACCCGAAATTATAATGGCCGACAACAGGCCATATACATCAAATAATTAATGTCGTCGAGGCGGCATACTATCGAGAAGAAGTGGGACCTTATAGGTTCATTGGACAGGGTAAATATGGACGACCTATGGAAGTCACCTCGAGTAAGAAACTGACTCAGCTTGAACTGACTTGTCTCACCAAAGAGCTAAGCAGGCCCTGCAATGTCAAGGAAGTGGGGCCGCAAGAAAAGAACAATCAGTTCTGATGAATTACACTGATTACAAAGGACCTTTGGCCGATAAGGCCGAACGACTTGAGATTGATGAGATCGTTATCATCGGCCCAGAACATAAAGCATGCACTGATTTAATTCGGAAGTTTCGGGCTTACGTGGTCGAATGTTATGCAGGCGATCTTATCTTTGAGGAAGAAATGCCAATATCAGATGGCGATGAAATTCAATTGGTGGAACTGGGAACGGCGCCAGCCAAACTTGATGAAATAAAAATTCAAGTGCAAGATCCTGTCATCGAGGTTGAGTTGGGCACCGAAGAGGATCATAGGCCAACCTACATCAGTGCATTGCTGGATGATGGCCAGAAATAACAGTTGATTCAAGTATTGAAAGAGTACAAAGATTGCTTAGCCTGGAACTATGACGAGATGCCAGGACTAAGCAGTTAGTTAGTTGAACATCGAATCCCAATACTTGAAGGGTACTTACCTCGAAAACAGCCCCTGAGACGTATGTCAGTGGAAGTTTGTCAGCTGATCAGGGATGAAATCGAGAAGTTGTTGAAGGTCAGTTTCATTGAAGTGGCCCGATATCCAGAGTAGGTAGCCAATGTGGTACCCGTCATGAAAAAGAACGGCAAGATCAGGATATGCATTGATTCAAGAGACCTAAATCTTGCCTCTCCTAAAGATGAATATCTGATGCCAATGGCGGACATGTTGATCGATGTTGCATCTGACAATATATTTTTGACTGCCATAGATAGAAGTGCAGGCTATAATCAGATATTTGTGGCCGTGGACGACATACACAAGTTGGCTTTTCAATGTCCAAGGGGAATAGGCACCTTCCAATGGAAAGTGATGCCATTCGGACTTAAAAACGCTGGAGCCACTTATCAACGGGCCATGAACTGCATTTTTAGTGAGTACATCGATGACTTTATCAAAATTTACATCGATGATATTGTGATTAAATCGGCCAGTTATGAAGAACATTTGGTACATTTGGCAAAGTCATTTGCCAAAATGAGAAAACATAAACTAAACCTTAATCCCTTAAAGTGTGTTTTTGCAGTTGCATCAACCAATTTTCTTGGTTTTTTAGTGCATCGTAAGGGGATTGAGATCGATAAGAACAAGTCCAAGGCTATCCTGACAGCCAAACCTCCATCTACAAAGAAGGAATTACAACAGTTCCTTGGCAAAGTCAACTTTATGAGGAGGTTCATATCAAACTTGGCTGGAAAAACAAAGGTCTTTTCACCTTTGTTAAAGCTAAAGGATAATGAGGAGTTTTGCTGGAAAACGGAGCATGAGCAGGCGTTTCAAGAGATAAAAGACAAAATGACTATGCCGCCTGTGATGATGCCGCCAATCAAGGGAAAACCCTTGAAATTGTATATATCTGCCACAGAGGACACTGTCGACGGATTTTTGGCACAAGACGATGAGAATGGATTTGAACGGGCTATATACTACTTGAGCAAGCACCTGTCCGAAACAGAACAGAGGTATACCCCGATAGAAAATGTATGTCTTGCACTATTTTTCTCTTGTAAGAAGTTACGTCATTATATGCTGCCTATTAAAGTGTAAGTTATTTCTAGTATTGATGTTATTAAGTATATGATAGCTAAACCTGTAATGAGAGGAAGGATCGGCCGATGGGCTATCCAGTTGATGGAGTATCAATTACAGTATGTACCTCAAAAAGCAGTCAAAGGCCAAGTATTGGCTGACTTCTTAGTTGACCATCCATGTATTGATATAGATCTGACCGTTCTAAAAGAACTGGACGTGATGTCAGTGGAGATCAAGCCGTGGACACTGGCTTTCAATGGGTCAAGAACCGACAGACTGTTGGGGCAGGTATTGTCTTGATTTCTCCATCCGAGGTTAAAACTAAGTTATCAATACAATTTGATTTTAAATGTACCAATAATCAGGCCGAATACGAAGCCTTAATTATTGGACTAGAAATGCTAAGGGAGCTACATGGCAAATCCATTATTATCGTCGGAGACTCGAAGTTGTTTATCAGGCAAATCCAAGGTACATACAAATGCCGAAATCCTACATTTGACAAATGTCAGAATTTGATGATGTCACTTGTTATCATGTATCAAGGGGACATAATAGTGAGACCAACAGTTTGGCCCAATTGGCGACAGTTGTTGATCTTCCTGATGACGTCGATGAATCTCATTACGTCGTCAGGAGACGACACTGTCCATCATTTATGTATCGGGACAACATTCTAACTTTGTTGAGTGTGTTTCAAGATCCCGATGACTGGAGAGGGCCGATCAAAAGTATCTGGCTAATCCGTCTGATAAAACATCCCGACAGACAAGGCTTAGGGCCGTCTATTATGTGCTGATGGGAGATCAGTTGTTCAGGAAAAGCCATAAGGTGTATTACTGTTGTGCGTTGATCAACAGGAAGCCATGAGGATAATGATGGAAGCACATGAAGGAATTTGTGGTGCCCATCAAAACGGACAAAAGTGGGCATGGCTGTTACGTCGATATTTCTACTACTGGCCGGAGATGGTGCGAGATTATGTACAGTTGGCAATGGGATGTGAAAAAATGGCAATGATTTGGGGTAATCCAGAGGATCCCCATCGAGGAGATGCACGTGATAATCAAGCCATGGACTTTCAGATGTTGAGCCATCGATATGATCGGGGAAATACATCCGTCATCATCCAAATTGACTTATGGACAGGATGCCATATTACCAATGGAGATAAACGTCCGATCACTTCGGGTAATGCAACAGAATGAGCTGACACCCGAATAATATATTGAAAGCATACTCCAGGAGCTTGATGAACTGAACGAAATCAGAGTTGCCGCGTTAGATAAAATAGAGGCACAAAAGAGGCTAGTGGCCCTATGCTACGATTAAAAAAACGCAGGAAACATTTTGATGTCGGGGACATGGTCTGGACAACAGTCTTGCCACTTCATCAACGTGAGAAAAAATATGGCAAGTGGAGTGCAACATGGCAAGGGCCATATGAAGTCTTCTCGATAACTCGAGGAGGAGGTTATATCCTGAAAAAGCCAAATGGGAATCTATGTAGAGACCCAATCAATGGAAGATACTTGAAAAAGTTTGGGAGACAATGTGTCTGGAACATCAACGGGCTTTGAAGTTGAAAATTGAACGGCGCCAAGAATACTTTAGTGCGCCGATACCTTTGTAAATATAAGTTAGGATTATCTTTAACTTTTACGTTTTCCTTTCTGTTGAACAAAGTTTTTAAAGTAATATTAGTTATTCCAAAATGTTGCCCAAGTACTTCGTTTTTTATTGATTAAGTCTTTGTTTTCCCCCGATTGCAAATTATTTCAGAAATGCATTTTTGTTAAATCACTAGGGTTGAATTGATTTTTGACCAAGGCGTGTTAACAGTTAAAATCCTGCTTTCATTGCAAAGTTATTTTCGGAATACAGACTTAGTGGCTTTTTAGGATGGATGCTTAGTTATTAACTAAGTTTGAATGCAATTTTACACTACTTTCTAAGCCACTTAGCTCGATTCGGCTTGAAACCAAAAACCTTGTTGCTGACTAAGTCTTGCCTTTCAGGCCGTTTGTTTTGAATTCTAATCTTACTATTGCTTGATCATTTGTACTTCTACTCATTTGGCTTTAGCCTTGGATTGTTTTGGTTTCAAATCAAGACAGGGAATTAGCCAAATCAAAAGAAATTTTACTAAGAAAGGAAAATCAGCAAGTCCGTGGCCGTCAGGCCATTACATCAAAACAAAAGTAGCAAGATAATAGAGGTCCTTGGCCATCAGGCCATAAAAGCAATGTCCTAAAAAACTACTTGGCACATGCGCCATATACTTTGGCACGCAAGCTAGAAACTCAAACATATCATTGAAGGAAGTCTTGTGTGAACCAGCCGAGGAATTATTTGAGTGCAGTCTTTATTCTAGCAGAGAATCTGCCTCTGCAGAGTTGATCTGAATCTGGGCATCTACCTCAGCCAATTGCCTCTGTAGCTCGATCAACTGTCTTTGCAACTCATCAATGTCCGTAGTCAGTTTGGCCTTGGAAGCATCCAGGTTGGTTGTAATCTCACTGATGCGAGTTCCTTGAGCATAGAGATCATTGAATTGCACGAGAAAGGCTTCAACAGGTGATTCGAAGGAAGCTCTAGCTTTAATGGCTCGATCAATAACCTTGAAGTCATTTCTCATTTGATGGAACTGGAGAGCAAAGCTAGAGTAAAAATCATCCTTGTCATCAGACGACTTGGCAGAGGCGAGCTTCCTCATCAAACCATCAAGAGATGGCCCCATGTTGACCATCAGGATATCCAATGACTGTCCTTGAAAGTTTGAGAGTGCCCTTTTTAGAGTGGCATCTCAGCTGCAGAAAACACCACATGGCCTGACGGCTCAGAAGCCACTGATTGAGAGGCCGAGGAAGAACTGTGTAGAGACAAGGCCCGAGTACTGGCCAATCGAGCCATAACTTGAGCAAGCTTGTTAGAGCCGGTCAAGGCTTGCCCAGAAGAGGGAGTCTGAAAAGAAGCATAAAGAGTGGTAAAAAATGAAAGAAACTCTTTTTCAGAAAATGTAGGTCGAGAAATAACCTGAGATGGTGGTGGAACAGGGTAATCACAGGAGTTTGAACAATTTGAGATTCAGGGATCTTGGCCGTGGGAATAGGCCCAGGATGCACGAACTGGGATTCCTCACAGCCCCTTCCAGTTCGAGCCTTGGCCTCAACTTCCTTCTTGATCTCAGGAGCTCGAGGGGGTGAGATGTTCATCGGGCCAGTACCCTCACCTTGTTCCTCAGAGCTAGAAAGGAGGATTATGGGCTTCCTTTTCTTGGCCACAGGTACATCAGTAGGAGTAGGCTTTCGCGCAGAACGCTTCCTTAGATGGGCAGAGCTAACATCCTGATAAAGAGAAAAATAACTCATCAAGACATGAAGGTGAAAGAAAAACATTAAAGCAATGGGAGAACTACCTCCTCGTCAGAGCTGCTTACGACTATGGCACTAGTGCCACCTCGACGTATGAAGAGCCAATGGGAACATCTGACATAAAGAACGGGAATGTCAATTACCTTCTCCTCATCAGGGGAATCAGAGGCCTGCAAGGAAGCAGAGAGATCAAAAAATGGTGAGGGGGATGGATTGGTTGACTTGATAGGAACCCCTTCTGGAATGGGGACCTCCTTGACAGTCTTTTTCCTCATAGCAGGCTGAGAGGCTGATGGCTTTTTCCCTGCAAAGCCAACATATGAAAGGTAAGATATCGAGCAATAGAAGAAATTAAAGGCAAAGAACTCAAACAACATGGCTCATCAAGGACATAAGTAGCATCCTCCCGAAATTCACAAAGGAGGTAAATTTTGGCCATGTCTTGAGGGTCATCGGCATTATACCCCGTAAGGGATACTTGGAGTCTAGGCCCAGAGAAGGATCAGGCTATGACAGTTCTGGGTTCACGAACATCGAGGGATGGTACAGATTCCATGGCCAAATCGGGTATGAGGGGTAAAGAAGGGCCCAAAGGTTTGTAAAAAGTGTACCATGGAGGTACCTCACCTGGCCCCCCACGTTTTTTAGCTAGTTTCCAATGAGCCAATTTGACTTTTTCTATCCTATCATTTTTTAGTAACTCGAAATTGGCAGCGGCATGTTCAAGGACGTTGGTTTTTCTAGCTGGGTCCCAAGTTACATTATAAAAATTCTGGAAACGAGAAATGAGATAAGGCATACCTTTCTAGGCTGTCTTGATGGTTTGGGCAGTGGGATCAAGGAAAGGCCCGTCATAGGATATGACATCAGGATGGTTGGGGACCTTAAACTTAGCAGCTGCAGCATGGAAGGTGAGCGTGCGGGTGTAGGCTAAATAACTATCCCACCACTTGGTGAAATCAGGAGAGCATACAGGGTTCAGAGAAAAAGGCCTAAGGACGAAAGCGTCCTTCGCAGTCCGCCATGCTTTGTGGAGCTCTTCAAAACCATCCATATCCCTATCCCTTACTTCTGTAAGGGTATCATTACGTCCAGTGAGGGAAACTCCGTATCGGGGAACCATTTGAACCAAGTCAAACTGTCGAGCCACATAGTGGGCAAGATAGAATCGAACAGTGCATTTCAAGGGCTTGCGGTCTGATGCTTTACCAGCATTGGTAACCTTTACCTCAGCAGGAATGTCCCTCGGTGTGAGATAACAAGCCCACAACTTATTAGCATGCCAGCAGAATCCTCTGATAGAGAAGTAGACAGGGTCGACAAGGCCTTGGAACAAAAAATAGTAAAATGAGGCTCTGGGCCTTTGACTTTGTTATACATACGTGAGAAGAAGTGGTGGAAGTTTGGAGGAGGAAGTACTTGTCGAGCGACAAACAGTGCGTAAACTTCAACAAGCAGTGGTTCGTCATTGAATTGACAGAAATCTGAAAAATAAGCGAACAACCAAACATGTAGCATCCACATTGGGCCTTGTAGAGAATTGCAAGACGTGGCCAGAAACCCTTCCATGCCCACGCAGAAGCTTGAGAAGATTATGGGGGCCAGAGCAACCCTAGTGCTTCGAGCTAGGCTTAAGGCTATGGCAGTATATTCCTTCGTAACAGAAATAGCAGGGGTGCAAAAACAAGTACCTTGAGAGCCACAAAATGAGGAAGTGGTTGTGCTCCTGGTGAGATACCTCGACGGAATCTGGGAGGTCCTTGTACGTCCCAATGATCAGGCCATAGCCAGTAAAAGGTTGGCCCTTCTCTCCATATGTGAGTGGAAAAAAATAAGCATCATCCCCGACTGAGGGTTGAGGGTTGATGTATCCCCCTGTCGGGCTGAGGCCACTAATGGCCACGATATCGAGGATAGTTATGGTCATAGGACCATAAGCAAAATGAATGTTGTCTGCACGGCACCAAAATTGAGCAGCAACTCTCAGCATCGGGAGATTAAGGGACAAACCCTTTTTGCAAAACCCTATGGCTGGGTAGATCCCAGCTCGTTTCCAGACGTCGGCGAAGTGTTTTTCAACACGGGCACACCAAACCAACCAGTCGGCGTGAATAGGTGAGCCTGTCCATGGCCAACCATGAGTAGTCGAGGTGAAATTGACGGGACCGCAGGAAAAAGGTAGGGCTTCGTCGGGAAGATGAATGGGGTGCTCAGTGATGGGGGGAACGTCGGCCGTAGAGTGGAAGGGGCCGATTGTGGTATTGTACGGGGTGTCTTCGAGGACCTGGTGAGAATGGAGACACCCACTCTGTCGGAGTGAGATTCAGTACGGGAAGACATATTGTGGCAAGGAAAAAAGGAGAAGAGAGCTTAAGCTTTAATGGAGGACTTACGGTTTTTTCGGGAGAGAAGTCGTGTGAATAGGAAATGAAGAAGAAGGAACAGATAGAGTTTTTATGCAGGAAGGAGTCTAGGGATGTGGGAAATTGAAACAAGACTTTTGGCCAATTAATTAAAAAGATGATAGATACAAAAATATGAGATATAGCCCAAAGTGTGAGAGAGAAAAAGGGGTGTGGATTGGGTGATGACACTTGGCAATAAAGTGAATTGATTGAGTAGGGACTCTTGAGAGTCCCTAAATATATGAATAGCTAGACCATTATGGCTAGTTATATCTAGCTAATTATGGCTAGAAGTAAGCATGACAAAATATGCCCAATTAGGAAAAAATGGGAAGATGAAAAGCTAAGTCTCAATTGATTTAATTCATTAATCAGATGAATTTTATCAGATACGACTTACGGGGGCATTGTTTGTACCAGAAAAATCACTCTCGATTTGTCGAGGAATAATGGCTCGATAAGGGGCCACTAATTAATAATGGGCCGTAAATAACAAGGCCAATGAGACGTTGAGACGGGCCAGTTGTGGCCCAAATAATTGGTCCAACCGAAATCAAAACTCGAAAATGGATTGCAAGACTAGAATGGGCCAAGCCCAATTGAACAAAGAGGTGTTGTGGCCAGGAGATTAATTGATTAAGGGATTAATTAATTAATTAGTAGCCCAAATAAGTAATTAATTAATCAACAGTCCAATTAATGGTTAATGGCCCAATAAGGCTATCTTGGACCGGATGAGGGATTTTAATTATTTAAATCAATTAATTACATGATTGGGCCAAGAGTTAATCAATTAGCCCCATGCACAAAACAGGCCCAATGAGCCCAAGAGATAATCTCGGCCATAATGAATAAATTAATTAATTAGGGCCAAAAAGGTAATAAATGGCCCAAAGACATGGCCCAGCCGATTCATAATAGCCCAGTAGCACATATAATTAGCAAAATTAATTAATTATCAAGAGATAATTAATTAAAAAGAGATAAATACAACAAAGGCCACGAAAATAGTTAAGTTAAGTTCAATACAACCACTTTCCCTAAATATCTCAAAGTTGGTTGCATAATAAAGCTGGAGATTAACCTCAATTCAAATTCAACTACCAAGTGACTGCTGAAATTTGAACGTGGAGCAAGGAAGACACACTCAATCAAACAACAACTTTTAGTCATCACTGAATCGGCTAAACGCCTCTTTTAGAAGTCCAGCCTACGCTGCTTCTACCGTCAGTCAGCATTATCAATTCCTTGACATCAATCATCAATCCTCAGCAACCAGCAGGACATAGCAGCATGAAGTTCAGCAACGCCAACTCTCAAAGTAAGCCGCAAAGCTGCTTCCGCCATCAGCAAAGCTGTCTCGAGCAAAACCATTAGATATCAAGCAAAATAGTACGCTGCAAACGTCATGTAAGTGCCCACGTGTTTACATGGAAACCTTATCATGTAGCCATCTGCTTGATGGGCTCGTTATCAGGTAGCCATCTGCCTGATAGAAATCTGTTGAGTAGCTATCTGCTCGATAGATGCCCTTTCCGGTGGCCACCCACTGGTTAGGAGCCCGATTGGTAGTCAGCTACGAAGGTTGGGTGATCCATTGATGGTGGTTATTTGCCATCAATGTTACTATTACGTCAATCAATTTGAACTAATTTATACATCAGCTCATTTGGTGGGTTTACCTGCCAATCAAGGAGTAATTTTCAATAACTTAAAAGAATCATCAACTCGTTTTGGCAAATACATGCCAACAAAGGAGACTTTTCAGTGTTTTGCATACATTGTAATATTTGTAAATCGGGGAACTCATTGTAGGCTAAGACTCATGTATTTCTCTTGCACTTAATTAATAAATTGAATTATTTGGCCCATATCTCTTGATTTTATTAAAGTATGTTTTACATTGATGCGTGGTTAGTGTGTTAAGTTAATATTTTTGAAGTCAATTGAACTGATTGGTTATCAGCTTGACTACTGATTTTGGGAATTCATTGATGTATTAAGTAAGCCATCAATTAGCTATGGAACTTTGGCATTTCAGAAAAGTTATCATAAATTATTTTAGTCATGCGGCCAGGCAGGCATGAAAAAGAACAAGGGTGTTTGCCTACTCCGCCGCAATCAATTGATTAGAAGTCAGTCTTATCATGACATTTTACACTGATATCAATATGTCCAATTTTAAATCGTTATGTTTGCACGCACAAACATTGGCACGCCCGCACTTATTTTACACATACATCGAGTCATTTGCACGTCGAGGCAAGCCAGACCGAATTTTACGCAAACAGATTCCTAATAAGAAAAAAAATCCAAAAGAAAATGCACAGCTATTCATTGTCAGTAGAATCATAGACAAAAAAAATCTCATGTTTGGAAGCGTATGTGTAAGGTTAGACATTTGTTTTCTGAGAATGTCTTCTGGGGGTTACGAAATGGGCATATATCCTTTTGGCATGATCATTAGATCAGTGACAGGCCTTTAAAATATCTGTCTACTCCTAATCTTCCAGTTGATAATCTTAGAGTGTGTGATTTCTTTGTGCATGATGAGTGGAATGTGGAGCTTCTCCTTTCCTGCCTGCCTGCCAATGTTGTGAGTGATATTGTCTTGCTGCATATTGACTTGAATGAACATGATGTTATTACTTGGAAGCACACTCCTGATGGTTTGTTCAATATTAAAAGTTCTTGGAATTTCACTAGACTTAGGAAGCCAGTAGATTTGTTAATGAAACATGTGTGGAACTCTCTTGTCCTGCCGTCTGTTTCTATTTTCATTTGGAGGCTTTTGAACAATTGGATCCCTGTGGATAGTGTTATGCAATTCAAAGGGATTCAGTTAGCATCAAAATGTCAATGTTGTTTTGAGATTGAGAGTATCCAACATGTTTTTATTAATAGGTCTGTGGCCTCCCAAGTTTGGGAATATTTTGCTATATGTTTGGTGTAAAGAAGGTTTTGACTGACAATCCCAGGTTTCTTTTGTCTATTTGGGTTAATTCCTCTACTTTTTGTGGTCCAGGGCATTTAAGGTCTGTTGTGGCCATCTATGTCCTCTGGAACCTATGGAAGTGCAGGAATAATTCCAAACATCACAAGAAAGAAACACCCTGCTTTGAATATTATCAATAGGACAATTTCTGAGGTTAAGTCTTTGTACTCAAGTTCAAAAATTAGACCTTGTAATTGGAAGGGAGATTTAAGTATTCTTAGATCATGAGGTATCAATGTCAAACCTCCTTTAGACCCAAAATGTATTATGGTTAACTGGTTTCTTCCTCCTTCTTGTTTTGTTAAGCTTAATGCAGATGGTTGTTCAAGTTGAAATCCAAGGGCTGGAAGCTTGGGTGGGATTGAGAGGGATGCTGATGGGAAGATGGTGTTTAGCTTTTTTGATTTTATTGGGTAGTGTACAAACATTGAGTCAGAGATGAAGGCTTTAATCAGGGGATTGGAACTTTGTGATTCTTTTGGGCTTTCCAATGCGCTGGTTGAGGTGGACTCTCAGGTTCTGTGTTCGGTCTTGAAAGTTAAAAATCAGGTACACTGGAAACTTGTGAATCATTTATATAAGGCTCAAAAACTTTTACAAAAACTTGGTTCTTCAGTGAATCACATCTACAGGGAAGCTAATCAGGTCGCTGATTACCTAGCCAACTTGAGATGTGATTCACAAGAATCATACATTTTCCATCCTGGTGAAGGGGATAGGAAATCACAGGGTCTTATTTGGTGTGACAGATTTCAGATGCCCTCTTTTAGACACACCAAATAAACCATATCTACCTCTATATAATATTGATATCCAGGGTAGTTTATCAGACTGTTCTGATACACTATCAGGGGGGAGTTCTTTAGCTGCATTTCATATAGAGTAGTTCTACTATCTGTGCATATAGTGTATCTCTTTTTTCTCTGGCCCGCAACCCTAGCCTTTCAGTTGTTGTCACTTGATTTTCCCCTGCATTCTCTGAGGTTAGCTATCCTTGTTTTTGCATGATTCAGCCATCACTCATGGCTTTATCAATATTAGCTAACTTAGAGGTCCCACTTCACTCACCACTTCTAAATTTCGCCTCCTATGCACTGCACACACTTGTTATGTCTGGGTCACAGTGTGTAAGTTGGTCTGCACCGACTTATTCACTCAGGGACAACCTTTAGTTGCATCTCATTGAACTTTACACCTTATATTCCCTTTGCATGATAGGAAACCCTTTTGTTTTATTTGCTGGATGAGTTCCCTGGTCCATTGGCAATTCTACCATTCGGTTATCCTTGCTTCCAATGTCTGGCAGTCAATTTTCGCATGTAGGTCTGGTCATCTTATATGACTGGACAAGTTCATTCATCTCACATGTGTGGACTTCACTCATTTATTCTGTCAGGTAATTGATCCCAGTAAATCACCACTTCTATATTAAACCATGCCTTTGCACATTTCACACACTATATTTTTTTATGGTTGTTGTTGGGTTGAGGTGTTGTTGGTTGTTAGAGATTTTCTGGTACATGGAGATCCTTTGTCGAGGTTGCCTTCATGGAGTCCATTTCAGGGGTTGGTTTTGTGGTGGTGTCATTTACACTTTGGACGCCATTTTGTTGCTTTGTGTAATCAGTGGTTGTATGGTGATGGATGTTGGGGTATTTGCTAGCAGTTCATCTCTTCTCTCAAGGCTTATAGGTGGATATATGTTGGAGGTTGTTTGAGGAGTTGATACTTATCTTTGACTTTCCGGTGCTAGTGGCTCTTTTTTCATCAGGGCTCAACGGTGACTATATGGTGGAGGCTGATGGAAGAATTGCTAATTTTGCTTTGGTTTCTCTTGCTTTGGTTCCGCCCCTGCGTGGGTATTTTGACAATTTTGTTGGTTTACTTTTATTTCGTACCCTTGCATGGGTTTCTCACGGTTTGTGGGCTTTTTGTTTCTTTTGCCCCTATGTGGGTAGTTTGCCAACATGTTGGCGGTTCACTTTGCTTTCTCGCTTTGTTGTCTTTTGGTTCTTTTGTTTTAGGGGTTGGTCCCTTTGTTCCGTACACATTTCTGGGGTTATATAAATTGTGAGTTCCCCCTCACACTATTACATCATAGACAAAACCCAAAGATAACCTAACCAAATCCAACTCCGATGTCATTCTTCTTTTGTTGATTAATAGAACTCCTATGTCATTCTTTTACCCTATGATTTAACTCGTATATGTTAAAACTGCAGGAAAAATGAAATCCTACACAATTTCATACGCAAATCTTGGGATCAATACCTAGAAGTGAACAGAAGCACAAAATCTTGTGTAACATATCAGATATATAAGAAAAACAATGAAGAGGATTAGACAATTTACAGCAATGTTATTAAGATCGGACCGGACAGGCCGGTCCGATCGGTTCGACCGTGAATCGAAGGTTGGTCCGGTCCGTTTTATCCCCTAAAACCACTTGATTCGAACACTAGTTTGAGCCGGTTAACAAATTAAAGCTAAAAAATATGAAAAAATGGTATTTTTCATATGATTATTGAATATTCTTAGATAAAAGTACAATGATAAAATAGCAAGTGGCAATAAATTACAGTAATGTCTCAAAAAAAAAAATTCATTAAAATAGGAAAAACTAAGACCGCCTCAACCCGAAGGGACCGCAAAGTTCTATATCTAGACTAATTGGGTTGGGTTTAGTCTAAAGTATTAAAAACCCGTAAATATTGATTTGGATTTAGGTGAGTATAAAACTGCAATAGACCGCACCGTGAACCCCCCTAGAGTTTATACCCAAATATCGGAGGGAAACACAAGGGTAATGTCCTGATTTAGAAGTATGGCTTAATATGGGCCATTAAAATTAAAATAAAACCTTAAATAATTAGTTTCAATAAACCAATACTATTCAAAGTATAACAGGTCCAGTTTTAATTAAGTTAATAAATTAAAAGACCCAGTCCATAAATTCTAGACCAGACCCAATATAATTCAAGGTGATCTAAATTAATTAAGAAGCCAATCATAGCTAAGGTTGATGCTAATAGAGGTTAATTAGCCATAATTAATTAAGAATCAAGGTCATCTAAATTAATTAAGAAGCCAACCATAGCTAATGTTGATGCTAACAGGGGTTAATTAGCCATAATTAATTAAGAATCAAGGTCACATGCAACCAAACCCGGATCAATTATCCCGATAGGCCGCGCGTTCAGAGAGGATCAAGAAAATTGGTTACAACTAATTGTGGATAACTAAACACTACGGGCCTCTTTTGATGGGTTTTGGTTCGTTTTCGTGGGTCTCGATTTAAAATATATAATTTCAGTGGCTTCGGTTAAATTTTTAAAATCCTATTTGATTAAGTTTTGTATGTTGAGTTATGTAGTTTTGACAAAGTTGAATTATCACTTGGATTAATTTTGGATGTTGGGGTGTGAGAGAAAAAAATAGGTAATATATATCAAATCAATGTTATTTAAAAAGTGTTTTGGGGAAAAAAAGTAGATGTATGTGTTAAATCAATGTTGTATATGTTTCAAGAGTTATGGTGTACATTTATGAATAAATTGGTAATGAATTTCATGGATCCGGCGAAAAAACTCATTTAAAAAGATTTTGATCCGATTTCATGAGACTACGCCAAAACCGATCTACAGAGAACCTACATGACCAATTTACAACTAATTGGATGATGAATAGCCAATTGAATTGTTAATAAAATAACCACCTGAGGTGTTAACACAAGCTTGCGCATGCAAGAATAGGATAAGTACAGTCATGAGCTCAAACTAATCAACAACTCCAGTTGCAATCAATATTCATGAGCAGAGTAAAGAAAATATTAAAGAAGCAATATTATAAATAAAATAAAAGATCATATTCTTTTTACAATTAGAAATACATATTTTTTTTGAAGCAGTGTAAATAAAAAAATATATGAAGAGTGCACTAAATAAATATAATCATAAGGAGAAGATATTATAAAGAACATAAAAAGATTGCACTTTCTTTAAAATTAGTAAGAATTTTTTAGGAACAATGATTTAAAATAAAAAAATAATAAGAAAATAATTGTATTATAAGAATAATAAAATATCATATTCTTTACATAATCATTAGGAAAGAAAAAAAAAATTGAGAAAGAAAAATTAAAAGAAAAGCATATATTTTGTATATTACACTTATAATACTTCAATTTATCTTATTTTATATATTTTGTGTCAAACCCTTTGAAAAAATGCATTTGATACTACAATTTTACTGTCCTTGACAAATTTAATTTACCATCGAGTATTTGAACCATTAAATTACGTCCAGTCTTTAAAGAGTTCAAAGATTCATTATATGCAACAATTAGAACGATAACTATTCATCAATTGACATTAAGATAAAAAAATTATTAGAGTTTGATGGTAATTTAATGGAATGATTTTGACGGAAAAAATTAGGACATATTTGTTTGGTGTTTGGGAAAGTAAATTTAGAGAGTCTTCGATGTTTGTGAAATAATTTTATTTGTGTAATGTTGTTTGTTTGAGTTTTGAGAGAGTGGTTCGAGAAATAAATAATATGTAGATTTTTTTGAAAGAGTTAGGTTGTAGCTGTAAGATGTATAAGATTTTATGTCAAATCATATTTATTTTGTGATATAAATTATATTATGTAAGATCGATATATGTTATTTTATGTCAAATTATAGTAGAGTTTGCATATGTTTTATATTAAAATAGGAAAATTAGTATTTCTATGACTTTTGAGAGAGTACTTTTGGAAAATTAAAAGATAATTTTTTTTTTCAAAGAATAGAAAATATACTTATTTGGTATTTTCTCAAACGCAACTCGCTTTTCGGAGAGTGGTTTGGGAAAGTGGTAGAGGTTTGAGAAATAATCTCGATTTGCGTAATGTTGTTTGTTTGGGTTTTGGGAGAGTTGTTTGGAAAAAAAGTAGGTGTAGGTTTTTTTTGTAGGTTTGAATTAATTAATTAGGTGTAAGAATAGTGTAAGACTTTATGTCAAATTAGTTAGTTATATATAATTAATTAATGGATGTATATATTATATGTAATATATAATTAATTAATGGATGTATATATTATATGTAATATATGTGATAAATAATATTTTATAATTAGTTATTTGTGTTTTCTAAAATAATAAAAAATAAAGTAGATTAATTTTTATTTTATTGATTTTTTTAAAAAAATATTATAATAAAATTCTTTTAATCATTTTATCTCACCGACGAATTCATTCAAATGACATATTAAATATGCTAAAAATTACACAATATCCTTAAAATATTAGCCTATAGTTATTATACAATATCCAGATTAATCTACGTACGAAAATAACATATTAAGTTATCTTCATATTGTCGAGCAGAATAAAAATTAACGATAATGTTACAATTAATGTCACTAATTTCACGAAAATGGGAATGGACTCTATCTGTTTACAGTAAGCCTAACGATATTACCAGAGCAACAAATGTTGTTGCCAGAGCAAGTTTTTAAAAATTTCAATCTTACCCTTAATGGTCAAACATATCAATTACATAGCCAATTATCATTGAAAATGTTCTCTTTTTTCATTAATATATATGTATATTTATTTCATTTCAGTACTTACCATTATCATCATACAATTATGGAATTCATTTTCCTCTACCTTTTATTTATAATCTTTTCCGTGAACTAACTGGATGAGTAAAAAAAAAAGTTATGAACACTTATGTCATTTTTCAATTATATATATGCCAATTTGCCATTTATCAAAAAAAAATTATGCCAATTTGTCTTTATATCTATTAGTTTTTCATGTGTAACAAATTATTTTGCATTTGTGGTAAGAGATAATGATTCGGATCATGGATCAAATTTCATTTCAAGTTATGTTTCGGTCAGCCAAATATTTTAAAAAAATCGATTTTTTTTCGTAAACTTTAAGAAAATACGAAATTAAGAAAAATAAGATAATCAAAAGACAAACAAAAAGTTTTGAAATTACACCCTATTTTTCATTTCCAGTGATTCAAAAACGAAAACATTTCAATGTTTTCAATGGATACGATGAAATTTTAACCCATGATTTCAATATGACGAAGATTCTAAGATCGTATGTGGGATTTATGTCAATTATGTTTTAATTGCATATAAATGAAGTAATATTTAAAAAGAATAACAAAAATATATATATTAGAGAATTTTTTTCTAAATTCTGCTTTTATTTTTTATTTTTTTATAATTTAATATTTTTTTATGTCAATTATGTTTTATGTGAACAATCTAATAGGCTGTAATTGGGAGAAAGAAAAGAGGAGAGAAAAGAAAAGAAAAGAAAAATAAGGCGGCGGCTGTGATGAGAGAGGAGAGAGAAATAGGGGGTAGAGACTTGACAGATAGGGAGTAGGGTATTTTCATATAATCAAAATGGGCTGCAGCCCGTTTCATAAATTTATTTCCCAAAAAAAAACCTGTAGCCTAAGATCTCGGAAAACACTCTGTCTGTTTGTCTCGTTTTTCGGAAAGGTGAAATTTTTTTTCGAAACGCGAGACAAACAGGCCCAAAATAATTTAAAAAAATGTAGGGTCTAGAAAGAAGTTGTCAGGACTCAAGTCTAGTTGAAATGGTAAAATAACGGAGAAAGACCTGTTCATGTCATGTAACTTCATTCTTGTGTACTCTGTCCCTTTCACTTCCCAAAATTTTCAATGCACAAGAAAATGTATTAGATCGGAGAAATACTCTTCCTGTCACTTCCCCAAAATTTCAACTCTTACTTTGAAAAATCCAATTTCTTTTACTATTACTTACGATTATTATAATATTTAATTTACTTTATAATTTAAAAAAAAAAATTGCTGTGATTTTTTTAAAGGAACAATTTATCTCTCTGAATTGGAGTGTATCTCACTCACTTAAATATAAAAGTGGATATTAAATGTATCCTGTAAAAGTCAAAAAAGCATTTTCTTTTTGAAGGCTCTTAAAATAAATGCCAAACAAACAGGCCCTAGGCTAATAGCAATTTATCCCCTACGATTATCATAATATTTAATTTACTCTCCTATAATTTAAGAAATAGCAATTTAACCCATTATGATTTTTAAAGGAGCAATTTACCTCTCTTAGTTGGAGTGTATCTCACTTGCTCAAATTTAAAAGTAGACGTGAAATGTATTGTGCAAAAAGGCGAAACTACCTTTTTTTGGGGGTAAAATTTCCCCTCATAAAATTATAAAAGGGGGTAAATTTTCACATATGTAATAACACAGAGAGGTTAATTTCCATATTTTTTACAATTCAGTTTTTATAAATTCAATTTTTTTTCAAGGCTTAAAAGAGGGATATTTCTGTTAATTCAATTTTTTTGAATGCTTAAAATTTATAGGGAAACAGTGTGAACAATTTTTAAAATCACAGGGGATAAAATGCTCTGTTTCAAATTATTAAAAAAATAAATTAAATATTATGATAATTACGAGGTGTAAATTGCCATTAACCCAAATGTTGACTATCAGACATGCCTTTTAGCTCTTTAAACCCTTAAAATTCCTATGTTCTAGCTAGCTCAATTGGCAATTCATTATTATTCATTAATCAGTTATGAGTTCTCACATAAGGCTTCCTGCCTTAATTTTTCTAGTTCCGGCATTAATCCTTTTACCCAGCTTTATCACAGCCCAACCAGTATCATCAAGATGCTTGAATAATGGCAATTACACTGCTAACAGCACATACCAAACTAATCTCAGCACCCTTCTCTCCTCTCTATCAACAAACATCGACCGCAATGGTTTCTACAATGCTTCCATCGGTCGAAACCCGGAAAGAGCAAATGCTATCGTGCTCTGTAGAGGCGACATCCAGCTCGACACTTGTCGCAGTTGTGTCCAAAACGCTGCTGCTGATATCGTAAGCTCGTGCCCAAATCAAAGACAGGCAATTCTCTGGAACGAATTTTGTACGTTAAGGTACTCCAATGAGGTCATAGTCGGTACCATGACTAATAACCCCAGACATTCGTTAAGGAACACGCAGAACGCCTCAAGTGTGGGCCAATTTATGACGGATCTGAGAACGCTGCTGGACAGTCTCCGAAACCAGGCAGCTTCCGGTGGATCATTGTGGAAAGTGGCTGCGGGGAACATAACTGCACCTGATTTACAAATAATTTTTGCGTTGGTCCAGTGCACCCCGGACTTAACCTCGGACGGTTGCAGCAATTGTTTGATAGATGCGGCTGCGAACCTATTGAGATGTTGTGGTTCACACAGGGGTGGAAGAGTTCTCGCGCCAAGTTGCAATCTTCATTATGAAATTAATTTAGAGTTCTACAACGAAAGTAGGCTCCGAGAAGTACTTGCCCCAATAGCATCACCACCACCATTGATACCCATACAACCAATGTCCCCATCAACACCACCTGGTAATCATACATATACATATAATATGTTATTATCAGATCATATCTTAGATAAGAAAATTTAGCCCTTTTATTAGTTTCTCACTGCATAAAACATAATTCTAAGTTTTTTTTAGAGGGTCTAGACTCAAGTTAATTTCTCTTGATTTTTGCAGGTCCGGATAATAATACAACCCGAACTACTATTATTATTGTTGTCTCAGTTGCTGCGGGTTTAGTACTAGTTGTTTTTATTGCCTTATTAATAATAAAGAGAGTAAAGCAAAAGCCAAATTATAATTTTCAGAGTAAGCAACTAATTTCTTCTTTTGCTTGATTTCTATTCTCGGCAACAACCAAACATATTGTTCTCTTTTACTTGGTGAAGATGTGGACGAAATTAGCTTTGTTGAGTCCTTGCACTACGAGTTTGGGAAAATCAAGGCTGCAACAAATGATTTCTCTGAGTCGAACAAGTTGGGGCAAGGTGGATTTGGAGTTGTTTACAAGGTAATGAGATAATGGTTGTTATTCATACATATTTAATGAAGAATGATAAGTAAGAAGACCCAGATATGATCCAATTTCAGGGAAAACTTTTAAACGACCAAGAAATAGCTGTGAAAAGATTGGCTAAGGATTCAGGACAAGGTGATCTAGAATTTAAGAATGAGGTCATGTTATTGGCTAGGCTTCAACACAGGAATTTGGTTAGGCTATTGGGTTTCTCCCTAGAAGAAACCGAAAAACTTCTCGTGTATGAATTCGTTCAGAATGCGAGCCTTGATCATCTTATATTTAGTAAGAAGCCACTTCATTCACATTATTACTAAATGATCATTTTTGCAAAATAATTGCATGCATATTAATAGCTACTGGTCTTGTTAAAAATTATTCTAATTTTAGCTCTTACATCTTAATTGATCATGTAGATCCTACCAATTGTTCCTACTTGGATTGGGATAGACGTTTTATGATCATAGGGGGCATAGCCAGGGGACTTCTCTATCTTCATGAAGATTCTCGACTTAGGGTCATTCATCGTGATCTTAAGGCCAGTAATGTTCTATTAGATGGAGAGCTTAACCCCAAAATTGCAGACTTTGGCATGGCAAGGTTGTTTGTGCCAGAAGAAACTCAAGGCAATACCAGTAGAATTGTTGGAACCTAGTAAGTCGTTATTTTCTTAGGATGAAAAGTAGTTAAGATCATCTCTATTATTTGTTAATATTCTATATATATTACATGATTCTTCTCTATATCAAAACAAAATTAGACTAAAAATCTTACTATCTCCTTTTTTATATTGCAGCGGATACATGGCACCAGAATATGCAATGCATGGACAATTCTCTATAAAGTCAGATGTTTTTAGTTTTGGTGTGCTAGTTTTAGAAATCATAAGTGGTCAGAAGAATAATTGTTTTCGAAACGGAGAGAATATAGAACACCTCATTAGTAGTGTAAGTGCAATTTTGGAGGTGTTAAATAAACACAACTCCATCCATTAATCAATATTACATTCATACTAAAAATGTTAATTTCACAGGCATGGAAGAATTGGCGAGATGGAACGGCTGCAAATTTGATAGATCCTGTGTTGAGGGGAAGTTCAGGTGTTCCACGCGATATTTTTATATGCATTCATATTGGATTGTTATGTGTTCAAAAAAATGCAGCGGATAGACCAACAATGGCTTCTGTTGTTCAGATGCTAAATAGCTTCTCCATAACACTGCCAATTCCCTCAGAGCCTGCATTTTATATGCCTAGTAGCTATGAAAATTCACGAAAAAGAGAAGAAGATAATTTCAAACATATTTCCGAAAATGATGCTTCGATAACCGAGTTATATCCACGATGATTTGGGATGATTTGGAAAAATACGCACATTCATTGTTGCAACATGTAGGTGATGCTTATTTCTCTCGTACAGTCGTCATTACTTAAGGAAAAAAAGTTCTTGGGCGTTGGACTATTTTAGTAATTCTTTCTTTAATCGTTATGCATATTGAAGATACATAATGCTCTCGTCCTATCCATATGAATTTCGTGTGTAATTAAAATTTGGTTGTTGTATCTTCACAAATACATTTTGCCCTCAGGGCATATCTCCAACTGGCAGACCAACAATTCATAAGGCTTGCTCCAGCGGTAAGGGTGGGGGTTCGAATCCCATTTGGAACTTGGATGGAAGCATTTTTATGGGTCTATCTAAGAGTCATTTGTGGTGAAGACCCCTTTGTGCGCAGAGTGTACAGCAGTATGGTGGGATCTCGAGGCTTGGTGGAGGCACATCCTGCGATTTACATCCTTCAGGGTTCTAGGGCAAGGGTTCTGAGGGTCCAGGATTAGTCTAGTGTAAGATTGTACACCTAGGTTATCAAAAAAAAAAATTTGGATGTTGTAACCGTATAGATATTGTTTAATTCTTTCTTTAATCGTTATGCATATTGAAGACACATAATGCTCTTGTAACCGGTATACCATATTAATTACTGGTATTTAGTCTCTTTTTATATATGGCAAACAAACCAAATATTTTTCTGATTAGTTTTGAAATCCAATATCCTTTCCCGAAACTTCAAAGAAAAGGGCTTGAGATCGAAGACAAGTGAAATCTGAAATTTGGTGCTTGATATTTCATTTACTTTTTCCGGGAATTTATGCACTTATGTATATGTTTCAATGTTCTGGTTATTGACATGTCAAAAGAATAGAGACCCAATAAATTCTTTCTTATTGATGCATTCAAGTTTTATTTTATGAGCAAATGGTTCATAGTGAAATATTAATCATCATCAGATAGATAAATTTTTGTAGTAAAATTGAGAAGTGTTCCTTTTATATATGATATCAATTAGTTTGAATTTTCATGAATCTATATCAAATTATATCTTTGTATTTACTTTGGCTGGCAACTTCTGACAATTGTAAGTAATTCTTAAAAAAGGATTAAAACCTCTTAATAGTGGCTTATTCTTTAGCAATGATATGTTTTCTCATAATTAATGATACTTACTTACAATGTTTAACAAGTAGTTATTTGTGCTACTAATTTTGTAAGGTCAATTGTGATTCACACATTTCATAATAGTTATTTTATCATCTTGTATTATATGACTGAGATTGTTTGGGAACAAAGAAGGATAAATTATTTTATCATTATTATTTTATCCTATCTTATGTGTTGATTGAAAGTATAATGAGAACTGAATAGTTTAATAATTATTTTATCTTGATTAAATTAATTTTTGGAGTTGCGGCCGAGAGCTAAAAATAATGAGTTTACTTACAAATATTGATTGAAAGTATAACGAGAACTAAAAATGACGAAAGAAAAAATGGCACGAGTTTAAACTATAAGTTCGACTCAGTGTAAATATACATCAAGATTTCACATGGTGCAGTAATTCATTAAGATGAAAAAGATTGAATAGGTTGTTACAATAGAATTATATATGTAATCTCTAAAGTATTCGAATATTAAAATCTCCATAATATTACTAAATCTTTGAGTTGATACTTCCACGTTCCCACCTGCACGTTAGAGTCGTGATTTGATTTTATACATTAAAAAAAGCACTATTATTTTACTAATTAATTAAGCCCGATAAAGAATAGTCAAGTCTGGTTTGTAAACAAATATATTCCGTACTTATATTTCAATGCAGAAGGTGGATGAATTTGTTACTTAAAAACTGGTCAAGTATTGATATTTCATAACTATCAAGTCTGGTTTTTTTGTTAAACTGAATCAAATTTAAATGAATTTTTATACATAGTTGAATTTAATTTATCTTTTCCAACTTTTAATTCAAAGATTTCTTTTATGCTGCTTGCTTATAAGTTAATTGATTACTAGATCATTTTCAATTAAAAATGGAGAGAATTTCACTTTTGATACCACAATTATACCCATTTTAGGAATTTGATACCACAACTATTTATGTCGACACATTTTAGGAGGATTAGGATAATGAGATACCTTTAAATAGGAGACTTGTTGTCATATCTCACACACACAACTCAAGAGCCAAAAATCCTAAGTTAAGAAAAATACTCTCTCCCCCCTCCTAAAATCGGCAGAATCCTACTTCCTTTTGGAAGAATTTTTCGTTTTTGATTTTAGCTCCTAAGTTGTTCTCTAACCCTAGATCTTAATATATCCTATGTTCTTGCCGATTAGGATATATTATTTTTCGTGATATTGTGGTGTATCAAGCTTGGGATCTAGTCAACCGAGCGAGAAATGCAACGACTTTGCTAGCTGCCAGGATTTGCAAGGAGACAGTTATAACTTAGAACTAAGTTATTTATGTCGTTTTTATATTCATATATATACAACCAGTTTAGTATCCTGGCAAGATTCCGTAAGAGGCCCTAAATTATTAAATTCCGCTGCCTCTAGGGCTGTCTATCTTACCGAATCCCAACAGTGGTAACAAAGCCAACTCTAGCTTTGTATATATATGAATTTGCAAATTCTGTGTTTTAAATCATATGTTTGATTTACGTATGGCTAGTTCTTTAACTATGTATGTTTAAGAACGTCGATCTGTTTAACTCAAAGTTAAAAGAAAATTTTGATTCGAAATTTTATCACGTTAATTTTTATTTTGGATTATGATTTAATTAACTGGATCTGATTTTAATTAAATCAAAGAATAATCGAAACAAAAAAAAATTTGATCAACCGCGGTGGCTGCGCACCGCGAGCTGCTACACGCAGCAGCGCGTGAATAGCGCGCTGCCTACTGGCAGTTTGTCGCGTGCTAGCAACGAATTGTTACCCGCGGCAGCAGCCGCTGTGTGCGGCTCACGCGCGGCCGTGGCCACGTGTGTGCTGCCACATGGCAGCGTCCGATTGGCCACTCCGTGGCTGATTTTTGGTTTATCTCAAATTTGCCTATTTTGGAAAGTTTGTAAATCTTGGAGATTTGTGAGATTATAAAACTTGGAGTTTTGGATAAGGTAGGAATCTTGGAAGATTGGGAACTACCTTAGTTATCTAATCTTATCAAAATAGGATTATCTTGAGAATCTTGGAGATTTGGAATATTGGGAAACCTAAAGTTTTGGATAAGATAGGAATCTTAGAGATTTGGAACTATCTTAATTAACCATCTTAATCAAGATAAGAGTTGTAGATTACTTAGAACTCAAGTAAGAGTTAATTACTCTTAGAGAATAATTGTTAATTCAAAATTAATTAACTTGGATAATCTTACTTACTATTATTTCAAGGGAGTGTTTTGGTCAAAATAAATAAATTTGACCCAAATTCTTTTTTCTCCTGTTTTTGAATTTTTTTTTTTAATTCAAGAAGTAAACGTCAATAATTAAAAAAAAACCTCCCCACTTTTTTAGCCTAACGTGATAAAAAAAAACCTCCCTACTACATTAGTAACTTCCCTTTGCCTAATTAAAAAAAAAAAAAAACATCCCCACTATTTCTTTGCCTAACGTGATTAATTAAAAAAAACATCCCCATTATTTCTTTGCCTAAAACTACATTCCTAATTTTCCTCTGCCTCTTACAAATCACAAACCCACTAACTTTACTATTATTTCAAAACATGATTAATTAAAAAAGAACTTCCCCACTATTTCTTTGCCTAACGTGATTAATTTAAAAAAAAACCTTCCCATTATTTCTTTGCCTAAAACTACATTCGTAACTTCCCTCTGCCTCTTATAAATCACAAACCCACTAACTTTAATCGGACGATAGCCAAATTATCTGTTATTCCCTCTGCCTCTTACAAATCACAAATCCATGTAACATCTTTCCAGATTACATATTTTCTGTTATTCCATTTTCATATATCCTCAAAAAAATTATCTGCACAAATTATACATAGGATTGAGGGTGCTGACAGTGGCCGAAATCAGGAGAACATGCGAAGAGTGGTAGATGTCTACTTGCTACAAGACCCGCCCAACAACCGCAAGTTGCAGAATCCATAAACTGATTTGTTGTTGTAAATTTAATACTTACTTATCATATACTTCAATTTGATCTCAATTACTTTCTTGCTTAATGTCGTACTTTTAGTTCGTGGTGCTAACCAGTTTATTGTTATTATTTATCACGTGTGTTCACCTTTAAAGTTGAGTTCATTTGCTTTGCATAAAGTATCCATGTTCAAAGTGAATGCCATATGTTTGATTAAATGCAAGACAAAATAATTGCTCTAATTTCGACTGAGCATTTTCTTATCATTTTTTTGATATTTGTTATAGTTTTATGATTCGGTTCTCTAACTCATTTATTGTTCTTTTAGATGGTAAAAGTTGACCCATCCAAGGATAATCAATGTCTTCGGGGTGTAATAGAAGCAAAGATGTCGAAGAACGTGGTCGGAAAACAGAAAATGGACATCCTATTTGAAAAGGGATTGGAATTGATTTTAGTCTCTGACCATGATCAAGTATGAGATAAATATTTGTTGACTTGAATTCAATGGTTCTTAGATATAGTGATTGTAGCATAAGATGCTCGAAATGAAGAAATATTTAGAACGAATTCTTAGATCCATAAAAAAATAAAACTCCATGAACCTATTTATCTTGCAGCCATCCTCAAATGATCAAGCATATGATGTTATTTTTAATAGAAACCTTATATATTCTTAATTTTATAGCATCAATGGACTTAGATATTTGTGTTTTGTGCTTATAATGCTTTTGGCCGCGAGTGTTTTGTAAAGAGTGGTCCTTTATTTACAATGCATTAGTTTGCACATTCTATCCAGTATGCTCATCATGTTATTATATGTGTGAAATTGTTCTTTTAATTTTCATATCACGTCTTATTTGAATATGTGTCATCTAATGTTATCCTTATTGGATGTCAAGGTTTTATATGAAGAAATCATAATTTGTCTGACTCTTAATGTATCTTCAGAGTATAATGAAAGTGAAATATGGGAAAAGAGGTTTCATCAACCAACATAGTTCAATTGAAGTTATTGAAGTTATTGAAGGACTATTTTCTACATTGGCTAAGATCCACAAATTAGATAATATCTTTGCTGGTGATCAAGATGACTGACTCTTTATTATCATAGACATCCTCAATGTTATGTTAGGGGATATATACCAATCACATAGTATAGTATCCTTCACAAATTCGATGTTTTGATTATTTTTGTTCAGTTTTGTATAAAAAAAATTCAATTTGAACCATTGAACATCGATATATTCTTTTGACTTCAACATTTTATGCTTAAATACCCATTGTCGATGACATTTTTTACTTCAATAGTTTATGACATGGTCGACTATACATTTTTCACCTTTTTTTTGAGTTTGCAAAGTAATGTTTAATTGTAATAGCTTATATTACTAATTTGTCATATAAAGTATTTGTAATAATATACTTGATATGATTCCGTGCATAGCACGGGTTTAGGCTAGTTTTTATGAATTAAAACTAAAAGGAGCCGGTAAATTTACATTTATGCCCTTATGTGAATTTATGCCTGTTCTTAAGTGTTTACGTGGATTGATCGATATTGCCGCTAAGCCCAGAGTGGTATTTGGTTTATTTATTTTATGGGTTGTAATTAAATGGGCCAGATTGGTGCCAATTGCTTGCCGCAATTAAATGTAATAGAATATGGCCATTTTGTAAGTTAGACTTAGTTTAGGCTTGGAGCCGAGAAGACCTCATGAAGACTTGGAGATCCACATCGAGGCCCAATCATGGAGGATATTACAAAAAGGCCCATGCATGTATGGGTTTGAAAAATTGTAATAGTTAGGACATTTAATTTCTACCTTAGACTGACCAATTGATCCATCACATGGCTCGCGATGGATCGCATAGGATGGGCAATCGATCAATCATATCCTGCTAGGTGATGTATGTTTACTATTATTCTTTGATGTATGTCTTGAATGCTTGGAATAAATAACGTAAACAGGATAAAGCATAATCTGATGAGACCTCGCACAAGAAAATTTGATAAAACCTCCAATTGAACTTTAAAACTCAATTATAATATTAAATCGAATAATGGGCGCATGAATAGTTTCTATGGTCCGAGCCTATCCAATTACTAGGTCTTAGACATATTGTACGAATATATCTCGATGTTTCACGAGTCGTGGGTCGAGCTATAGGAATAGGATATGTCTATTGTCTCGATGCACAAGTTTAGTGCCAAGGGAGGGGATAACAAGGTTCTAGGCGCTGTCTCACGAGTCGTGGGGCATCTAAAATTGGACATGATTTAACACTAGTAAGTATGGATGTCTCACGAGAGTCGTGGGTCCATAACGAAAAACGAGGCTAAATGAACTCAAGGGTTAGGTGCGATGGTTAACCGATGACGATGTCGACCACCAAGTGCGAGTCGTGGGTACTAGGAGATTGCATTTGGACCTTGAGCCCGCTAGGATATTTTAAATTCCCGAAACATAGGTGGGGGCATAAGATTTTGATTTACAAATAAAACCCATGTTTGTAAATTGTGCATTTTAAATTTATCTTTCGCGTATTTATTTCTTCTATCGTCTTTTTATAGATATGATGTCTAAAGAGCTTAGAGCACTTAGAGATTTATCCATCTCATCACTAGAACGTAATATTTTAACTTGACCAAACCTGCACTTTTGGTCGCACCACTTGAATAGACTTTTTGAAGCTGAAAACATCTCATATGTTTTGTCTGTACCTCCACACATTGATGTTTCACATGATGTTCCGATGAGCTTCGAAAAAGCATCACCAAATGGAAATTGTATGATAGCTTAGCTCATGATTACATATTGGAATATATGTCACTTGATCTGCGGTTACAACATGAGCATATGGTATCCGCGAAAGAGATTCTCTCAAATCTAAAATTCCTTTATGGGATTAGAGATGGTTGTCGCAGATTCGCGATAACGAGAGAACTCTTGCAAGCAAGAAAGAGAAGAGAAACTCCTGTAGGAATCCACATACACAAGATAATTTGACTTCTGACTGAACTCGATGATATGGGTGTCGTGATGGACAATAATTTTTGTGTGGATATTATCCTACAACCTCTTCCTAGATCATCTGGCGGTTTCATCACGGACTTGAATCTCCTAAGGCGAGAGATCACTGTGCACGTCCTGCGACAAATGCTCGAGGAACATGAGGCTTCTTTTGGAAAGAAAGCAAGGGTTGGCAAAAAGACTGGGCGGCGATCAAAGTCAAAGTAAATGGAAACCAGAGCTCCTTACTGGACGAGGTCAAGGGAGAGGATCAAGTCCGAGTTCTTGGAGAGCTCGACAGGTATATTCCTTGTTGAAGTTAATTTGTCAATTAACTGTGCATCTTAGGTGTTAGACATTGCTTATGATTCTCATCTTTGTAATGATTTACAGGTGATGGGAGTAACAAGGCCACTTAGGCCAGGTGATTGGATCCTGAGATTTGGCAATGGAGCTAGAGCTGCTGCCGACGCAAGTGGAGTTAGATTTAGGTGGTAATAAATTAGTCCTTAGGATTGTTCTTTATTTACCTGGTTTGGTGAAAAACATTTTTTCTATTCCTCTTTTGGATAATGAAAGTTTTAATTTTAATAAAGGATACCTTTCGTTATTCATGAATGATAATTTGTTTTTCACTGGTACATTAAAAGATCGACAATATACCATAAAACCACCTAAATTAGTTATGTACGTACAACAAAATAAAAAAAAAACAAGATAATGAAATATCTGCCCAATTATGGCAAGCTCGATTTGGACATATATCCAAGTCAAGGATTCAAAAGTTAGCATCATCTAGCGCGCTTGAAATCAGTCGCATTGATGATATGCCAACATGTGAACAATGTCTAAAGGGTAAAATGGCTAAGTTGCCATTTAAGGGAAACCCTGAGCATACCAAACAAACATTGGACTTAATTCATATTGAAGTATGTGGACCACTAAGAAAAAGTGTCCGAGGTGGGTACGATTACTTCATTACCTTCACTGACGACTATAGTCGTTATGGGTATGTGTTCTTGTTGAAATACAAGTCTGAAGCCTTTGAGCGATTCAAAGAATTCAAGATGGAAGTAGAGAACCAACTTGGTCATACGATAAAGGCTCTTCTTTCTGACCGAGGTGGAGAATTTCTTAGTAACGAATTTCTGAATTATCTTGTATAGCATGTAATACTAACGCAGTGGACTCTCCTGCTACACCCCAACTAAATGGAGTAGCAGAGAGAATGAATCAAACCTTGATGGACATGGTTTGATCCATGATGAGTGCCACTGACCTTCCTCTTTCATTTTTGGGACATGCCCTCCTCACGGCAGCAAAGATACTGAATATGGTACCTTCTAAATCCGTACAAAAGACACCATACGATTTATGGTTTGGCAAGACACCCTCATATGCATTTATGCGCATATGGGGATCTCCCGCTTATGTTAAAAAGCTAGTGGGAGACAAATTGGAAACTAAATCCACTTTGTGCAAATTCGTGAGGTATCCAGAAAACTCGATAGGATACGAGTTCTATGATCCTACGAGACAAACTACATTTTTCTCAAGGAACGCACACTTCTTGGAGAAGGAATTCTTGTTGGACAAGAAGGAACACAACATAGATCTAGATGAGGTCACTGAAGCTGAAAAGGCCGAATAGGTCGATCAAGCCGATCCATTACCACAAGCAGTTAGAATACAAGAGCATGAAAGTGCACCAGTAAGTACACCAATACTTCGTAGGTCAGAAAGATGATGTAGAGAACCCGAGAGGTACTACGGTCTGCTGCACGAGACTGATCAGTCTCTAACCGACCCAAGGACTTACGATGAAGCTATGTTGGACATAGATTCAGGAAAGTGGCGCGAAGCCATGGAATCCGAATTGGACTCCATTCCCTCAAACAAGGTCTGGACCTTGGTAAATCCACCAGTGGGAGTGATCCCGTGGGTTGCAAGTGGATCTATAAGCGAAAGCTAGGAGTGAACGGAGAGGTAATAACCTACAAGATGTGACTAGTGGCAAAATGATACACTCAAAGACCAGACATCGATTTTGAGGAAACCTTCTCACCCGTCGCAATGCCTAAATCCATTCGAATCTTGCTGGCCATAGTTTGCGCGGTATAACTACGAGATATGGCAGATGGATGTGAAGACCGCCTTCCTCAATGGAGACATTGATCAGGAGATCTACATGGAGCAACCAAAAGGATACGAGTCCAAAGGAGATGAGCACAAGGTGTGGAAACTCCAGAGATCCAATTATGGACTGAAGCAAGCTTCCCGAAGTTGGAACATCCATTTCGATGAATCGATCCAAACTTTTGGATCAGTGGGAGTACAGTTGAATTTTTGGTGCTTTACGTTGATGATATCCTTCTCATTGGAAACAATGTAAAAGTGTTGTCCGAAGCGAAAGCATGGTTGTCTACACAATTCTCAATGAAGGATTTTGGAGAAGTATCCTTTGTACTAGGTATAATGATCTACCGAGATAGATCAAAATGACTGTTGGGCCTCTCCCAATCACAGTACATAGATAAAATATTGAAGATATTCCGTATGGAAGAATCCAAGAGAGGATTGCTTCCGATGAGACATGGAATTTCACTCTCTAAGTCTATGGCCCCAAGACTCCTGAAGAGAGGAGCAATATGTCTCAGATACCATATGCATCCGCTATTGCAAGCATAATGTATGATATGTTATTCACTTGACCAGACGTAGTGTACGCATTGAGCATTACGAATCGCTATCAGTCTGATCCAGGTGAGCAGCACTGGATAGCCGTTAAGACAATTCTGAAGTACCTGACAAGGACTAAGGAATTGTTCTTGGTATACGGTGGAGGAGAATTGAAATTGGAAGGCTTTACAGATTCGATCTTCCAATGTGATGTAGAAGACTTCAAGTCAACATCTGGATACGTATTCCGCCTCAATGGTGGTGCGGTAAGCTAGAAAAGCTCCAAGCAAGACACTACCGCAGATTCAACTACCAAAGCAGAATACATGCCGCGTTTGAAGCATCAAAGGAAGGTGTTTGGATGAAAAACATCATCCAAGAATTTGATAAAAGGAAGATGTGATACCTAGCATTGCTGAGCCCATTACTATCTTCTGCGATAATAATGGGGCAATAGCGCAAGCAAAGGAGCCGAGATCTCATCAGAAATCCATGCACGTACTCAGAAGATACTATTTGATAAAAGATATCATTGGTAGAGGAGACATTAAGATGCAACATATCGACTCAGAAGATAATACCATGGACCCGCTAATGAAGCCACTGCCTCAAAAGCCATTCGAGAAACATCTAAAGATGGGACTCAAGAACATAGGAAGTTGGCTTTAGGACAAGTGGGAGATTGATAGAAATAGTGTCCGGCAAGCCAACTGTATGACTGTCATTCAATGTAATAACTGAAGGAACTATTCAATTTAGATTAATAAGTGCACTTTATTATATGGTCAACTTTATCTTATGTAATAATTATCTACGTATAAGGATAGAAGTCCTTAGATCACAGGGTTATGGGACAATCCGTGGACTGATCTCCAAGGCTGTGATCTAGAATATATTCAAAAGTCGTAGAATCCAATCGAGATAGGACATTGTTGGATTCGGTTAGACTCTCACTAATGTGTATACTCTGACGAACTGGAGAACGTTGGGGTCCACGAGAGTGACTGGAATAGTCGATACACATAAGTGGCATATCGGGGCTGAAGTTATTCCAGTTTGCGATAGTATACGAGGAACGATCCCTAATACTTGAGATGATAGGGTCAAAAGAATAATTATTTTCGAAACGGAAAGAATATAGAAGACCTCATTAGTAGTGTAAATGCAATTTTGGAATTGCTAAGCAAACACAACTCCATCCATTAATCAGTATGACATTCATACTTATAATATTAATTTCACAGGCATGGAATAACTGGCGAGATGGAATGGCTGCAAATTTGATAGATCCTGTGTTGAGGGGCAATTCAGGTATTCCACGTTATATTTTGAGATGCATTCACATTGGATTGTTATGTGTTCAAGAAAATGCAGCGAATAGACCAATAATGGCTTCTGTTGTTCTGATGCTAAATAGCTTCTCCATAACACTACCAATTCCCTTAGAGCCTGCATTTTATATGCCTAGTAGCTATGAATCAGAGGTTTCACTACTTCAAGAGTTCAACTCGAGTGAGTTGGATTCTGAAAATTCACGAAAAAGAGAAGAAGATAATTTCAAACATATTTCCGAAAATGATGCTTCGATATTCGAGTTATATCCACGATGATTTGGAAAAATACACACATTCATTGCTGCAACATGTAGGTGATGCTTATTTCTCTCGTACAGTCGTTGTTTCTTAATGAAAAAAAGTTCTTGGGCGTTGGACTATTTTAGTAATTCTTTCTTTAATCGTTATGCATATTGAAGATGCATAATGCTCTTTTAACCGTATACCATATTATGTAATGGTATTTAGTCTCTTTTCTATATGGCAAACAAACCAAATATTTTTCTGATTAGTTTTGAAATCTAATATCCTTTCCCAAAGCTTCAAAGAAAAGCGCATTAAAATCGAATTGAAAACAAGTGAAATCTGAAATTTGGTGCTTGATAGTTCTTTTACTTTTTCCGGGAATATATGCACTTATATATATGTTTCAATGTTCTGGTTATTGACATGTCAAAAGAATAGAGACCCAATACACTATTTCCTATTGATGCACTCAACTTTTATTTTATGAGCAAATGGTTCATATTGAAATATTAATCATCATCAGATAGATAAATTTTTGTGGTAAAATTGACAAATTTTCCTTTTATATATGATATCAATTAGTCTGAATTTTCACGAATCTATATAAATTTATATCTTTGCATTTACTTTGGCTGGCAACTTCTGACAATTGTAAGTAATTCTTTCTTTTTTAAAACCTCTTAATAGTGGCTTATTCTTTAGCAAAGATATGTTTTCCATAATTAATGATACTTACTATGTTTAACAAGTAGTTAATTGTGCTACTAATTTTGTAAGCTCAATTGTGATTCACACATTTCAATAGTTATTTTATCGTCTTGTATCATATGATTGAGATTGTTTGGGAGCAAAGAATGATAAATTATTTTATCATTATTATTTTATCCTATCTCATGTCTTGATTGAAAGTAAAATGAGAACTGAATATTCTAATAATTAATTCATCTTGGTTAAATTATTTTTTGGAGTTACGGCCGAGAACTAAAAATAATGAGTTTACTTACAATTATTGATTGAAAGTATAATGAGAACTAAAAATGACGAAAGAAAAAATGGCACGAGTTCACATGGTGCAGTAATTCATTACGAAGAAAAAGATTGAATAGGTTGTTACCATAGAATTATATATGTAATCTCTAAACTATTCGAATATTAAAATCTCCATAGTCTCTATCTCTATCTCTACTATTATAAAAACATGGATATTTCTTAACTTTTTTGTGCGGATTAAAATAACCTTATTTATATTGTAAAATAATATTTAATTCAATGATAAATATATAAAAGTAATTGAAGAGGTATAATTAGACATGAAGTCTTATTATATTTATCTCTTACATAAACTCGTAAAATTTGTAAATTCTCTCATTTTTTATAATTTTAATCTTCTTTTCTTATAACAGATAAAAAAGAACCATAAAAAAAATATATAAAAATTATTATATTTTAGCATCAATATTTATTTAAGTAAGAAAATGTTAATTTAAAGATTTAGTACAACATAAGTCATAAACATTCTAAATATAAAAATTATAATTAAATTCTCTTAAATATCGCTATGTTACAAAAAAAAAAAAAAAATTGAACCGCATCTTACATTGAAAGAATAAAAACTAATGACTTTGCTAATTACGTAATTTACTCTGGCTAGAACAAAGAAATATAAAGAATTTTCAATAATATCAAGATATGCATAACATCGAATTTTCATGGAATCCTTGTCGTGAAAAACGGGTGAAATTGGTGGAAAATTATGTAATCGATGAAAAAAATATCTATGAATCATTGCAAACATTTGAAATCGATGAAAATTCGGGTGAAATTGGTGAACATTGGCAAGATTGGTGAAAATTTGGGGTGAAACCGATAAAAAAGAGCCCCTGAAAGTAATAAATACTTGTGAAATTCGGGTAAAATTTGTGAAAAAGTGATGAAACTGGTGAAACGACAACATCAATGAAAAGCAGGTGATATTGATGAAAAATGAATAAAGTAGGTGAAAACGTGTTAAATCAATGAAAATTCAGATGAAATTTATGAAAATAACATGTGAAATAAATGTGCAAAATTGGTGAAAACGGGTTAATATAATCGAAAAATAAGGTGAAACCGGTAGAAAGATGTTTAAAACGGGAAACACAAAAGGACAAAATCATAAAAACAATGAAAATAAGTTATGATCAATAAATAAATGGATAAAACATTAAACTGGTAAAAATGAATAAAATCAACTAAAGAACATGTTAAATCGGTGAAAAATGAGTTAAACTGATGAGTTAAATTGGTGAAACAGGGGTTAATTTACTCTATTTTATGACAATATAATTAATTTTACTCTAATTTAGAAACAATACCCATTAAATTAACTAAAAACATGCAACATCCACTTTCCTAGTATTACTAAATGTTTAAGTTGATACTTCCACGTTCCCACCTGCACGTTAGAGTCGTGATTTGATTTTTTACATTAAAAAAAGCACTATTATTTTACTAATTAATTAAGCCCGATGAAGAATAGTCAAGTCTGGTTTATAAACAATATTCAGTACTTATATTTCAATGCAGAAGGTGGATTAATTTGTTACTTAAAAACTGGTCAAGTATTGATATTTCATAACGATCAAGTCTGGTTTTGTTGTTAAACTGAATCAAATTTAAATGAATTTTTATACATAGTTGAATTGAATATATCTTTTCCAACTTTTAATTCATAAAGATTTCTTTTGTGCTGCTTGTTCACATGTTAATTGATTACTAGATCATTTTCAATTAAAAATAGATTAGAATCACCAGCATTTCAAAAACACATTCAAGGTGAAATATGTGGGTCCACTCTTCTATCATGTGGACCATTTTGATAGAAATAGTGTCCAACAAGTCAACTGTATGATTGTCATTTAATTTAATAAATAAAGGAACTATTCGATTTAGATTAATAAATGCAATTTATTATATGGTCAACTTTATCTTATGTAATAATTATCTACGTATAGGATAGAAGTCCTTAGATCACAGGGCTATGGGACAATCCGTGGGCTGATCTCCATGGCCGTGATTTAGAATATATTCAAGAGTCGTGACTGGGATAATCGATACACATAAGTGGGTGACTTGCTGGGATGACAAGTGCACTGAATATCCCAATTAGGAAATAACTCACAATGGAAGCGGTGGTCGCATATCGGGGCTGGTGTTATTCCAATTTACGATAGTATACGAGGAACGATCCCTAATACTTGAGGTAATAGGGTTTATCTGGTACGAGAACGTCTCTACTTAGAGGTGAGTTTCGACCGACAGGAGATTATTAGAAAGTCTCTGAGAATTCACATTGGGTATAGAGGGACTCGTATGCAGGTTCATATCATCAACAAATGATCCATTGACCAGACTTGATAGGTTGAAAATTTCTCCAATGGATTTCTGTGAGAAATTAATTCTTGTAAAATCCTTGGCCAAGGTATCTGACGACTTTATGAAAGTAGCTCATAAAGATTAAGTCAAAGAGAATTATTTCGAGATCAGAATACATAAGGTCAAGACGAAGAAAAGGGCCCATGCCCTTAAGTCTCGACAGGGAGATCGATCGATGTAGAGATTATGTCGTATATGGAAATTGTAAATGATTAAAAGGTTCACTGAATTAATTCACCAGTGATTGGGCTCCATGGGCTTGTGGCCAGACATCGACTGTGGAGTGTGGGAGAATTCTCATATTGGCATGGGTGCTAATTTAGGAATGATCAGTCGAAAGAGTGTTCGATTGATTTAGAGTATTTCATACTCGAGTAATTAAATAAATATTTAATTATAACCCGCGGCCAATTGTGTGTGAACCTACGGGGGCATACACAATATGAGCGAAAGACGAAGCGACTCTTGCTCACCCGACACGATCGTACGAGGTCACAATTCACCCAACACGATCATCCGAGGTGAACAAGAGGAAAGGAAGAACAACTTGGTCGACCGAATCGACAGGGTCGATTGATCTACTGGGTCGACTGGATCAACTGGGTCGGTTGGGTTGACTGGGGTCAACCTGGTCGACCCAATTGGAGCAAAAGTGATCCGATTAGAATTGGATCAAGACTGTAAATTAAATTGAAATTTAATTTGTGAGTTAATTAATTAAATTGAATTTAATTAATTATGAGAATATTTAATTAAATAAACTTAGAGTCTAATTTAATTAAATGAGAGATAAATAAATTAATTGGGTTATTTAATTGGAAAATTAAATAAAGACCCAATTAATTAAATCAAGTATGAGCCATAAATTAATTAGAAGACTTGGTCTTTCAATTAAAAGGGTCATGACCAATGTAGGAGAGTTAGAAGACTTAGAGTCCTAGTCCTAGGAGGATTAGGATAATGTGATACCTTTAAATAAGAGACTTGATGTCATATCTCACGCACACAACTCAAGTGCCAAAAGGCCTAAGTCAAGAAAAACACTCTCTCCCCTCCTCTCCTAAAATTGGCCGAACCCTACTTCCTTTTGGAAGAATTTTTCATTTTCAATTTTAGCTCCTAAGTTGTTCTCTAACCCTAGATCTTAATATATCCTATGTTCTAGCCGATTAGGATATATTATTTTTCGTGATATTGTGGTGTATCAACCCGTAGAGGCGCAACACGTGGGTGCTCAAATAGGCTTGGGATCGAGTCAACCGAGCAAGAAACGCAACGACTTTGGTAGCTGTCGGGATTTGCAAGGAGACATGTATAACTTAGAACTAAGTTATTTATAGCGTATTTATATTCATATATATATATATATATATACAACCAGTTAAGTATCCTGACAAGATTCTGTAAGAAGCCCTAAATTATTAAATTCCGCTGCCTGCAGGGCTGTCTATCTTATCGAATTCCAACAGTGGTATCAGAGCCAACTCTGGCTTTGTATATATATGAATTCGCAAATTCTGTGTTTTAAATCATTTGTTTGATTTATGTATGACTAGTTCTTTAATTATGTATGTTTAAGAACGTAGATCTGTTTAACTCAGAGTTGAAAAAAAATTGATTCGAAATTTTATCACCTTAATTTTTATTTTGGATTAGGATTTAATTAATTGGATCTAGTTTTAATTAAATCAAAGAGAAATCGAAACAAAAAAAATATTTTTGATCAACCGCGTGGCCTCGCACCGCGGCTAGGCGGCCACCGCGAGCTGCTACATGCAGCAGCGCTTGAACAGAGCTCTGCCTGCGAGTGCAGTGCACGACAGCTGCCTACGGGCAGTCTACCGCGTGCTGGCAACACGCTGTTACCAGCGGCAGCAGCCGCACGGCCGTGGCCACGTCCGATTGGCCACTCCGTGTCTGATTTTTGGTTGATCTCAAATTTACCTATTTTTGAAAGTTTGTAAATCTTGGAGATTTGTGGGATTAGAAAACTTGGAGTTTTGTATAAGATAGGAATCTTGGAAAATTTGTGAACTACCTTAGTTATCTAATCTAATCAAATAGGATTTTCTTTAGAATCTTGGAGATTTGGAATATTGGGAAACTTAAAATTTTGGATAAGATAGGAATCTTTGAGATTCGGAACTATCTTAATTAACCATCTTAATAAAGATAAGAGTTGTAGATTTCTTAGAACTCAAGTAAGAGTTAATTACTCTTAGAGATTAATTGTTAATTCAAAATTAATTAACTTGGATAATTTTTATGAATTAAAACTAAAAGGAGCCGGTAAATTTACATTTATGCCCTTATGTGAATTTATGCCTGTTCTTAAGTGTCTATGTGGATTGATTGATATTGCCTCTAAGCCCAGTGTTGTTTTTTGGTTTATTTATTTTATGGGTTGTAATTAAATGGGCCTGATTGGTGCTCATTGCTTGCCGCAATTAAATGTTATAGAATATGGCCATTTTGTAAGTTAGACTTAGTTTAAGCTTGGAGCCAAGAAGACCTAATGAAAACTTGGAGATCCACATCGAGGCCCAATCAATGAGGATATTACAAGAATTAAAGTTTCTCTTAAGACTTGGAGATCCACTGACTTAGCTCGTGAGGCTTCTTCAATAAAATTTAGCCCTTTATATTAGTTTCTCACTGCATAAAAAATAATTCAAGTTTTTTTTTAGGTTTAGACTCAAGTTCACTTCTCTTGATTTTTGCAGGTCCGGATAATAATAATAACTCAACTCGAACTACTATTATTACTGTTGTTTCAGTTGTTGCGGGTTTAATATTAATTTTTTTATTGGCTTATTAATAATAAAGAGAATAAAGCAAAAGTCAAATGAAAATATTCAGGTTTTCTTCTTTTGTTGATTTCTACTAAAGTTCAATTATTCTCGGCAACAACTAAACATATTGTTCTCTTTTACTTAGGTGAAGATGTGGACGAAATTAGCTTTGTTGAGTCCTTGCACTACGAGTTTGGGAAAATCAAGGCTGCAACAAATGATTTCTCTGAGGCGAACAAGTTGGGGAAAGGTGGATTTGGAGCTGTTTACAAGGTAATGAGATTGTGGTTGTTATGTATACATAATTTAATGAAGAATGATAAGTAACAAGAGCAAAATATGATCCAATTTCAGGGAAAACTTCTAAACGATCAAGAAATAGCTGTGAAAAGATTGGCTAAGGATTCAGGACAAGGTGATCTAGAATTTAAGAACGAGGTCATGTTATTGGCTTGGCTTCAACACAGGAATTTGGTTAGGCTATTGGGTTTCTCCTTAGAAGGAACCGAGAAACTTCTCGTGTATGAATTCGTACAGAATGCGAGCCTTGATCAGTTTATATTTAGTAAGAAGCCACTTCATTCACAGTATTACAGAATGATCATTTTTGCAAAATAATATCACGTTTATTAATAGCTACTGGTCATGTTAAAAATTATTCAAATTTTAGCTCATACATTGTTGTATTCTTAATTGGTCATGTAGATCCTACCAAACGTCTCTACTTGGATTGGGATAGACGTTTCAAGATCATAGGGGGCATTGTCAAGGGACTTCTCTATCTTCATGAAGATTCTCGACTTAGGATCATTCATCGCGATCTTAAGGCCAGTAATGTTCTATTAGATGGAGAGGTTAACCCCAAAATTGCAGACTTTGGCATGGCAAGGTTGTTTGTGGCAGAAGAAACTCAAGGCAATACCAGTAGAATTGTTGGAACCTAGTAAGTATTTATATTCTTAGGATGAAAAGTAACTAAGAATATCTCTATCATTTATTGATATTCTACATATATTATAGGATTCTTCTCTATATCAAAACGAAATTAGAATAAGTATCTTACTATTTCCTTTTTTATATTGCAGCGGATACATGGCACCATAATATGTAATGCATGGACAATTATCTATAAAGTCAGATGTTTTTAGTTTTGGTGTGCTAGTTTTAGAAATCATATGTGGTCAGAAGAATAATTGTTATCGAAACGGAGAGAATATAGAACACCTCCTTAGTAGTGCAATTCCCGAAGTGCAAAATAAACACAACTCCATCCATTATTCAGTATTACATTCATACTTAAAATGTTAATTTCACAAAGGCATGGAAGAACTGGCGAGATGGAATGGCTGCAAATTTGATAGATCCTGTGTTGATGGGCAATTCAAGTGTTCCACGCGATATTTTGAGATGCATTCACATTGGATTGTTATGTATTCAAGAAAATGCAGCGGATAGACCAACAATGGCTTCAGTTGTTTTGATGCTAAATAGCTTCTCCATAACACTGCCGATACCCTCAGAGCCTGCATTTGATATGCATAGTAGCTATGAATCAGAGGTTTCACTACTTCAAGAGTTCAACTCTAGTAGGTGATGCTTCGATAACCGAGTTATATCCACGATGATTTGGAAAAATATGCACATTCATTGTTGCAACATGTAGGTGATGCATATTCTTAAGGAAAAAAAGTTCATCGGCGTTGGACTATAGTAATTCTTTCTTTAATTGTTATGCATGTTGAAGATACATAATGCTCTTGTCCTATCTTGTATACGAATTAGTGTGTAATTAAGATTTGGTTGTTATAACCGTTTAGATATTGTTTATAGATTAGTCCATAACATAGATCAAAGTTTCGTTTTCGATATATGTTTTGGTCAGCTGAATATAAGAAACTTTTTGAAAAGTTTCCGGAAACGTTTCGAAAAAATAAGGAAAATTTATGAAATAAATTACTAAATTAAGAAAAATAAAAGTTTCAAGTCAAATACAAAGTTTCGAAAATAAATCTTATTTTCATTTTGATTGATTCAAAAACAGAAAATTTTCAATACTTTCGATGGAAATATGGAAATTTTGATCCATGACAATAGTCAGATAAAATTTAGTGTTTATATACCCAAATATCGAAGGGAAAACACAAGGCTAATATCCCGATTTAGAAATATGGCTTAATATGGGCCATTTAAATTAAATTAAAACCTTAAATAACTAGTTTCGATAAACCAATACTATTCAAAATAAATCAGGTCTAGTTTTAATTAAGTTAATAAATTAAAAGACCAAATCCATAAATTCAAGACCAGACCCAATATAATTCAAGGTAATCTAAATTAATTAAGAAACCAATCATAGCTAAGGTTGATGCTAATAGGGGTAATTAGCCATAATTAATTAAGAATCAAGGTCATCTAAATTAATTAAGAAGCCAACCATAGCTAAGGTTGATGCTAACAGGGGTTAATTAGCCATTATTAATTAAGAATCAAGGTCACAAGCAATCAAACCCGGATCAATCGATAGGCCGCGCGATCAGAGAGGATCATGAAAATTAATTGGTTACAACTAATTGAGGATAATTAAACACTACGGGCCTATTTGGATGGGTTCTAATTCGTTTTCGCGGTTCTCAATTTTAAATATATGGTTTCGGTGAAACCTTTAAACCCCCTCCCCCCCTTTTTTTCCTTAAGGTTTAATCCCTTTCGAGGCGGGTTGGACACATTAAGTGGGTACCTCTCGTAACAGGGATTTGAATCTGAGTCTGCTACTTTGTAGTGACTAGTCCTTTTCACTAGACCGATCACCTTTGGATGTTGTGTTTTGTAGTTTTGACAAAGTTGAATTATCACTTGGATTAGTTTTGGATGTTGGGTGTGGGAAAAAAATAGATAATAGATATCAAATCAATGTCTTTTAAAGAGTGTTTTGGGAAAAAAAAAGTAGATGGTATGTGTCGAATCAATTTTGTATATATTTCAAGAGTTATGGTGTACATTAATTATGAACAAATTTGTAATGAATTCATGGATCTGGCGAAAACTCATTTGAAAAGGTTTTGATCCAACTTTATGAGACTGGACCAAAACCGATCTACATAGAACCTACATGACCAATTTACAACTAATTGGATGATGAATAGCCAATTGAATGGTTTATAGCATAACCACCTAAGGTGTTAAGTACATCCAAGAGCTCAAACTAATCAAAAACTCCAGTTGCAATCAATATTCCTTAGCAGATACGAAATCCAGACAGTGGCGGAGCTAGCCGTGATTTATTTTTTGTGGGGGGTGGGGGGGGGGGAGGGGAGGTTCTAACAATGCCTTAAATAAAGAAAATAATAAGGAAGTAATATTATAAATAAAATAAAAGACCGTATTTTTTTTACAATTATAAATACATATTTTTTTGAAGCAGTGTAAATAAAGAAATATATGAAGAGTGCACTAAATAAATATAATCATAAGAAAAAGATATTATAAAAAAATAAAAAAGAACGCATTTTCTTTACAATTAGTAAAAAAAATTTAAGGAACAATGCATTAAAATATAGAAAATAATTGTATGACAAGAACAATAAAATACTATTTTCCTTACATAATCATTACGAACGAAAAAAATTAAAAGAAAACATAAATATTGAGATTAAGAGAGAAAGAAAAATTAAAAGAAAGACATATATATTAAACTAAGGAGAAAGAAAAATAAAAAGAAGGCATGCATATTGAGAATAAGAAAGAAAGACAGACTAAAACAATGTTTGCTAAGGAAAATTCGAACCCTGATCCATGACAAAACATAAAAACACTTTATCCAACTGACCAAATGTCTTAATGAGTTATAATTTGACTACTACAAATATTTAATGGTAACTTTCTTGATGGTAACCAGCAACCCCAAAGCCTGGTGTTATACCAGCCAATCAATGCCCAGTGTAATCAACCATCCGGTTTCATGTAGGGCTATATATCTTTCATGAAAATCCCCATCGTATAGTCATTTGATTGATGGAATCTTGAGATTAGTCATTTGCTCGACTGATGCCCATGTAAGAAATCATTCGATGAAATCCTTTTAGTAGACAACTGCCAAGTTGGGTGATCCTTTGTATCAAGGTCATTCAAGATATTCGGGGCCTTAGGCGAATTCTGAAATTGAGGCCTTATGTTATTAAAAAAAAAACATACCAATTTTTTTTAATGCATAAATGCTAATTAAATATTGACATGTTATTTTTCAAATAGATAATTAAATAACAATATATTAATCTTTTGATAGCATTAATCGTGAATATATTTTTATAATTTATAAGTTTGAAAATATTTTTTTTAAGTGGGTCACAAATCAAACCAAACTCAATATTCGACTTGAGTTCATTCGATAAAAGCTCATTTGAGCTCGGCTCGTCACACAAATCAAACAGGTTTGAAAATCATTTTCGTTTAGTAACTTTTTGAAGCTCGTTCGATAAAAACTCGGTTCATCAAACAATCAAACCAAGCTCAAACATGAAATTTCAAGCTTGATAAAATTTCAACCAAGCTTGAACAGTGTGCCGTTTGATATTACTTGATTCGTTTACACACCTAGATGAAAAAAGATGAACAATTAAAATATATAAGAGAGGAGTGACTACTAGGATTTGAAACCTAGACCTCACATTCACATTCAAGATGAGAAACACTAACCAAGTAAGCTAATAGATATTTTGTGTAAGAATGCTTCTAAAAATTCTAATATGTATAAATTGTTAAGTTTTGCAGTCAGGTACACATGTAAAAGAAATAGAGTTAATGGCTTGTCTACACCACACGATCAATGCATTTGAATTATCCACTCGATGTTACCATTTATTTTTACTTTATATTCGCACATAGAAACATTGGCATGCCCTACACTCATTTTATTTTAAAATCGAGTCTCCTTTACATCAAGGTTAGCCAAATACATTTTTTGGCAAACAGTTAATGAAAGTAAAGATAGTTTGTTTGAACTCATATATTAACCTTGTGAACATAGATTGGGGCGGACCTCAATGGGGATGGGGTCATGGTTCCCGCATAAAAAATCGTATGTATATTATTATATGTAAATCATAAGATAATTTGTTGTTGACATATAGTGGATGGGTTCTTAATTTCTTAGCAAGAGGTTTAGAGTTCAATTTCTTCTTGCAACTATCTATATTAATTTACTTTTTGTTATAAATATTATGTTAGTGGATGCTAATTTTAAAGTAATATTCATTGTATTGAATATATATATAGTGACTATTGAAGACTTGTAAGTTGTAATTTATGATTTTTGAGTTTCTCCTTTAGCCCTATAAATAGAGGCTTATTGTAATGTGTACGTGTTTACACATGAATAAGAATAAACAAAATTATCTCCCTACTTCACTTTCTTCTCCACAATTACATTTTAGTTTTTGCTTGTTATTCTTTTAACTTCATAACACGTTATCAGCACGATATGTTCTATCTTTTGATTCAAAGTTAGCTAATCGGATTCGTAAGAAAGTTCATATTTCCCACTTCAAAAGGTAAGATCGAATCGACGAATGGGTAAGAAAGTGAGTATTTATTTTTCTTATATATTATATATTTAATATTAAATATTTTATGCTTATACGAACATTAATATATTAATGAAAGGAATAAATTGGAATATATGTTACATCATATGATCCTATGTTATGTGGCATCTATATCAATTTCACGTCTATAACTTTTCAAAAGAATCAAATAAATATTGATGGCTACTTCAATTTTTAGATTGAATCAAATTTGAACAGAGTTGAAGGTTATTTCAACTCTTGGATTGATTTAATTTTGGTGTAGTTAAATATTTTTTATTATATCAAGAACTTGAAGTTCTTAAAGACGACGAATGGGTAAGACAGTGAGTTATTTATTTTATTATATATTATATATTTAATATTAAATATTTTATGCTTATACGAACATTAATATATTAACGAAAGGAACCAATTGGAATATATGTTACATCATATGATCCTATGTTATTTGGCATCTATATCAATTTCCCGTGTATAACTTTTCAAAAGAATCAAATAAATATTGATGTTGATGGCTACTTCAACTTTTAGGTTGAATAAAATTTGAACAAAGTTGATGGTTATTTCAACTTTTGGATTGATTTAATTTTTGTGTAGTTGAATATTTTTTATTATATCAAGAACTTGAAGTTCAAGTCAAATAATATGTTAGGCCGGAAGCCTAAATGATAAAAATGAGAATTTAAACGTTTTGGTACATTTTTATGTTAGGCTTGAAGCATAAGTTATAAACTCAATCCTGAAGATTTGAGTTTATTTTATTTGTATATCTTATTTTAGGCCTAAAGCCTAGATGATAAGAGCATAGAGCTCAAAACATATGTATTCAAACCAGAAGATTTGAATACATCTTAATTTGATTCAATATATTGATTGTCATTGATTCATGTGTTGATTTTGATCTTGAACAAATATGGAAACCATAACTGAATGTGCGCATGAGAAATGAGGAGAATGAAAAACCATGATTTATATTTTGTTAAATTAACAAAATTATCAATCTTTGAGTTGTTGAATCAAAATTTGTCAAAATATGTTAAATCAAAAGGTTCTTGCAATGCCTATTCATTTGCTCTTTAATCAATTAACAAAATTGAGAATTGATGATATTGCCTACTAAGAGAATAGCATTTGTATGTAAAATTGTACAAATGGGGTAAATGTTATTAAATTAACAAATATTTAACAATGCTTAGTAAGCTGATAAAACTATTGGTTTGAATTCACTGGAATGTGAAGAGCCTCAAAATACAGTTATAAAATGGGACATTTGATAAAGATAAAGTGAAGGCAATGTTTCATTCGTAATTTTCTCCTTGAAGGATTGAAATCCAATATATATATATTTGAGTAGAGGACCAATTTGTCCTAAAAATATTTGAAGGAATTATTTTAACACAAAAGTTATGATTGTTTTCACTTGAGTAAAACTATATTCATGTGAATTGAACCGTCCCTATTCCAGTCCAAGCTAAATGGAAAATTTATGCTCATGTTCAACTTTGGCATGAATTGATAATTTATTTTTAAGGCATGCATTTTATTGATGAATTTATGGACAAAAGCATGAGTTGCCGTTTAGAATTCTATTAAGAATATCTAGTTTAATGTTTTATATAATCTTTTGGCTAATATTTAGAGCTTTGAAAGGTCGAGATTTCTTGTATCGACAATTTGAATATTTATAATTACGAAACTAATATGGACTTGAATAAAGAGAGTTCAACTATAGACATTTTCCCTTAAAAGCTTTCTATGAAAGTTTGCACCTGAAGTTGCATCATTTTAAATTGAGAAATGAAATCCACAACTAAAAACTAATTATCAATTTGGAGAAACAGTATTACAACTTTTGGAATCCTATATTCTTATCAAGTAGCAATAATGTGGAGAAATTTTCTGAAATACTACCAATTTGATTATGGTAGTTGGAAAATGAAAAATTGATGAAAAATCAACTCCTATTATGATTGATAAGCTTTCCTTGAAATGGATTCAAATGTGAATATAAATGATTTATGTTCAAAAGTGAGCGTACATGATTTATTCTCATAAATTAATGGAATGTACGGTAGACATTGACATTATTTAGACATGGTCAAATTATTTTATGCATTTCGTATAATAATTGCATCCACCACAAGAGATTAAACCTCCTCATAATCAATATCGGTCTCTACGAAAATCCTTCTGCCACTAGTTATGTGTTGGATGAAGATGAAGAATAATATTGAAGGGAGGTTTTGATGACTTCCAAAACATCAAGATCAGCTAAGTAATGGAAGCTTAGCAAATCCCTTGTAAAGAGTTTTGACCAAGCAAAGAAGACAAATCAGAAGTGTCAAAGTTTATGGTCGAGGAGACAACTGATTTGTGGCTGAAGAAGGAAATTAGATTGGTGAAGTTCAGCCGACTCAACAGATATGTTCAATTTTGGATCAGCCGAGTGTTCATCAGACAAGAGACTTCGGACAAATGAGTGGATGTGATCAGACAAGTCACCTCAACGGTAATAAATGCACTTGAAGAAGTAAATGCTGAAGAGGAAGGGTATTTATGACAAATGATTAGAAGAACCTCGTATCAGCTGGGTACATTTAATGCGACTGACAATGAAGTACAGCAAAAAGCACAGTGTACAGTCGCAGGTAGCCGTTCAAGAGAAACAGGGACCAATGCTCGAGAAAATGACTTCTGTTTTCTTCAACGGACATATTTCAAATCTCATGTATAAAAGGAAGCTTGTTCGAAAAGTTCAAGAGAGAGACACAACACACTTTGAGAGCATTCGAAGCAAAATCTCTGTTTATCTCAAAAGAACTCAAGAACAGCTCACTCATCAGCTTAGTCATTTATTGACAAAAAGCCGACGTTGAAGATAGAAGAAAATCATAAGACGGAAGAGAGAAATGAGCGAAAAATGAAAGAGATGTAAGAGAGGAGTAAGCTGATGATGAAAGAGATGCAAGAGGAAAACAGAAGAATGATCACAGATGCTATTGCCAATTTCCATTTGCCGCCTGATAACTCCCTGCAGCTGACTCAGAACTTGACCAGCTTGAATAAAAATGTTGAAGATGTGAAGTCTGATGTAAATCACCTTCATACAGCTCTTCAAAGACATGAGGGAGACATTGCTGATCTACTGGGCTTGATCACCAAGCTAGCCAATGCTGAAATGGAGAAGAACCTTCTGTTCATAGAACAGTTGGACAACACTGCAACCAAAGTTCATGATGAAGTTTCTACCTTGCCACTCAACATGGACTATCTCAATGATCAGGCTGGCATACTCAGAACTACTCTGAATCATCATACTGCTCAACTTGACACAGTGGATGAAAACATCAGAAGACTTTGCACTGCTATTAATATCTCAGCTGCTGAACTCAACCCCGCTGATGATGACAAAAAGGGGGAAGAGAAGTCAGCTACAGCAACTGCAGCTGTTCAAGTACCTGAACAACGAAAGGACTCTGCTGAAGAAGAGAAACCTGCTGATGAGAAGTCAGAGCCTGTACTTGAAAAACAAGCTGGAGTTGAGAAGAAAGATGATGCTGCTGAAGAAAAGGAAGCAGATGCTAAGGAAACTGTTGCTGAACAGGTTGCTGAAAAAGAAGAAGGGGAATCCAAGGAACCAGCAAAATCTGATAAAGAGACTGCTGCATCCAAGGATACACCAGAAGAGCAACTTGATCCATTTGTGAAGTACAAGAATCTGGAGCTCGTCAAAAATAGGATTGAAGAAGCAGAACGTAAAGAAAAGATGGAAGCTGCCAAGAAAAATCTTATTTCTGATGATGTGGATGATGAAGAAGAAGAGTTTGAAGAAATTGAAGAAGAAATAACAGATGATGAATCAGACTACTAGGACTCATCTGTTTTCTTGTATCAATTTATGTTTCCTTGTAATCTCATCTGAAAACTTGTAACTTGTACTGAATTTTCAATTATCAATAAAAGTTCAAGTTTTTACTCCAACATATCGTTTATATCTCAGAAATTTTTTAGGATTAAAACTTTAGTTTAGGCACAGGTACTTAGCTGAATTTTTTCCTCATCAAAAAGGGGGAAATTGTTGGATGAAGATGAAGATTAAAGGACAAGGAAGTTAGAAGTTAAAGGGAGGTTTTGATGATTTCCAAAACATTATAATCAGCTAAGTAAGTAATACTTAGTAAAATCCCTTAGAAGAATTTTGATCAACTCAAAGACAAATCAGACAAGTCAAAATTCAACTTGGTCCAGAAGACTACTGATCTGCTGCTGAAGGAAGAAATTAGTTTGATGAAAATCAGCTGACTCAAATCAGATTAGTTCAAGTTTGAGGTCAGCTCAGTACATCATCAGACGAGAGATCTTAATCAGCTGAGTGAAGAAGATCAGGAAGTCTCCTCAATGGTAATAAATGCACTTGGAGTAATAAATGCTGAAGAAGGAGGGTATTTATGGCAAATGATTGAAAAAATCCTCGTATCAGCTGGGTGCATTAAATGCAGCTGACATAAAGCACTGTAGACAGTTCTGTAGCAGTTGCAGAGAGCCGTTTTGCAGAGTTAAGGACCAGTACTCGAGGTGTTTGAATCATGTTTTTCTTCAACGGACACTTTTCAAACCAAGAGTATAAATAGTTCGTGAGTTTGAGAGAGAAGATACAGCACACAACTGAGATCAATCCTGCGAAGCAAAATCTTCTAAGTCTCAAAAACTCAACAACAGCTCACAAGCCTGCTGAAGTTATTTGTTAACTGAAGTTGACTTGAGGTTCAAAAGATAAATCATTTTCTGAGTGAATCTGTTAAGAGAGTGTTGTGAGAAGTTGTTATCCATCTGTGTAAGTGATAAAGCTTTGTAGTATAGGATTTCTGAGTGATCTCCTGTAACGAACTTGTGGCCTTTTCATTTGTTGATTGGCGCAAGCAGAGTATATTGTAATCTGTGTGAATATAGTATAACCCAAGATCTAAGTGACTTGGAAAAGTGGACTAAAGGATTTAAATCCATATAACCACTATAAAAATCTTTGTGTTCATTTTTGCATATGTTTTCTTGCATACATTGAAATTGCATAAGCTTACATTTGAAGAAACTGTTTAAAGATCTTAAAAGTAGTTTAAAACTGGGGATAAAATCTTTACAAGACTTAGTTTACTTGTGAAAAACACTTTAAAACATCCGCTACAAGTAACCTGATTAAAACTGATTTTAATGAAATCAGCTAAGTAGTTTTCTAAAGAGTGGTCAACTCTGCTGCTCAAACTTTGTGTGCGATGACTGTTTACGATCAGCTTAGTCTGCTAATAGTTAAGTGAAAAGTTTTTAAGTTTAAAAATTTTCAGAGGTCTATTCACCCTCCCCCTCTCTTGACCTCATCTGACCACTTGGGACCAACATTATAATTCTGAATCAATGTTTTAAATTTGGGCAAAGTTGTCACTAATTTTCATAAACCTATATAATAATATGCTCATTTTACTAAAATTTTAGTTGGCAATTAATTAAATTTCTTAGGCAAAGAGAAAGTTTTCAATTAATCGAAGATGCTGCGAGTAGCGGGGAGGAGGTTATCTTCTCTATCGTGGAGGTCCGGTCAAAATTCTTCCGCCGCATTTGTCTCAAGAAACCCATTCACCGCCGCCAATGAAGATTCATCCTCCGATGCTCGCGCCACCGGATCCATATCTTCACTACCTCACTCCTCTTCCCTCACCAATTCATTAAGAGGTTTTTCTTTCGGTACCCTTGCACCAGGACAAGAATTGGGTCTGATTCCAGACCTCCCTGCTACAGTGGCAGCAATCAAGAATCCGAGCTCCAAAATTGTCTATGATGAAAGCAACCATGAGCGTTATCCACCAGGTGATCCTAGCAAGCGTGCATTTGCATATTTTGTTTTGACTGGTGGCAGGTTTGTGTATGCATCATTGGCCCGTCTCCTTGTACTCAAATTTGTTTTGAGCATGTCAGCCAGCAAAGATGTCCTTACTCTTGCTTCTCTTGAGGTAGATCTATCTAGCATCGAACCTGGAACCACGGTCACTGTGAAATGGCGTGGTAAGCCAGTTTTCATTAGGCGTTGTACTGAAGACGATATCAAGTTGTCCAACAGTGTTGATGTTGCCTCTCTTCGTGATCCTCAAGAGGATGCTGTTAGAGTCAAGAATCCAGAATGGCTTGTGGTTGTTGGGGGTATGCACTCATCTGGGGTGCATTCCTTTGCCAAATGCTGGTGACTTCGGTGGTTGTTTTTGCCAGTGCCATGGATCACATTACGACATCTCTGGTAGGATTCGCAAAGGACCTGCACCATACAACCTTGAGGTTCCAACTTACAGCTTCTTGGAAGAGAGCAAGTTATTGATTGGGTGATAAATCTACTTTATTAGGAGAAGCCAGAAACTATGAGGACATCATGTTTTTATACTCAATTTGTGGTTTGTAATTTTTAATTAAATTAAAGTTTGTTCTAGATATGCTTTATTTCACCTTAATTTTGTGTTGGTCAAGCAGTCTGAAGGGGCTATGCTGTTTCTAAAAAAAATAAAAATTTCTTAATTCATGCCAAAATTTTAGCCATGTTTAAGGCTAATCAGTTAATTTGCAATAACTCTACATATTCTTTGGTTATCTATATAGTTAATATTGCTCTAGCATAGTAACATTGCTATCAAGCTATGATCTTTATTTTTTTTTCATTTATTCGATAGTTCTTTTTTTTTTTTTCTATATCTATTTGCTAAATATATTTCAGACAAATAAATTTATTTCTTTTGTGACATTAATGTAAAAGTGAATGGACTTCGAGAGGGATTTTACAATGATCAACTCAAACAAAATATTTTGAGTATGTAAGAAATTTTATTCCTCTTTAGTTCCATTTAGGAAAAAAAAAAGGACATGAATTTTTGTACAAGTGTTGGTATATAGGAGGCACGTTGCTACAAAATTGTGCAACTCGTGATTTGGTTGAAGAAATTCGATGTTTTTGGGAATTGGAGGTATCGTTTCATTGCTAGATGTTGGGATTCGGTAAGATAAACAGCCCTAGGAACAGCGGAATATAAAAATTTTATGACCTCTTACGGAATCTTGCTAGGATACTACTCTAAGTGTATATATATAAATATTAATTAAAACGATAGTATAAGTTCACACGTTATACCTATCTCCTTGCAAATCCTCGGCTAGCAAAAACGAACTCTGATTTCTCCTCCAGCAAGACCGACCCAGGCTTTTCAAGGAGCGCCCCACGTGTTGCGCCTCTACGGGTTGATACACCACAATTACACGAAAATAATAAATCTTGATCAGCTAGAACACAAGATATATTATGATCTGGGATTTAGGAACGATTTTGGAACAAAGTCGAAAACGTAAAATTCTTCCTAAACGAAGACTGGGTTCGGCTATTGCAGTGTGGGAGAGGGAGAGAGTATTTTGCTCTTGCTCAATTTTTGCATATGGAGTTGTTTGAAAAATAACTACAAGATAGCTACTTATAGTTATCTCCCTAACCTAGTCCTATTAGGACTAGGATACTTCTCTCCTACATGGGCCATGGCCCTCTTTAATTAGAAGACCAAGTCTTCTAATTAATACATGACCCAGTTAATTAATTTGACCAGTCTTTATTTAATCTTCCAATTAAATAGCCCAATTAATTAACTTAATCTCCCATTTAATTAAATCAGACTCTAAGTCCATTTAATTAAACTCCCTTCTAATTAATTAAATCCAACTTAATTAATTAATCCACAAATTAAATTCCAATTTAATTTATGATCCTGATCCAATTCCAATTGGATTCAATTGGGTCGACCCAGTCGACCCACTCATAATAATCGACCCAGTCGATTATTCACCCAGTCGACTCGGTTGTTTTTATTTCCTCGTTTTCGCTTCATGTGTATTGTGTATGCCCCCGTAGGTTCACCACATAATTGGCCGTGGGTTATAATTAAGTATTATTTAATTATTCGAGTAAGACTTACTCTAAATCAATCGAACACTCTGTCGATTGATCATTCCAAAATTAGCACCCCTGCCAATTTGGGAATTCTCCCACACTCCACGGTCGATGTCCAGCCACAAGCCCATGGAGCCCAATCACTGGTGAATTAATTCAGTGAACCTTTTGCCATTTATAATTTCCATATACGACATAATCTCTCCATCGATCAATCTCCCAGTCGAGACTTAAGGGTATGGTCTTTCATCGGATTCCCTTTTCTTTTGTCTTGACCTTATGTACTCTGATCTCGAAATAAATTCTCTTTGACTTAATCTTTATGAGCTACTTACATAAAGTCGTCAGATACCTTGGCCAAGGATTTTCCCAGAATTAATTTCTCACAGAAATCCATAGGAGTATTTCCCAACCTATCAAGTCGGGTCAATGGATCCTTTGTTGATGATATGAATCTGCATACGAGTTCCTCTATACCCAATATGAGTCCACAGAGACTTTCTGGCGATCCCCAGTCAGTCGGAACTCATATCAAAGCATAGACGTTCTCGCACCAGATAAACCCTATCACCTCAAGTAGTTAGGGATTGTTCCTCGTATACTATTATAAATTTGGAATAACTTCAACCCCGATATGCGACTACCGCTTCCATGGTGAGTTATTTCCTAATTGGGGTATTCAGTGCACTTGCCATCCCAGCAAGCCACCCACTTATGTGTATCGACCATCCCGGTCACGCTCGTGGACCCCAGCGTTCTCCAGTTCATTGAGTATACACAATAGTGAGAGTCTAACCGAATCCAACGATGTCCTATCTCGATTGGATTCTACGACTCTTGAAGATGTTCTATATCACGGCCTTGGAGATCAGTCCACAGGTTGTCCCATAGCCCTGTGATCTAAGGACTTTTATCCTTATGCGTAGATAATTATTACATAAGATAAAGATGACCATTTAATAAAGTGCATTTATTAATCAAAATTGAATAGTTCCGCATTTATTACAATAAATACTAGCCATACAGCTGGCTTGCAGGACACTATTTCTATCACTAGAGGCTCCAATCATGCGGCTCATGCCTTCTCGCTTGGACATGGGTGTTCCATTTTTTGTACCGTTCTTTTGATTTGATGAAATAAAATGTTAATTATAAAGAAAATATTGTATCACATTTTGAATTAAATATTATATCCAATAGTATATATTGGAACCATATAATTCATATTTCGAAATCAATTTTTTTTTCTTTTTTGCAGAATCTTTTATGCAAGCTAATTAAATGGTTCAATAATTAATACATAAAAAAATAAACCAAATTTGGAAGTAAGAACCTTTTTTAAAAATTAAAATATTGATTTCACTTAATTAAAATTTATGCAAATAGTTTTCTTAATTTTACACTTATACTAAAGTACCAAATTTGACAATTCTATAATTTTAATAGTTGAAGTGTAGATAAATGTTAATAATTTTATCAAAAATATATTTTGTAAAAAATTACTATTTAGTGTAATTTTGTGCAGCACGGGAATAAACTAGTAATAATATAAGCAAAAGACATGTTTGACTGAATTCTTACCAAACTTTTGTAAATTTTATTACTACTAGAAAAGTGAACGTACGTTGTACGTGTCTAGTTAATTTCATAAATAAATTTTATAACTTATGGAAAAATTAACTTTGTCATATCACAAAATAGCACAAAGTAATGATTAATATTTAATTTAATTAATAAAATGATGACTTTAAATTATTGTAATCAAATATAATTGATGATTGATTTGTTCATAATATATTGTAGATTTTTTTTTCTAAAATAAGATCATAACAAAATTATTTAGTTCAACCCATTATAGTAGTTTTCAATTAAAAAAAAAAACTATTTTAAGAGAACTATTAATTTGTTTTAATTTGAAATAATACCCTCTTATTTGAAATAATACAATTTTTTTGTCCTCTCATGTCCATGTGTAGGACATTCAACCCCAATGGATTAAATCCACTGGGGTAGGATCTAAGTAACCTTTTTTTATATACATAAGAAAATTTTCACCTATTCAATTCGTTAGTTTAATCCATTTTTTTACGGGTTTATCCCATCTTTTTACCGTTTTTATTCATTTTGCATTGATTTAATATATTTTTTCTTTGATTTACTCGTTCTTTTATCGAAATTAACATACTTTCACTATTTTTTCCATTTTCGTCGATTTTTTTCCGATTTAAACTATTTTCTATCGGTCTCACACTGTTTTTGTTGGTTAGACTATTTTTTTTTCTTTTTATAGTTTTCACTCGTTTTCCCACTGATTTATATGTTTATTCACCAATTTCACCTCATATTTAATTGATTTCACATGTTTTCACCGACTTTACCTTTGTTTCCCGATTCACTGAGTTCATTCATTTTAACGATTTCATTCGTTTTTCACTAATATAACCGATCTCATCCATTTTTCACGAATTCCTTCCAAAGTTATAGGCACATTTTTACCAGGTTTACTCATTTTTCACCAACTTTACCAGTGTTCACCAATATCACCCAAATTTTTATCATTTTTACATGTATTAACCGACTTTTAATGATTTAATCAATCGATTTCACCTATTTCCATGAGAAGAACTCCATGAAAATTCGAGCATCACCAATTTCATCATTTTTTTCACGAATTTCACAATTTTTGTTTTACTGGTTTAACACGTTTTTTCACCAACTTTACTAATTTTTATATTCGAGGTTATTCATATCTTGATATTTTGGGATTTTGTTTATATTTTTCTTCTCTAGCCAAAAAAAATTACGTACTTATGTAAGACATAAGCATTTATTCTTTAACACGTATGTTGTATGTGTCTAGTTAACTTCAATAGTAAATTTTATAAATTATAGTAAAATTAACTTTGCCATGTGACAAAATAACACATATTAATGACTAATATTCAATTTAATTATTATTTCATCAAAAAAAATGATGATTTTAAATTATTGTAATCAAATATAAAATGATGATTGGTTTGTTCTTAAGATCATGTAAATTCTTTTCTAAAATAAGATCGTAACAAAATTATTTAATTCATTCTATTATAGTAGTTTTCATTTAAAAAGCACTATTTATTCCTTATTCTAATGCCACAGTGTGGTGGTTATTGTTGATTAATCTATGCATTTTCACGAATTTTATCCAAAGTTATGCGATTTCGTATGTATTTATCGATTTCATGGGCGCGTTTTTACTGGCTTCATTCGTTTTTATCAATTTTATAAGTGTTCACCAATTTCACACAAATTTTTACCTTTTTCACATGCTTTAACCAACTTTTTCCAATTTCATCAATTTTCATTAACTGATAACGTATTCCATGGAAAATAATTCCATGAAAATTCGAGTATCATCAATTTCATCCATCCATTTTTCACATCACAATATTTTTTTAGATATATTTTCTATCATCTTCACTAATTCAATATAGGGAAATTAGCTTTTATGTGGTGGCAAGTGTTAATCAGCCTATGCATTTACATGGAATTAGCTTTTATGTGGTTGGATATGAACTTTTGGAATTTCGAGAGTGAAATGATCTCTAAGATATATTTTACAAGTGATAGTGTTTATGTAAAAGTATGCTTCTTTAAGTTTTTTCCTACTTTGCCATTTATAATAAAATTTTAGTAGGGATATATTAGTGTTCACAAAAAATTCAAGAAATTCTATTTTTTTAACTCGTACTTTTATATGTATATAATATAATATAATATATATATATATATAATATAAAATAAATATAAAATAAAATAGATAATATATATATATATAATATAGAATATAGAATATAGAATATAGAATATAGATATAGAATATAGAATATAGATATAGATATAGATATAGATATAGAATAGAAAATGGAAAATAAAGAATACTATTACACATGTACATCACACGTACACGCAATAAATTCGATCCAACCCAAATTGCTTTTTTCCTTTTTTTCCTTTGTTCTTTATCCATCCAACTCAGATTGTATTCATGCATGCGATTCAAAAAACAACCTTTCCTACAGCCACGCACTAATTGCTCCACAAATTATAAATTTAACAATTATATCTAAATTAAAACCCTTTTTGTACAAAACCCATTTCTACCATTTCCCTTGTCCTGGAGGAAAACATCAATTCTACCAAAGAGTTAAAAGCATTTGGTGAGTACTAGTTGAACTGAATAATGATGCACCTTTTCTTTTTCTTTTTCAAATTTCCTTGTTTATGTTGTCAAACGCTGGTGAATTCATTGCATGCATTTATTTTGGTCAATTTTGATGATGCAAAAAGTTTGGTTTTTCGGTAAAAGCTATTTAATTATGGTCACAAGATTTCACATCTAGGCAAAAAGATCGGAAAAAAATCAGAGATTTTTTCAGTCCCAGGTTCTGATTTATTTATTTTTTTAATAAATTAAATTTGCTTTAACTGAGTGCAATAAAAAAAGGGAAACTCACCGATTGGGAGGTACTGTGACAATTATGTAATTTTTAATCTTAAGTTAATACTCCGATTTCTTTCGTTTGTTTCTCAATTTATGATTTTTTTTCAATGTAGGAAAGCTCATGATTTAGTTGAGTTTGATGAATTTTTGAGGTTTCCTTCTGCTTTTATTTGTGAATGTTAGTCAATAAATTGGATGGCTCTGTGAAATATTCTTTGATTCTTTAATTGAGGATCATGTCATAATTTACAGTCTTAAATACCCTGTATTCTTTCATTTATAATAATGTTTTATTTTCTGTCTCAATTTTCTTGAATGTAGAAAACCTCGTTGGCTGATGATAGGTTTTAAATCTCTGTGTAGTCTTTCTTTTATTTGGTTTTAATCATCTTTTGTTAATTTATTATCCTCTTTTGGGGTTTTCTTTTCTATCAACATCCAAATGTACACCATGAAAAGATCTACATCCAAATGTACACCATGTGTTTTGCCTAATTGGGAAAAAGAAAATCATGTGTTATGTTTATTAACAAAACCTCTCTTGTTTTTATTCTTTTATTACCAAAAATCAATAAATCAATTAGAAGGTTATTGCCAAGTTGCAAAGCTAACAGGGATACTATTGTCAATTTTTGGTAAATAGGGGTGATTCTGCATTTTTTTTTGTGGGGATATAATTGTCATTTTTATTGAAAAATGAGTACTCTAGCTTGGGAGGGTTTTTGCTAAGTAGGCAAAGCATAGGGGTATTTTTGCGTTTCACTCTTCATTGAGGTCATGAGGATATATATACCTTCTAAATATCATTCTGAGATTAATTTGTTCACTCAAATATTATTCTGAGATTAATTTGTTCACTCTTGTAGTTAGTTAAGACTCAAGAATAAAAAATGGTGATGATCGAGAGAAGAGTGGATCTTCGATCTGATACGGTGACTAAACCGACGGAAGCCATGAGGGCAGCAATGGCACGAGCTGAAGTTGACGATGACGTATTGGGTTACGACCCAACGGCTGCTCGTCTCGAAAAAGAGATGGCCAAAATCATGGGAAAGGAAGCGGCATTATTTGTACCTTCGGGCACTATGGCTAACCTTATTAGTGTGCTTATTCACTGTGAAATTAGGGGAAGTGAAGTGATTCTTGGTGATTATTCCCATATCCACATTTATGAAAATGGCGGAATTTCAACAATCGGAGGGGTTCATCCAAGAACGGTCAAGAATAACGAAGATGGAACTATGGATATTCATCTAATTGAAGGAGCGATAAGGAATCCAAACTTCGCTATTTGTTATCCGACAACCAGGCTCATCTGTTTGGAAAATTCACATGCACAGTAAGTTTGTTATAGAGGTCTTGTAATCGTAAAGAGGGGGAAATTATTAGAAAATGATGTGTGTTTATTATTGAAATTTTTTTGTTATCTTTGGTGTATTTTTTATGCAGTTCTGGTGGTAGATGTTTGACCGCAGAATATACCGATAAAGTTGGAGAGCTTGCAAAGAAATATGGGCTAAAGCTTCATATTGATGGAGCTCGTATTTTCAATGCATCTGTTGTGAGTAATCTACTCTTTTTACATGCGCAATATGTTTGAATCACATTTTGCATTATGATATTTGAATCCCAGAGAAATTCCATATGTAATGCATAGGCCCTGTTCGGATGTATATTGGCTTTGTTTGGTTTAGGTAAAAATTATTTTGGTTGAATATTTTGAAGATTCCCTTGAAATTTGTGTGAAATAATTGAAATACGACTTCAACGTGTATTGGTTAATACTTTTCGAGTGCAAATAATGGTGAGTTGAGTTAAAAAAAAATTGATTGTGATTTTGAAAAAAATTGGATGTTGAGCTTAATGAATTTATTAGCTGCAAATTAACTTGATTTATAGTAATTGATTTATTTGTTTGTTTTGCAGGCTCTTGGGGTTCCGGTTAGTAGACTTGTACAGGCTGCTGATTCAGTAACAGTAAGTTCAAAAATTCATTTAATTAAATGAATTTTTTAGTTTACTTTTGTTGACATACTATTTAAAAATAAGTTGGTTATATACTCAACTTGTCTTGCTTTTGACATAATTAATCCAACACAAACAAATGTGATATAGGCTTGTCTTTCAAAAGGTCTTGGTGCACCAGCCGGAACTATTATTGCAGGTTCAAAAAGCTTCATCTCCAAGGTAATTAAACAAAGGGTGACTTATGACAGGACCCTTGAGGTTTAGTCGTTTTACAAGGACCCCTCACGTTTCAAAAATTACAAGGAGACGCTCTCTGATTTAAGCTATGTACCAAAACACCCCTCAAGGGGAGTCCTTGTAATTTTTTAAACCATAGGGAGGGTCTGAGTCTAAATCACCCTTAAACTAACTTGTCTTGAACTTTTTTCTCTCAATTTATGGGTTTGATGTATAGTACTTATGTAACTCAATTGGCTACTTCTTTCCTTTACTCCTATACATAAAAAAAGGCAAAAATTGTTAGGAAAACTTTAGGTGGTGCAATGAGACAGGTAGGAGTTATATGTGCTGCTGCTTTAGTTGCATTGGAAGAAAATGTTGTTAAGCTTGAAAGTGATCACAAAAAGGCCAAGATTTTGGCAGGTAATTAATTCTTTTTTCTTCATTTCCATGTGCACCAATTTTCTTTCAACGTATAAATGGCTATTTCTAAGACATATTTTTCTCAGAGGGGCTTAACAAAATCAAAGGGCTAAAAGTTGATTTGGCTTCTGTGGAAACTAACATTGTAAGTTTCATTTCATTGCTACAAAAATCCCTTAAAAGACAGACGGATTACGAATTCTTAAGAGGATTTCATGTCCTTCAGGTGTATTTTGAGATTCTTGAGGACTCGAGTATCACGGAAATCGAACTTTTTAAGTATCTTGAAGCACATGGTATTCTAGTGATGCCCGAAGGTCCGCTAAAGTAAGTTTCTTTCTTCAAATGTCTTTGAATTACTTATGTTGTATTCATTTTAGTTGTTTGCTAGCCCACTTCTAATATTTACTTCATACTTTTTTATATCAAGTCTTTGAAAAACACATTTGGTATTACAACTTTACGGTCCTTAACAGATTTAGCTTGCCGTCAATTATTTGAACCATTAAAATATGTCATGCCCTTAAAGAGTTTGAAGATGCAGTATAGGCCAACAATTTGAACTACAACTATTCATCAATTTAACATTAAATTTAAAGAATTGTTGGGCCCTATTTGGTAGGGTTCTGGTTTCGGTGAAATCTTTGAAACCCCATTTGGTTAGGTTTTAGAAGATGTTAAATAAATGTTTTTTTATACTGTTTGGTATGGTGGGGGGAGGGGGGAGTAAGTGGTAGTGTCAAATCAAAATTTTATAGATTTCGAGAGTTTAGGTGTGAGTTTCCGAATAAGTATCTAATGAGTTTCATTGATTCTGTCAAACTCCATTTTGGAAGAGCTCTAACTCAGTTTTGCGAGACCCGCAAGGCTGGGACAAACCTATCCAAATAGATCCTTGGAGCTTGAAGATAACGTAATCCTTTTGACAGTAAAACTAAATATGTCAACTGTTGTATCAAATGTGTTTTTACATAAAATCTGGTATTAAATGTATTAAGTAGCTAGAGTAGAGTGTGGTATGGAAAGTGTTAAGATAAACAAGTTTATAATTTTTTCAGAACTCGACTTGTGATTCACCACCAGATCTCAGAAAGCGACGTGCAGTACACGCTTTCATGTATTCAGGTAATCCTTTTTTTTGGTAAGCATATCTTGAAATCCAAAGTTAATCATCGATTTGTGGCTCGAAAAAATTGATTATTTTTAATCTTATTCTTGCAGAAAGCTATGGCCGGCGTCCCTAGTGAAAATGGTGGGAAGTGAGGATTCGCAGACATGTTCTTTGGTCTTAATGTCAACATTTGTAATTTTCATGCAATGTGAAGCTGAGAAAATTATGGCTAAATTGTTGGAATGTGAAGTAATGCACTTTCTAGATGTTTTTGGAAGTCATATAACTCATTGTAATCTTCAAGAAGTCATAAGTATTATGTCATTCAAATGAATCTATCACTAAGAAATATGTTAATCAATAATCCTATCTACCTAGGAAGATTAAAGAGCTTGACTATGCAATTTTCCATGTACTCTAGATAGTTCCTAATACTAGTATAAATAGGAGTACTCAATTTGATGTGTACACCAATTGAGTGAAGAATTAGTAAAGTAATAGTCAAGAGAGAGTTTGAGCTATGCAGTAGCAACTAAAGAAAATCTTTTTGTTCTAAGTTTTTTTTTCACTCTTTCAAACTATCAAAGTGGTAGCAGAGATAGTTCGATTAAAACTGGGTATAGCCTAAAAAAAAAAAAAGAAGAGTTTCAAGAGACCTGGTAATTTGTGTTAAGAAATCAAAAGGCGGAAAATTCTCATTCATTCCTACTAATTTTTGGTGGAGAAAATTACGACTTTTGGAAGATCAAGATGAGAACTTATCTCATGTCCGAAGGTTTGTGGAATGTCGTCGACAAAGGATTCGAAGAGCCAAAAGACGATTCCAACTTTTCGAATCCTGAAAAGAAAAAGCTTGATGAGACGCGTATCGCTGATGCGAAAGCACTCTCAAAGCTTCACAATGCTATGACTGCACCAATGTTTTCCCGAATCATGGCTGCACCAAATGCGAAGACAGCTTGGCAAATCTTGGAGCAAGAATTTCAAGGTGAAAGCAAGCTTATTGCTATGAAAATTCAAAGTCTTCGAAAGGGACTTTGAGAACTTAAAGATGAACAAATCAAACACCATTCAAGATTACTCATCTCGAGTTACAGAAGTGGTAAATCAACTTTACTCCCTTGGAGAAAAATTATCGAATCAGATTATTGTGGAAAGTGTCCTAAATACCTTGCCTGAGAAGTATGACGATATGGTGGCTATTATAGAAGAAATGAAGGACTTGTCTACCTTAAGTTTGCAACAGTTATTGGGTTCGGTAAAAAACCATGAGCAAAGGAAATTGATGCGTAACACTCAACCGCTTGAAAGTGCTTTCCAATCAAAGGTAACTATCAGATCACATAAGAAGGGTGATTCAAGCAAGGGAGTTGATTCAAGAAAAGATAGGCAAGACAAGAATGCCGATCCAAAGTCGGAAAAAAGGTACGAATGCTAAAGACTATAATCTTTTCTGTAAAAATGTAAAAGGACGAATCATGATACAAAAGATTGTTGGTGTCTCGGTCAACCAAAGTGCTATGGTTGTCAAAGATTTGGTCATGTGAAAAAGGATTGTCGAAATAAAAATAAAAATCCATCAAAGTATGAGAATCGTGCAAATATCTCACAAGAAACTGAGGATGAGATGCACTTGTTCTATGCTTGTCAAGCGGTTTTGGAAGAAAATTCAAATGTATGGCAACTTGATAGTGGGTGTAGCAATCACATGACTGGAAATAAGAAAATATTTCTTGACATGGATACTACAATCACATCCATAGTTCGTTTAGGCAATGGTTCAGTTCTTCAAGCGAAGGGGAAAGGCACTATTGTTGTTGAAACAAGAAATGGTAGAAGGAACATTCACGACGTTCTATATGTTCCAGACATTGAAAAAAATCTCCTAAGTGTTGGTCAATTGGTAGAGAATGGTTATCATCTTCATTTTGTTGATAATGCTTGCAAGATCTTCAATAGCCAAAATCAATTGATTACACTTGTCAGAATGCAGGAGAAAAGAAGTTTTCCCATTAAATTCCACTATGGGACTTTGCATGCTTTGAAGGCTGAAGTCTTGCAGGATTCCTAGCTATGGCATAAACGATTTTGCCATTTGAATTTTCATGGTTTGAAGCTTCTAAAACAGAAAAGTATGGTTCATGGGCTGCCCGAAATCGAGGTTAATGGTGAACCGTGTGAAGATGCATAATGGAAAAACAATCAAGACTACCGTTCCCGAAAGGAAGGTCTTGGAGAGCTAAAGCGCCTCTAGAGCTTGTCCATACCGATATTTGTGGGCAAATGAAAACTCCATCTTTCAACAAGTATAAATATTTCTTGACATTCATTGATAACTACTCAAGAATGACATGGGTATATTTCTTAAAGGAGAAGTCTGAAGCTTTCGACATTTTCAAGCAGTTCAAAGCACTTGTTGAAAAGCAAAGCGGTTTAACTATCAAGACTATTCAGAGTGATAGAGATGGAGAATACATTTCCCATAAGTTTGAAAATTAAATGAAGGAATTCGGAAGCAACTAACTACAAGCTATACACCATAACAAAACGGTGTGGCAGAGAGAAAAAAAATAGAACAATCGTGGACATGGCTACCTCAATGATGAAGGAGAATGGTTTGCCTAAAATCTTTGGGGCTGAGGCTGTCCATACAGCAGTTTATGTTCTAAATCGGTGTCCTACTAAAGCCGTGAAGAACCAGACACCTTAGGAAGCTTGGAGTGGAGCTAAGAAATCTGTAAGTCATTTTAATGTTTTTGGATGCATTTGTTATGCTCATATTCCTGTACAAAAAAGGATAAAATTTGAAAATAAAAGCACCAAGTGTATTTTTGTTGGCTATAGCAACGAGACAAAAGGGTATAGGCTATATAATGTTGAATCTAAAAAACTAATTGTCAGTAGAGACAATATTTTCAATGAGAAAGCCTCTTGGGACTGGAACAATAAAAAAGTGCAGGAATCACCATTCCTTGTGATTCAAGACGCTGTAGAAGTACCTGGAGCTCAAGAAGAACCAACTTCTCCTCAGTCGACATCATCTTCAACTTCAGGTTCTGGACCAACTTTGACTCTTTCTTCTCCTGAGTCTACTCCTCGAAAGTTTCGAAGTTTGAGAGATATCTATGAGTCATGCAACCTTTATATCATAGAACCTGAATCTTTTGAAGAAGCCGAAGAACAAGACGTTTGGATGGATGCAATGAAAGAAGAAATACGAATAATCGAAAAGAATCATACATGGGATCTTGTTGATAGACCAAAGGGGAGAGAAGTTATTGGTTTGAAGTGGATATTCAAGACAACTTTCAATCAAGATAGGAGTATCCAAAAGCATAAGGCGAGACTGGTCGCGAAAGGTTTTGTTTAAAAACCAGGCATCGACTTCTATGAAAGCTTTGCACCAGTCGCACCGCTTGAAACAATTTAAACATTGATTGCACTTGCAGCACAAAAGGCATGGAATATCTATCAAGTCGATGTTAAGTCAGCATTTTTAAATGGGAAGTTGAAAGAAGAAGTCTACGTTGAGCAACCGCAACGGTTTCGCGTAGATAAAACTGAAAATAAAGTTTACAAACTAAAAAAAGCGCTCTACGGACTCAAGCAAGCGCCACATGCTTGGTACGAGGAGATAGGTAAGTATTTCACCAAGAAAGGATTTGAACGTAGCAAAAGTGAGTCTACTCTCTTTGTTCTTAGAAAGGAATCTCATATTCTGATCGTGTCACTTTATGTTGATGACTTAATTGTCACGGATGATAGTGACACTTGATTCAAAGTTTCAAGAGTGATATGAGGAAAGCTTATGAAATGAGTGGTCTCGGTTTGCTACATTATTTATGGGCATTGAAATCTCCCAAGTCAGTGAAGGAATTTTTATTAGTCAACAAAAATATGCAGAAAACATGTTAAGAAAGTTCAAGATGGAAGGATGCAATGATGTTGTAACACCACTTGTTGCAACTGAAAAAATTAAAAGAGACGATGATTCTGGAAATGCAGACCATACTATGTGTAGAAGTTTGGTTGGTAGTTTGTTGTACTTAACAGCTACTCGACCAGATATAATGTTCGCAACAAGTTTATGCAACAACCATGTCAAGATCACCTTAGAGCTGCTAAAAGAGTTCTTAGGTACCTACATGGCACACGAGATTATGGAATATTCTATAAAGCAAATGAACCAACAAAGCTAGTTGGTTATTGCAACAGTAATTGGGGTGGATGTCTTGATGACATGAAAAGTACCTCTGGTTATGTTTTTTCTCTTGGTTCAGGTATTTACAGTAGCACTATCTTCGGCTGGTTATGTTTTTTCTCTGGTTATGTTTTTTCTCGTGGGCCTCAAATAAGCCAAATACAGTAGCACTATCTTCCGCTGAAGCAGAGTATGTTGCTGCAGCTAAAGCAACTTCTCAAGCTATATGGTTACGAAGGATAATGAAAGACATAGGCGAAGAGAAAAAAGAAGGAACTACATTGTTTTGTGATAACAAATCAACCATTGCAATAGGAAAGAATCCAGTGAGCACGACCGAACAAAACATATTGTTCTCAAGTATCATTTTAGAAGAGACGCAATAGAAGATAGCGAGATTCAACTCGAGTATTGTGAATCGGAGGACCAATTTGATGACATTCTCACTAAGCCTCTTACTAAGGAAAAGTTTCTCTACTTTTTAACTATTGATTAGAGCAATGAAGAAAGCACATTAAGGGGGAGTGTTGGAATGTGAAGTAATGCACTTTCTAGATGTTTTTGAAAGTCAAATAACTCATTGTAATCTACAAGAAGTCATAAGTATTATGTCATTCAAATGAATCTATCCCTAGGAAATATATTAGTCAATAATTCTATCTACCTAGGAATATTAAAGAGCTTGACTATGCAATTTTCCATATACTCTAGATAGTTCCTACTACTAGTATAAATAGGAGTACTCATTTTGATGTGTAAACCAATTGAGTGAAGAATTAGTAAAGTAATAGTAAAGAGAGAGTTTGAGCTCTGCAGTAGCAACTCAAGAAAATCTTCTTGCTCTAAGTTTCTTTTTCACTCTTTCAAACTATCATAAACCTTAAAGTGGTAAACTAAATTTGAAATTGCAAATGCATAAAATTTTTTCATATTACATGGTTCTATTTTATGGCCAATGTTCTGGTGTGTAATGGAGGTGATTTCGGTTGAAATACTCTCTTAATTTTGTTATACTGCCATCGTCTCTTTTCATTTTTATTGAGGTGTTGTTCGTATAAGTTACCATCACTGTGATTTGAAAAAAAGCAATTTACTCCATGTGATTCTAAAAATAATTCACACGGTTTACCTAGAAATTTTAAGCCTTTAGAAAAAATTGAATTGACAATATTCACCCCTCCCCCCTCCCTCACAACCCCCAGTTTTATGCCTTCAAAAAAATTGAACTGGCAAAAATGAATTATTATAAGCGTGGCAATTTACCTCCGTGTGTTATTATAAATGTAGCATTTTACCCCCTGTGTAATTTTAGGTGGACCATTTTACCACTCAAAAGGGTAATTTTATCTTTTTACACAATACATTTCACATCTACTTTTATATTTGAGTGAGAGGGATACACTTTTCAGCTTAGGAAGATAATTGTTCCTTTAAAAAAATCACAATGGAGTAAATTGCTCTTTTTCAAATTATAGAGAGATAAATTGAATATTATAATATTCACATGAAGGATAAATTGCCATTAACCCTATAAGATGGTGTTGAGAATTTGTGGCATGATCATCATACTATTGCCTTGAATTATTTGTTTTTTGTTTGAATTGTATCTATACATTGTATCTTGATTTAACCGTTTTTCGTTAGGTTAATCAATATCATCGGATTAGATTTGATGGCAGATTAAGTTACTCAGGATGGTGCAATACAAGAAAAAGTAAAATAAGAATGATGATAATAACGTAGAATTAAAAGCTATTTTATTAGAGTAAGGATATTACAATTACTCTTTTACAAAGTATGTAGGCGTAAGCCCTATTCTTGTGTGTATAATACAATGTTGATCTAGGTATTTATAAGATATTAACCCTAGCTATAAAAGGAAACATAATCCTACTAGGACTCGGAGTATCAATCCTTCTTGAACTCGGATTTCAGTCTGATCGATGAGAATAGATATCTTTGGTCGGGTCAAGTGGCTATTAGTAGGTAAGCTTCCTAGTCGAGCCGATCAAGTATCTTCTAGTTGCTCCGAGTGTTATATGGGGTATAAAATAGCCCCCATCAGTACTCCCTCACTTCTTCGAGCGTATATGCAATAGAAGCTCGTAGAAGTAGATGGCTTTATCCGACTGACTTTTCTATGAATTGTGTCTCGTTAAAAACCTTACTCGGAAAAAACCCTGTGGGAAAAAAATCATAAGCAAGGAAAAGAGTGCTACGCTTCATAGACAGTCGTTTTGTCGTTTCAGAACTGTACCGTTGTTCCTTTTTGAGGAGGCAGCCATTCCTTATTATTTGGCGAAAATATGAATAGTCGTGAAAGGAGAATCGTCTCTGATCGGGTCGATGGATGATCCCGAATGAGCTTATATGGTCGAACCGATCTGATGTCTTCGAGTCGATCCGAGTATTATAAGGGGTGTAAAACAACCCCCATCAGTATTACCCCACTTCTCGAGTGCGAGTGTAGCTGAAGCTCATAGAAGTAAACCGAGCGGAGGTGCTGATCGACCTCAAAATTGGGATGCGTCGGATATACTTCATTAAAAACCTAGCTCGGAAAAACCCTGTGGGATAAAAACCAAGCAAGGGAAAAAGAGTATATATCCATGAGAGACGCTTAATAAAATCAGATGCTTTTGAACTGGAAAACCACTTCTTCAAAGCTTGAGGGGCCCAATATGCCCTTTTATATTAAATCCTTATCGAGCAAAGAATTATATCAACAGATATTACCCATACTATTATACATCAATTGAGCTTGAATCGATCGATAATGATGAGGATTGATCAAGATTGAGACGCTCCAGATCGATATTGATCTTGTCGAAGAATCCGACCAGGCTAAATACGAAATAGCAGCCGTCAGTACGAAACCCGCCTCTCAAGCGAAAGTGTATATGTAGCTCGGAGAAGTAAAATTATGCCTTTGAATGGCTTCTGATGTATATCGACCATGCCTCGTTAAAAACCTTGCTTGGAAAAATCCATTGGGATAAAAACCGACCAAGGAAAAAATAGTACATATCCTTCGTGATATTAGGGTTTGTCGATGTATGGGTATTGTGTCGTATGGATCTCTGAGTATAGCATAATTTCTTCAATGGTTGAATTTGCAATTCTACATAACCTAATCAGCAAGAAGATCGGAGCAGTTAAAAATCCCATACAGTAATTTTTCAATCCTTTTAAACCATGGTCTAAGCTTTTTATTTTGTATTTGGATGGTAAACCAATTATCGGTTTTAACCTTTTGTACATCGTAGATCGTAGATCGAAGATTGTAGATCGAGTTTTACCAATTGGCGGTTTATGCTCATAAAATTAGAAATCTTATCAACTCCAATTATCGGTTTTAACATTTTGTACATCGTAGATCGTAGATCGAAGATTGTAGATCGAGCTTTACCGATTGGTGGTTTATGCTCATAAAATTAGAAATCTTATCAACTCAATGGCTTTGTTCCTTTATCCATCATAGATCGTTGATCAAGTTTTATCAATCGATGGTTTATGCTTAATATGTTCTTGGGGAAGTTTTACCAAATTAATGGTTTTCCTTATATTTCATTTAAGAGTTTATACCAAATTAATGGTTTTACTCATATTTTCGATTTAAGAATTTATACCAAATTAATGATTTCTCTTTATTTTTAATTTCAGAGTTTATACCAAATTAATGGTTTTACTCTTTATTTTCGATTTCAGAGTTTATACCAAATTAATGGTTTTACTCATATTTTCGATTTAAGAGTTTATACCAAATTAATGGTTTTACTCTTTATTTTCGATTTCAGAGTTTAAACCAAATTAATGGTTTTACTCTTTATTTTCGATTTCAGAGTTTATACCAAATTAACGGTTTTACTCTTTATTTTCGATTTCAGAGTTTAAACCAAATTAATGGTTTTACTCTTTATTTTCGATTTAAGAGTTTATACCAAACTAATGGTTTTTGGAGATCGGTGAGTGTTTATCGAATAGGTCGATTTTACTCAATTCTTTTTGACTTAGGTTGTTTACCAATTTTTGGTTTTAACCAGTAAGTCGTTTTCTGGAGATAGAAGAGTGTTTATCGAATAGGTCGATTTTACTCAATTCTTTTTTACTTAGGTTGTTTACCAATTATTGGTTTTAACCAGTAAGTCGTTTTCTGGAGATAGAAGAGTGTTTATCGAATAGGTCGATTTTACTCAATTCTTTTTGACTTAGGTTGTTTACCAATTATTGGTTTTAACCAGTAAGTCATTTTCTGGAGATAGAAGAGTGTTTATCGAATAGATCGATTTTACTCAATTCTTTTTGACTTAGGTTGTTTACCAATTATTGGTTTTAACCTTTTTATTTTTTTTATTTAAGAGTTTATACCAAATTAATGGCTTTTACTCTCGGTCGAGACAATTTGATAATGTCTTTTTTCCTGCCAATAGTCTTAGCAATAGCTTTCACTCTTGGTCGAGACATTTAAATATAAGTCTTTTACCTAGCCAAGAGTCATAACAATGGTTTTCACTCTCGATCGATACAATTAGATAATGTCTTTTTCCTTGCCAATAGTCTTAGCAATAGCTTTCACTCTTGGTCGAGACATTTAAATATAAGTCTTTTACCGAGCCAAGAGTCATAACAATGGTTTTCATTTTCATTCTCGGTCGAGACAATTAGATAATATCTTTTTCCCTGCCAATAGTCTTAGCAATAGCTTTCACTCTTGGTCGAGACATTTAAATATAAGTCTTTTACCGAGCCAAGAGTCATAACAATGGTTTTCACTCTCGGTCAAAACAATTAGATAATGTCTTTTTCCCGAGCCAATCAATAACAATGAAAATCCAATTTCACAAGTAAACCAAGCAGGTAACTGAAATTAATTCTCCTCAAAGTAATTAATAGAATAATAGCAATCAAGTAGTTGAATACTGATCTCACAATTTCAAAGCCAAGCTACCAGCACTAAATAATTCTCCATATAGCAATCAATGGAGTTCATCAAATTAATTCACGCCACCTGCAAATTGAATAATATGCAGCTTAATTAATCAACCAAGCAGATGAACTTGTGTGATTACGTAGAAGACTACTTATATATCACAAATACTACAAGCTTGTAATCAACTGTGAGGCTCCAATCGCTGGGTTCCAACAAATTCGAGATGAAAACAGAAATTAAGCTTGCTTACGATTGATTAGACGTAGCCAATACCAACCAGGGGCTCCTATTGAACTCAGTAAGAAACAAGCAGAACGTCACAGAGAATAGGTCGAAGAAATTCTTGAAGGCCCGAAATCTGGAAACGGCAAATTAATGGAAGAAAAGTGAAATTGAATCCTCACCAGTTGATTTTAAGCAGCTTCAAATCGGGATCAGTTTGTGCATGATGGGAAGAAGGTTCTCCTAGAAGTTCGTGTATCTTTCCTTGGTTTGACCATATTCGATCGAGTAATTAACCTTGCCCCTCGGTGGGCGCCAACTGATTTAACCGTTTTTCGTTGGGTTAATCAATATCATCGGATTAGATTTGAGGGCAGATTAAGTTACTCAGGATGGTGCAATACAAGAAAAAGTAAAATAAGAACGATGATAATAACGTAGAATTAATGTATAGCAAAAGCTATTTTATTAGAGTAAGGATATTACAATTACTCTTTTACAAAGTATGTAGGCGTAAGCCCTATTCTTGTGTGTATAATACAATGTTGATCTAGGTATTTATAAGATATTAACCCTAGCTATAAAAGGAAACATAATTCTACTAGGACTCGGAGTATCAATCCTTCTTGAACTCGGATTTCAGCTGATCGATGAGAATAGATATCTTTGGTCGGGTCGAGTGTCTATTAGTAGGTAAGCTTCCTAGTCGAGCCGATCAAGTATCTTCTAGTTGCTCCGAGTGTTATATGGGGTATAAAATAGCCCCCATCATATCTAAAATGAAAAATATAAGTATGATATAATTCTAAGTAGTTTTATTTGAATTATTAAAATGTTCAACTTTTTTTCTTCTACTAGGAAAGTGCACATATGATGTACGTATCTAGAAAATTTCATTGGTATTTTTCGTAAATTAGAGTAAAATTTTATTATGTCACAAAATAAAACAAATTGAATTTTTTTTACCTATTTAATTCATTAGTTTAATTCATTTTTAACCGGTTTAACCTGAGTTTGAGCCGCTTTTATTCATTTTTACCAGTTTAATAAAGAGGGAAAAACACTTTTGGTCCCAAACTTTTTCTCAGAAAACACATTTGGTACCATGCTTTGCAGAAAAATAGATTTGGTACCACAATTTAGAGAGTCTTGACACATTTAGTCATTCAATTAAATTTTGGACGGAAATTTCGCGCGTGACTGTCACGCGCACGTTAAGTTCAAAATAGTCACGAGTTTTGCACGTGATAAATCGGTCAAAACACTTTTGGTCCCAAACTTTACCCCAGAAAACACTTTTGGTGCCATGCTTTGCAGAAAAAACAGATTTCGTACCACAATTTATATACTCTTGACATATTTAGTGTCTCGTTAAATTGATAAAAATCACATATAATGAACAGACAACAGTTTCTCTAAAAGATTTGATAAAAAACACAAAATATACTTAAATCATTGAAAATATTCTTAACAAAAGTACCTTGAATACCTGACTTGATGCACTTTGACTTGCACTTGTATTCCAATGTTGATACAAGCACCGATCAAAATTTTCATTTTTTCCATCGAAAACATCGAAAAGTTTCCCTTTTTGAATCAGGCAAAACGAAAACTTGATGTAATTCCGAAACTTTTTTTTTGCCTTAAACTCTATTATTTTCCTAAATTTTTTAGTAACTTTTTTTACAAATTTTCCTAGTGTTTCCAAAACATTTCCGAATAGTCTCGAAAAGTTTTCAATATTTGGCTTTCCGAAACATGCATTCGAAACGAAATTTTGATCCATGGATACAAGTGCAAATCAAAGTGCACCAAGTTAGGTATTCAATGTACTTTTGTTAAGAATATTTTTAATGATTTAAGTATATTTTGTGATTTGTATCAAATCTTTAGAGAAACTGTTGTCTGTTCATTATATGTGATTTTTATCAATTTAACGGAGACACTAAATGTGTCAAGAGTATGTAAATTGTGGTAGTAAATTTGTTTTTCTGCAAAGCATGGTACCAAATGTGTTTTGAAGTAAAGTTTGGGACCAAAAGTGTTTTGACCGATTTATCATGTGCAAAACTCGTGACCATTTTGAACTTAACGCGCGCGTGACAGTCAAGCGCGAAAATTCCGTCCAAAATTTAACGAAATGACTAAATGTGTCAAGACTCTCTAAATTATGATACCAAATCTGTTTTTCTGCAAAGCATGGTACCAAATGTGTTTTCTGGGGTAAAGTTTGGGACCAAATGTATTTTTCCCTCGTTTAATAAATTTTTAATTGTTTTACCCATCTTTTTTTATTGGTTATAACTTATTTTCACTGTTTTTACAATTTTGTCCTTTTGTTTTTGTCCATTTTAAACCATTTTCTACGATTTCACCTTATTTTGTCGGTTAAACTCTTTTTTTACTGATTTCACACGTTCTTATCATATTAACTCATTTTGAAACCTTTTTTTTTTTTTTTTTATCAAATCAACCCATTTTCACCTATTTCTCATATTTTCACTGATTTTACATGTTTTTTTCACCAATTTCACCTGAATTTTTCATTGATTTAAAACGTTTTCACCGACTTTATTCATGTGTACGTTCATAGATTTCACCTATTTTTTTAAGTTGTTATTTCACCGGTTTCATCATTTTTCACGAATTAAACCCGAATTTTCATCAATGTCACATGTATTTACCAATTTCAGGGGCACTTTATTATCGATCTTACCCAAATTTTTACCAATTTCATCAATGTTCACCAATTTCAAACGAATTTTCATCAATTTTTCACCATTTTCCATCTATTTCACCCGTTGTTTTTATCTATTGCAAACAATTTTATCAAATTTTCACCATTTTCTATCTATTTCACCCGTTTTTCACACAAAAAAAAAAAAAAAAAAAATCCATCAAAATTTGAGGTTATGCATGTCTTGATATTATTAAATATTTGTTACATTTTTTTCTATTCTAGGCAAAGTAAAATTACTTAATTAGCTAAGTCATTGTAACAAATAAAATTTCAAGTTCAAAGAAATATATTAAATAAGAAATAATTGTACAAATTAAAGTATATTGAATTGAAATAGTGGTTACAATCTCTATGATTCCTCTGATTCTAATCTTCTAAGTAATAATCTTGAAAATGGTTGATTTGATCTTTTCCAAAATAATTTTGATGCTTGAATAACGTTAATCCAAAAGCAAGTGTGCTTAATATTGGATCAAACGTGAAATGATTTAAATCTCCGTGACGAACGTCTCGAACTCCGTCTTAGATATTCTTGATTTTTAAGGGATTTGATCTTCGTTGGAATTTCGTGAATTTTCAATAACGTTAATTTAAAAGTTAAGTATCTTAATCTTAGATTAAATGTTGGATTTTGAAGTTCCAATAACGTTAATTTAAGAGTTAAGTATCATACTCTTAGATTCAACGTTGGATTTTCTTCACTATTTGAAGAACGCTTTTAAATATTGCGAAGAATGCCTTGATTTTGAAGAACGCCTTGATTTTTGAAGAACGCCTTGAGAGAATTTGCTCTTTTCTCCTTGAACTTCGCAATATGATGTGGTGCAATTTGATTGGTTCTTCACACCTTGTATGACAAAAAATATATCTTATTTCATTCTCTTGCCCTTTAAAAAGATATGCCATGCAAATATTACATTGTGAAGAAAATCTTGCCTTGCTTAATAATTTCCTACACAAACTTGTCTTGTGTATGAAGATTTTAATTTATTTGCAAAAAATATTGTATTTAATTAATCATAGGATATAAAAGTAATCAATTAATTATTTAATTATTATTTTAAGAATTAAATTTGATATAATCCCAAAAAAATAAATTAATAATTAATATGTCTTGGACTCAATTGACAATAAAATTTAATTGCCTACAAATGCCTTCTCTAGACTTATTTACTAAAATGCATTTGTTTTTTAATAGATAAGTCGCGATTTTTAAACTATATGGCACGTTATAACTTTAGAACTACCACTGACTTGATTTATTTATTTATCTTTTTTTTTATGAATTTGGAAGCAAACTGAATTGGGAATTTGGGATATCAATGAAACACCTTACATTCACAAGCCGTGAAAAGTAATATGTTTGAATCATTTTTTTTTATTTTTTTTTTAAAACCACAAAATGGGCTCATTCATTTTTCTTAAAAATAAAGACCCAACGTCAATAATTTTATTAGCCCACTAATTAATTCAGCTTTGGCCCATTTGAATAATCATGGTCTTTGTAGACCAACAATAGGTGATAATTTTCTTCGTCTTCCCCAAGTAGATCGTACAAAGCTTGGATGGAAAATAATGCCTACATCTTTTGGGAAGAAATTAATCTAAATCAGACCCTTTCCTTTCACATACATACCATCCTTTGAGCTTTAGGAGACTTTAATAACTTTAGTTAACATGTTTAATCTTCCGAAAATTAATTAAAGACAAACACTTTTCTTGCCATATCTTTTTTTTTTTTGGCAATTGATTGTTTCATAGAATTCGACCCTAATTTTGTTTCCACTAATCCCGAATCTATTTCCGAGTTTTGAGATCTCCAGACCATCTTTATTCCCTTAATGAATGTTTCCGAGTCCTAAAGGAATTCCAATTGAGTTCAATCTCCGTACCTATAAAAAGGCCTTCATTACACCCTTTCTTCATTCATTCAAGTAATCAAAACATTTTTCTTCAGAGTCAATTCCTTTTCTTCTTTTCATTGTGGGCACCCAATTGCAATTTCTTCATTCAACTGCCTGCTTTGCTTTGAGTTTGCAGATTCGGCCCTTCTCTTTTTCTTAATCAAAGTCAACCATTACCTCGGCTTTGTTTCTGGACATGTAGTATTTTATTCAATTTGCTTTAAATCCATAGATTAAGTTGAAGGTGCGTGTATATATATATACACATATGTATGACATATATATATACGCTGCCTGTTCACTTTTTTTTTTTTTTTTTTTTTTTTCTAATTCAAATTTTTTCTTAATTTTTTCGGCAGTTTTTTTCAAGGGATTATACCATCACGGAGAGCTATTTCTTGGAATCTCAAAATCTATGGAGTAAAAATAAAATTAGTCATAAATTCAATATTTTTTTTTTCAAATATTTGAATTATTAAACCAATTTTATCTAATAACCCCCTTTATTTGATTTGATTTTGTATTTTTTTAGGATGGTAATCTTTATTGGCGATCGCACTTCTTCTGGGGAAGAATGTTTGACTATTCGAGACGATAAGGATCAACCAATAGAAAAAAGCACGATTTTGACTGTTGGAACGTCTTTAATCAGCAGATATTCGAAAAGGTGGGCGGCACTAAGAAATTCTCTTCACTTGGACGAATGGTCCCGAGAATATACGGAACCTCCAAATAAGGCTCATCATAAACCATCGAGTGATGTTATTTCTTTCCCATCTTTGGGCCGTCAACTCATTGGTGATAAGATGAAGTGGGGCGATGATCCCTTTGAAGTACCTGGAGAATTCCGTTATTTTAGGGGATATTGAGAGTGGACTGAAGATGTTTTGAGTCGATGCAATATTGCGCTACATGCGGCTAAATTTTTTCATTCGGTGCACGCCTTTTTATACACATATGATCATAATACGAACATCATGAAGGCTTTTTGCGAGTCGTGGTGTCCTCAAACCAATACTTTACTATCTTCCTGGGGTGAATTATCCATATCATTATGGGATCTTCACTCTATTGTTGGTCTTCCCATTTTGGGCATCCTTTATGATGAGGTAATCCCTAGTGAAGCGGAGATAAACGGTGTATATGAAAAAGGAGACTCATTCGTACCTCGATTCTGCAAATACATGTTCCACGCATTTCATTTACTTGTATATGAAAAAGGAGACTCATTCGTACCTCGATTCTGCAAATACATGTTCCACGCATTTCATTTACTTCAAGCAAGTGGCAAAAGTGACAACCATTCCCAAGTTTCGATTGAGAGATGGATCCAATTTTGGTTTAGAAAGCAAAGAAGTACGAGCCACCTCATCCGCGAAAAGAGAAGAAAAGCGTTCGTCCTAAATCCACTCATAATCCTCTTGACGATTTTAAAGATCATAAGACATGGTCTCCTTTGGAAGAAGGCGTATTCTCGAGTTATCTTACTTTGAGGCGAGACGAAAAGTTTATTGTCGAACCGTATAGTCCCCTCGATTCAGTCGTCAATTTGGATACTTTCAAGAAGTCCCAGGTATTTTCAAGCATGATATTCGCGAGGCTTCTTTGGAGGAAGGGTTGTGCTTTGGCGAATTAGTACTTTTTCTAAGTATAGAACTACAACGAGGTTTCCTGGCATACCTTCTGGTGTGAAGAGATTATATTCAAAAGATTACGGAAAATGGTGGGCTAAAGCCCGTGGACGATACCTTGAAGAAAACGTTGAGCATGTACTCACTATGAAATTGAGCGTGGCTTCTCCTAAAGGTAAAGAGCATCCAAAGGAACCTCTCAAAGGTAATTCGATCTCTACGCATAGTTTATGACAAAGTTAAAACTTTTTATGCATAAATTTTCTAATATGTAGAAATTTTCATTGCAGAGAATTCGATACATAGTTCTGACTCTCCAGTTGATGAAGGCCTCCAAAAGAAGTTCGATGTTTCCACACAAATAAAAAGAAAGATTATTCCTATTGATTTGGAAGAAAGTCGTAGCAGCAACTTAGATCGTAACTGGAAAAGACAAAAGCAAGTTTCAAAATCTTTGGAGCAAGAATATTTTAATATGTCGAATGACGTTTCAGATGATAAACCTTTATTGGAAGATTCTGCCGAAGAGGTATTTACTTATTGGTTCATCCATTATTGATTAGTATTTCATTTTCTAAGCTTGCGCTTATTACTTACTTTCAACATGTAGAAGAGAACTCCCCAATTAGTGATGATTCCCAATCTCGAGGTGCCACGGAGCTAGTCGTTGATTCCACTTTGCAAGAAAAAGTTCCACAAGGCAAAACACGTACTCATGCAGCTTGCTCAGTCATTGTGGGTGAAAAGTTAATACTTGAGCATAGAACGAGACTTTTGAATACTCTGTGGAGTGAGATTAGTCAAAAGATAGCAAGGACCTCGCTTGATTCAATTTCTTCCATCAAAGATGAGGTCTATGTTGTGATGCAAACGATGAGAATGTTTGAGGATGTTGACATCTCCCATGTGGTAACATTGCTAGATTCATTTTTCGAGATGACTCTCGTTTATGATACTGCGAGATCGACATCTAGCGAAAATTCTTCTAAGGAATTGCTTGCACAACAACTTTCTGAAGCCCAAGGTCGTATACATGAGGCTAAAACCAAAGAAGATAAGGAGGCTGATCACATTATTATCGAATGCTTTTGAAATGCGAGCTTGATAACACTCGAGTTTTTGTTGAGTTTCCAACATTTTCTCATCGAGGGCTTCTAACTCTTCAAGGCGCAAGCGAGCATTTTCCTCATTGGTAAGTCCTTCTTGTATAGCAATCCTTAGTGATGGAATGTGTGGTTCAAGAGGGAGGACTGCTTCCACTTCATACACCAACGAGTAAGGAGTTGCTTGAGTTGGTGTTCTATAGGTGGTTCTATATGCCCACAAAGCTTCTCCAAATCATGCCAGTCCCTCTTTGACTTGGCCACCACTTTCTTCAACAAATTACACAATGTCTTGTTGAATGCTTTAGCAAGGCCATTAGCAGGAGCATAATACATGGATGAATTTCTCTGCTTGAAACTAAACTTCTGACACAATTTATTGATCAGACCATTGTAGAATGGTTTTCCATTATCAGTGATGATATATCGATGCACTCCATAACGGTACATAATGTGAGTTCAGATGAAATAAGCAACATTTTCTTTCTTTACTTCCTTGAGGAATATTGTTTCTGCTCATTTTGATAAGTAATCAGTAGCGGCTAAGATGTATAGATGTCCACGAGAAGATTTTGTCATTGGGCCAACAACGTCTAATCCCTAAGCATCAAAAGGCCATGAAGCAATAGTTGGATGTAAAGGCTCAGGCGGTTGGTGAATGAAGTTTGCGTGAAACTGACAAGCTTGACACCTTTGAGCATAATCCATACAGTCTTTAACCATTGTGGGCCAGTAATAACCCATTCTTTTAATTCGAAAATGTAACATTAGACAAAACTGGTGAGCACCACAAACTCCATAATGAGCTTCCTCCATGGCTTGCATAGCTTTATCATCATTTAGGCAGCGCAAGAAAACCCCATCAAATGAACGCCTATAAAGTGTGCCTTTGTAATAAATGAAGCGAGCCGCACGTCGTCGAATATCATTGGGCAATTTCTCATACTCCATGTAATCTACGAGTGGTTGTCTTCAATCTTCCTTTTCAACTTCATAAACTTTTATGGCATGGTTTTCTTCTTCGTCTCCCCGTCTTCAGTGAACATTGGAGGTACGACCCAACTTTGACATACTGGAATATGAGTTTCTTTTTCTGGCGTAGCTATGGTGGAAGCAAGTTTGGCCAGAGCGTCAGCTTGTCCATTTTTCTTCTTGGTACATGTTCAATCGTAGCATGCCCAAGCCACCCAATCAATTTTTTGGCATACTTGACGTAAGGAAGCACATCCGGTTTCTTGACTTCGTAATCTCAAAGTACTTGGTTGAACACTAGTTTAGAGTCGCCATAAACTTCAAGATGCGATCGCTTCGTCTCGACATCTATCTCCAGACCAATTATAAGAGCTTGATATTCGGCAACATTGTTGGAGCAGTTTTGGATCAAAGTAAAAGAGTATGACAGTACACCCTGTCAGGTGTTAGAAATACGACTCCAGCCTCAGCTCCTCATCTATGGGCAGCTTAAGGATAGTGCCCTGCAGGCCAATAGATTTTAGCTTGTATAAGGACTATCATGTGATAAGCTTTCTATAGTATAAATGAATTAATACGATCGTTTGTTTATAGTATGTAAATCAAATAATGGCCAACTTCATCTCTCGCGAATCACTTAAGCGATTGTATGAAATCCTTTGATCACAATAGACTATGGGGCGATTCACTTCAGTACTGAGTGCAATCATGAAAGTGTCTCTAAGGTCGTGATCTTAAAACTGTTCCAAGTCATATATTCCCATCGAGACGGTGTATCGAGGGAATCGCTAAGACTTGTACGATTGTGCATGATTCACATGGAGTGAATTTGTAGAGTTTCATGAACAAGGCATTTGATGCCAGTGCATATGACTATGTGGTTTGATAGGGGATCGAACGCATCGAACGACCCGAACAGAGAGACCCATCGTGGAAATTCATTAAGCATATCGGTAATGAGATGTCTCTCAAGACTTATAATAGTGTACGATTTAGTCCTTTGACTTGAGGTGCTAGGGCGAATTCGGTGCACGTGAGTGCGTACTTTGATTTAGGAGCCGATCACTTAGCCTGATCATTATGCGACTACTTTGGTACGTAGGATCGTGTACGCGAATGGTTAGCACTAATATGGGATTTACCGACTCAACGTAGTGCGTTGAGAGAATTTCCTATACATTCTTAGATAATAGATTCCGAAAAACCCGTGGCCATGGTCGGTGATAGATTTGGAAAGGGGTTTCCAAATTTAGCAGTCACACTGGAATTATTGTCCTGAATTAGAAAGTATAGTTATCGCGATAATTAAAACTGCCGATCAATTCACACACCCTAGGTCTCGATCGGGAAATTAGTCGATAGAGGGACCGTATGTACATGGCACTTAGGCCATCTCCAATGGAGATAGCTGGGCTAGGGGTGGGGAAGAAGAACCGTCTCCAGTGGAGGAGGGGCGCGCGTCGCTTTGGTGGAGAAGATGAGGGGCGCGTGTCTTTAAAATAGGTGCCGCCAAGTGGCAGCACCTTGTTGGTCCCAAAAGTGGTCTATGAGATCTAGAGGGGGGGTGAATAGATCTCATAAACTTTAAAACTTTTTCTCTAACTTTTTCTGTCAGCAGGCTAAGCTGATCTAGAATTCGTAATACTACTGAGTTGTTCGCGCACAAAGCTTTGAGCAGCAGAGTTGACCACTCATCTGATTTCAATAGGCTGATTCAGATATACTCAGAGTTTCTTAACTTGTATGCAGCGGATTTATCAAGTATGTTTTTCAAACAAGTTTGTCTTTCAAAGTTTTACCCCAGTTTCACAAATTCCTCAATTTAAAAGACTCTCTTTTAAAACCGTTTATTCACAGTGAATATGATCAAATTCTTGCCAATTATTTCATTTTTGCCTCAATTTCTTACCTGAGTTATCTAACAACTCTCCTTAGATTTAGAAGACTTAATATTTAAATTTTACTCCTATCAGCAGCCTATTCGGCTGATGGATTTTAGTAGTCTGATTCGTCTTAGGTAGCTTACTAGGTGTTCTAACCTGTTGAGCATCAGTAGTCTTGTTCTTCTAAGCCTCTAATTTTGTTTTTAGTTTGAGAATGATGCAAGTTTTTATTTTAAAGTTCATTTATATCTTCAAAATAAATTGCATACTCACTTTTAGAGTTTCATTCTCATGCTCAAGCTTTTTGGTAGTCAGCTGATTTTTGAGGTTTTTCAACCTAAAGTTTCAGTGATCTGATTTGCTCTTTTTAGCAGAGTTATCTCTTCATTAAGCTTGGCAAATGTACACATAATATTTGAATTTGTAATTTAGCATTTATTCAAACGATTCAAATATTGCATTTAATTAATAGTAGAAGTTACCTCAGCTTCAGAATCATCAGATTCTATGACAGATAAGCATAGAGTTTCAGGTACTTCTTCAAACTCTTTATCAGACGACTAGTTGTCTGAATAAGATATGCCGGAGTTTATTAGCTTTGCTGCATCAGCTCACTTTGATTTGCTCTTTCTAAGCTTACGCTCCTTTTTGGCACGCTTTTCCTTTTCAGCAAACTTTTCATATGATGAGTGAGAATGATCTTTGATCAAGAGTCCATACTTCTCTTCATTGTAGTCTCTAAGTTTAGCTTTTAAAGAATCCTTGTTTTCCTGAAAATGATCAGAAGAAGATGAAATAGCATTTTGTATTATAATTTAATTTTCTTTGTTGGATGAAGATGAAGAGAAAAGAAGTTAGTTATTAAGGGAAGGTTTTGATGATTTCCAAAACATCATAATCAGCTAAGTGTGGAAAGCTTAGTTCTCTTAGAAGGATCTTTGAACAAGCAAAGAAGATATCAGAAGAGTTCAAAGTTCAAAGACCAGAAGACTAGTGATCTCTTGCTGAAACAACAAACAGAAGGATAGGTCATCAGCCGAGTCAGACCAGATTAGTTCAGTATTTGATCAGCAGAGTGCCTATCAGAAGGGTTGCTTCGATCAGCAGAGTAGAAGAGATCATGAGATCAGTTCAACGGTAATAAATGCACCTGGTGTAATAAATGCTGAAAGAGAAGGGCAGTAATGGCAAATGATTGAAGATATTCTCGGATCAGCAGAGTGCATTTAATGCGATGGACAGAAAGTACTGTACATTGTACGGACTGCTGCAGGAAGCCGTTTCAAATGAGCTGAAGAATGGATTTGAATTGTGACTTGGCTTCAACGGTCATATTTTCAATTCCATGTATAAATAGAGCTGAATTTCAATCGAGCAAAGAATACAACAACAATCAGAGATTTCGTTTTTGAAGTAGAATTTTTACTAAGTCTCAAAAGCTCGAACAGCTCACTCGTCTGGTGGAAGTCATCTGTTGACAGAAACCTAGTTGAAGAAAACAGAAAATTACGATCTGAGTGATCTTGTAATAGCTGAGTGTTGTGAGGAGTTGTGATCCATCTTTGTGAGTGATCAAACTTCAGAGAGTAGAATTTCTTAGTGATTTTCTATTGTGAGCTTATAGCCTTTTCATTAGTTGTCTAGGTATAAGTGGAGAAATATTGTAATCTGTGTGATTATAGTATAACCCAGAATCTAAGTGATCTGGAAGAGTGGACTAAAGGATTTTTATCCATATAACCACTATAAAAATTCTTTGTGTTATCTTGCATTTAAGTTTTCTTGCATATTTTAAAGCTTGCATATTTACACACTTTGAATTACAAAAAGATTTTATAAGGAGTTTAAGAACTGGGGATAAAATCTTTAAGAACTTAGTTTACTTGTGAAAAACACTTTCAAACAATCCGCTGCAAGTACACTCTTTGGAAAACTGTTTTGCTGAAAAACAGCTAAGTCATTGTAAGAAGATTGGTCAGTCTGCTGTTCAAGATTTGTTCACGATCAGCTTTGTCTGTTTACTGTTCTTCATCAGCTTAGTCTGCTGACAGAACACTGAAAAGTTTTTAAGTTCAAAAATTTTCTGAGGTCTATTCACCCCCCCTCTAGACCTCATCTGACCACTTGGGACCAACAAGTGGTATCAGAGCGGGTGGTTCATTAGAATCAGCTGCCTGATCAACGAGCTTGATCCAAGTGTTTTTCAAAGGTTTTCAAAAACTTTTCAAAAGAGCATCTTTTTGAAAAATCAAAACTTTTTGAAAAATGGATTGTATCAGTCATGTTCCCCACATTGCTGGTATGTCCTTTGAGGACTGGAAAATCAGAATGGAGATTTTCCTAGCTGCTTATAATGACAACATGTATACATGTATCATTAAAGGTCCATTCAGATTCACAAAGACCATAAAAATAAATGAGATTGATACGGTTGTGGAAAAAGACCTTCATGAGATGACCCCAGAAGAGATAAAGCTCTTCAATCTTGACAAAGTTGGGAGATTCATCATGACTAAAGCCCTGGACAATGATCGGTTTGACAAAGTCAAACATTGCAAGACTGCAAAAGAGATGTGGGACAAAGTCAGAGATATGAGCGAAGGCAATGATGCAATAAAAGAGCATCAGCTAACTGTTGCCTTGGAGAAACTTGACAACTTCAAAATGAAGTCTGGAGAAACCATTGATCAGATGGATACCAGATTCACCAGAACTCTGAATGAAGTTTTAAAGTTGGGAAAGACCTTCACTGACAAAGAGATCACTGTCAGAGTACTAAAGGCCCTACCCCCAAAGTTCAACATGAAAGTGACAGCAATGGAAGAATCAAGGGATTTGGGAAAAATCTCTCTTACTGAGCTGTTCTCTGTACTCAAGGCATTCGACTATAAGCTGCCTAGAATGGGAATTGAAGAAACCTCAACTTCAGGACACACAGCTGCACTTGTTGCTGCTGAAAACACCAGAAGACCAGCACAGAAAAGCAAAGATGTGGACTCATCTGATGAAGCCACTCTACTCAACAAGAAGGGGTACACTGCTGGAGATGTTGCACTGTTGATGAACAATTTCAAGAAGTTCTACAAAAGAAAAATGAAGAACAAATACAACAATGCTTCTACTTCTAAACCTAACTTATCTTCTCAAGATAAAGATGATTATAAAGCAAAACTAATGTGTTACAACTGCAGGAAATTGGGACACTTCATCAAAGACTGCCCATATCCAAAAGCAGAAAAGTACACTGAAGAGGAGAAGAAAATGAGAAAAGAAAGAAAGCATCAGAGAGGCAAGGCAATGATGGCTGAAGCAGAAAAGCTGACTGCTGTCTACTCATCTGATTCAGATTCAGACACGTCTGATGAAGAATCGTCTGATGAAGAAAAACCTGCTCTCCTGTGTCTGATGGCAAAGGAATCTGATGACTCTGAGGATGAGGTAACTCCTCTTAACAATGAATTATTAATTCATTTGAACAAATGATGCTTAACAATACTGGTATTGCTGAAGTATATAAAAAGCTTAAGGAAGAGATGATATTGCTAAAAGAGCAAAATAATTCACTGAAACTTTTAGCTGAAAAGCTAAAGGAATCAGCTGAATATAAATAGTTTGAGCAAGAACATGAATCTCTGAAAGCTGAATGTGAGGTCTATAAAGGAAAAATCATGGAACTTGAAAAAATTATTGAGTCTCATGAAAAATCATCTGCTGCATTAAATCACATGTCTAGTAAACAGAAGATGCCTTTAGAACAGGATAAGCAAGAGTTGAATCATACTGAGAAATTTATATCTGCTGACAATAGTAAGGTCATTCTGTATGTTCAAACTGCTAGACCTACCTCAACTGAGAAAGAATTAAAGGAGAAGAAATCTTCTAAGGCTAAAAAGAGCAAAGAGCCTAGTATAGGAAATCAGACTAGTAAGACCAAACAGCAGAGTCCTAAGAAGTCTGCTGATAAAGCTAAAGTTAATCAATCTGTTGGTGAAACTAAGTCAAAACCAAATGAGCAAGCATCAAGTAAACCAAAGAAGCATAAGAACAAGAAAAATCAAAATGCTTGGTATGGAAATGAGTCTTATTATGTGCAACCTGATGCATATCATCCTATGTATCATGCACCTCAATTTTCAGGTTACTATGCACCTTACCCTGCTCATCCAATGCATGCATACCCTGCTTATCATGCACCTTACCCTGCTTATGAACATTTTCCTTATCGTACTGATTATCAACATGACTTATCTGACAATTATGATAAAAATGAAACTGTTCATGCTCCTGTTAAAACTCAGAAGCCTAAGAAGCCTAAGACATCAACATCTTGGGTTGTCAAAGGTGAAACTAATCCTTCAGGACCCTCTCAATAAGGGTACCTAAAACAATTTTATTTTTGTTTTGTAGGTTAGGATTAGGAGTAGGAGTAAAGTAGAGAAGATTTGGTACTTGGACAGTGGATGTTCAAGACACATGTGTGAAAACATATATGAGCTGACTGATGCAGTTGTTGTGGATGGTCCAAGTGTTACATTTGGAGACAACAAAGAAGGCAAGATTAAAGCTAAAGGAAGATTAATCAAGGGAAACATAGAGATATCTGACGTCTCATATGTTAAAGGCCTAAAGTATAATCTGCTGAGCATAAGTCAATTTTGTGACAAAGGATATTCAGTCATCTTCTCAACAGATAAGTGCTACGTTGAACAGATTGGTACAAAGAAGGTAATCTTATCTGGAAGACGACAAGGAAATATCTATATAGTCGACTGGAATTCTGCTGATAAGAATTCAAGTGTTTGTTTGGTGGCATCTGCATCAAGTGAAGTCAGTTGGCTATGGCACAAGAGAATGAATCATCTAAACTTCAAGACCATAAACAGATTAATCAAGAATGATCTGGTTGAAGGGATTCCAAAGGCAGTCATGAGCAAAGACAAGCTCTGTGACGCATGTCAGAAGGGTAAACAAATCAAGTCATCATTTAAAGAAAAGAAGCACCAATCTTCTGGAAGAATATTGGAGCTACTGCATATGGACTTATTTGGACCTATTGATCCAGTCAGCAATGGTGGAAAGAAATACTGCCTAGCTGTTGTGGATGACTATTCAAGATATACTTGGGTGATTTTCATGAAGAAGAAAAGTGAAACCAAGGAACATCTTACCAATCTGATGGAACTGATCCAGAATGAGAAGAATATCAAAATATTGAAGATCAGATCAGATAGAGGGACAGAGTTTACAAACTCTACTGTTGAAGAGTATTGTAATATCAAAGGAATACATCATGAGTATTCAGCTGCTAGAACCCCTCAACAGAATGGTGTTGCTGAAAGGAGAAACAGAACACTAAAAGAAGCTGTCAGAACCATGATAGCTGAAGCTAAGCTGCCACAAAGATTTTGGGCAGAAGCAACAAATACAGCATGCTTTACCCAAAACAGATGTATGATCAACAAAAATCAGAACAAGACTCCATATGAAGTTTGGAACAACAGAAAACCAAACATTCATTACATTAAGATTTTTGGTTGTAAATGTTTTGTATTGAATAATGGGAAAAATCACCTTACTGCATTTGCAGAAAAGGCTGATGAAGCTGTTTTTGTAGGATACTCTACTGTTAGTAAGGCTTATAGAGTTTTTAACAAAAGAACACTGCTAATAGAAGAATCTATCCATGTAGTATTTGATGAGCCAAGTCAATCTTCTGAAAAGAATCATAGTATTAACCAAGATCTGTCTACTGATTTACAGAAGTTAGACATTGGAAGAAATGAAGAATATGTTCCCATCATACTACCTAATCTTAGTTCAGCTGCTAACTCAAGTGCTGTTCAAAATCACAGTGCTGATAGTCTAACAGACGAGTTGCAAACAGCTGACAGACCAGAGACTGTTCAACAGACTGCAAACGTTCAACAGACTACTACTGGAACTCCAACAGTAGTGTTGCATGATCAAGACAGAGGACAACATCCTGATCTGCAACCTGATCTCAGATGGCTCAAGAATCACCCACCTGAGTTAGTAATAGGTGATCCTTTAGATAGAGTGAAAACAAGAAGAGTTGCTGCACAAGATGCTATGTTTGTCACCTTTCTATCTCAAATAGAGCCTAAGCAAATTGAAGAAGCTCTTAATGATTCCTTCTGGATAGAAGCCATGCAAGAAGAGCTGAATCAATTTGAAAGGAATGAAGTCTGGTACTTAGTTCCTAGACCAAGTCATCAAATAGTAATTGGCACTAAGTGGGTATTCAGAAATAAGATGAATGAAGATGGTATTGTCACAAGAAACAAAGCAAGATTAGTGGCCAAGGGTTATTGTCAAGAAGAAGGAATTGACTTTGATGAAACTTTTGCACCAGTTGCAAGACTTGAAGCAATCAGACTGTTTCTAGCCTATGCTGCTTACAAGAACTTCACTGTCTATCAGATGGATGTGAAGTCTGCTTTTCTCAATGGAGAACTGCAAGAAGAAGTATATGTTGAACAACCTCCCTGATTTGAAGTCTATCAAGAAGAGGACAAGGTATATCGTCTGAAGAAAGCCCTCTATGGACTGAAACAGGCTCCAAGAGCATGGTATGATACCCTATCTGATTTTCTTTTAATTAGGGATTTCGTAAAGGTAAGGTAGATAAAACCTTGTTTACAATTGAATGGGAAAATCATATATTACTTGTGCAAATATATGTGGACGATATTATTTTTGGTTCAACTAACCAACAGATGTGTGATAAGTTCTCCAAGCTGATGCAGAATAAGTTTGAAATGAGCATGATGGGTGAACTTAATTATTTTCTTGGTCTGCAAGTTAGACAGTTGCCTGATGGAATATTCATCAGCCAAGCAAAATACACAAGAGATCTGTTCAAGAAATTTGGTATGGAAACTAGCTCAACTGCTACCATTCCTATGTCTACAAATCTTCGTTTGGATAAAGATGAAGATGGCAAATCAGTGGACATAACCAAATATAGAGGCATTATTGGTTCATTGTTGTATCTAACAGCAAGTAGACCTGATATAATGTACTCAGTTGGAGTCTGTGCAAGATTTCAATCAAACCCCAAGGAATCTCATCTCTTAGCTGCCAAGAGGATACTAAAATACATTAAAGGCACTCAAGAATTGGGATTGTGGTATCCTAGAGAATCTGGATTTGAGCTTATTGGTTATTCAGATTCAGACCTTGCTGGCTGCAAGATTGACAGAAAAAGCACAACAGGTGCCTGTCAGTTCTTAGGTAGTCGTCTGATCTCATGGATGAGTAAGAAACAGACTTCAGTTTCTATATCTACTGCTGAAGCTGAATATATAGCTGCTGGAGCTTGCTGTGCATAGATACTTTGGTTGAAACATCAACTAGAAGACTACAACATCAAGATCAGTGGAATTCCAATCTACTGTGATAATACAAGTGCAATCTCTCTTACTCAGAACACTACAAGTCATTCAAGGACTAAACACATTGAGATCAAGCATCACTTCATTAGAGATCATGTTGAAAAAGGCAATGTAATGATTGAGTATGTTCATACAGATAATCAGATTGCTGATATTTTCACTTAACCTTTAAGTGAAGTAAGGTTCTCAACTCTAAGAGCAGAGCTAGGACTACTAAATTTGGATGCATAAGCTGAGGGGGAACTCATCAGAAGACTGAAGTTCAACAGCTTAGTTATTCACTATTATATTCAAGGATTAACCTTCAACAGACTAGTTAGCTTATGGATTCTTAAAGTCAGGGGGAACGTGTAAGACTAGCGGTACTTCTGTTCTAAAGATGAAATCAGTTAATGACAGGTAGTTGAAGTTAAATTATCAGAAGATATGTTCTTAATTCTTGAAGACTGAAGATTATTTTATCTTGCTGGATTGACAAACAGCAGAGGAAGATTACTAGCTATTGGCCTTCTCTAGTAATATCAGATAACAGATCACTCGTCTGTCAGATAAGTTAAACTCTACTCATCTGATACCTTATATAAGCATGGTCATAAAACGTATCCTTAAGAACGCGCTTTTATAAGTAACAGATTAGTGTCGATAGAGTTTCCCGCCCATCTGACATTAAAATAATAAAATTGAAATCCGCGGCTCCCATCCACACGATTAAAAACTGTCAGATTAGATCATCGGTTCAGATTAATCACGATAACCAAATCAAAGGAAACCTATAAAGTCCGATCTGAAAAACACAGTCGTCTTACGCACTCAAACACTCTCAAATTCTCTCACTCTCAAACTCTCCTGTTTCGAAAGTTTATTGTTTTTTGCAGAATCATACTCACTAATCTCAGAAATGGAAAAGATTATTGATGGAAGATACCTAAACTACAGCAAATTTCACTTTTCGGGTACTGATCTGATGCGCTCACTCTTGGAGAAAATCAAAGAGGCATCTTTAGTTCCGGTTTTGGAAGCACACGAAGACAGGGTCTACTTAGAAGACGTATATCACTTCTATACGACCAGGAAATTTAACGATGATGAAACTGTCATGACTGCTGTTATTGGTGGTAAGAAAATTGCTGTCTCTGCTGCTATTTTAAGTGAAATTTACAAACTTAAGAATAAAGGAGGAGATGTGTCAGACCTAGGGTCTGAGAAAGAGGAAGAATTTTCGGAAATTTGTACTAAAAAGGAAGAAGAGATGACTGGGACTCTGATGAAAACTCAGTTAAACGAGGAGTATCAGAGGTTCGCAGACATCATTGCGAAGGTGCTGGATTGTAGCACGAGTTCATTAGATGGGTTACCTAGGAGGAGGTACTACACCATGGTCTGTATATACTATGGACTGAAAGTTAACTGGGCTGCTCACGTCTATGAGCTGCTGAGTGATAAGAGGCATTCTCATGCCATCTTACTCAGTAATCTGTTTGCATCCCTGCAATGTCCTATGGGTGGTGGAAAGACCACTCACGGTAGCAAGGTGTTCAAATTGTATGAACCAGTAAGAAAAATGGTGGCAGAACCAAAAAGAAAGGCTACTGCAAAATCCAAAAAGGGCCCCTCTAAAAAGAGCAAGAAGGAGGGTCAGACAAGTCAACCTGCTGAGCCAACAGCACAGACTGCTGTTGTGGGTGGATCAGCACAACCTGAAAATGCAGTTCCAGAAAAGATAATTGAAGATTTCACCAAGGAGATTGAGCAGATGAAGACTGACTCTTCTCCTGAAAGAACTGAGTTTGAGGAAGAAATTCCTCTTCAAAGGTTGAAAAGGTTGAGAACCAGAAGTGAGGCAAGGGGACCTCCTGCTGCCAACCCCCCTGCCAAAAGAATTGCTAAATCAAAGGCCAAGAGAAAGGTCACTTTCTCTGTGGAGCCAGTTGCAACAGTAAGAGAAACAACAACAGAAGCAGAAAGGCCATTAACTATGGAAGAACCTACTGTCAAGGCTGCTAAAGCTGCTGCTGCTGAAACTGAAATTGTTTCTACAGTTGGAGTGTCTACAGAAGACTCATCTGCTGCACTATCTGCTGAAGTTGAAGAAGCACAGCAGACTAGTACAACACATGAAGGAGATGCACTCTTGCTGCATCCTACTCCAGTTGCTGCAACCCCTCTTCAAGCAATTGAAAGTCCTGAATCAAGGAGGAAGAGGACTGGCAAGATTGCCACTTACCTAACTGCCGCAGAAAAGAAAAGACAAGATGCTGCTGAAAAGCTAAGGATAGCTACAGAAAAGGCAGAAGAAGAAAGGCTGAAAAGCCTAGAGTTAAAAAGGCTGGAAGAAGAGGCCAGCAAGATGACTCAAGAGCAAAGGGATGCTATTGAGGCAGCAGAGTTGGCTGCTGCTATTGAAGCAAGCACCAAGGATGCTCATGGACATCAGCATACTGGTGGGATAGTTATTGATAAACAAAGAGATCCAAACAAACCAATACCAGTTATGCCTGCACCAAAGATAAAGCCAAAAAGGAGAGAGGAGATTAGATTATCTTTAGAGATTGTCAGGGATGATCCTGCTATCTTTGAAGAATTCCTCGAGAGGCTAGATCCTGAAAGTGAAAGAATCAACCGTCTGACGTTGTTTAATGCTGAAAAGATCAGATACAACAGATGGAGAGAATTCAGACTGACAAAAAGTCCAGCTGAAATGGCCAAGTGGAAAGCCTTCACTGCTGAAGAAGCCTGGGTGTTAAAGTTGCTTGAGACTGGATCACTCATGCAAGCACTGGATTCAGAATTCTTTCTGGACAAGTTAAGGCTAAGGATAAGTCACATAGTCAAGGCTGAAGCAAAGAAGATCTTTGAGTCTGTTCCTGAGGATTATGATGAATCAGAAGACCTCAAGGAAAGATCAATCAAGTTGGCTATCGCTCAAGCAATGGAGCTTTGGGCAAAGAAACCAAGGAAGCTAAAGGGATAACCCAGCTCATTGGTCCCTCTTCCAAATATCAAGCACATTGTCTATGGTCCTAACATCAAACCATATGAAGAGCTACCTGAGGAACCATACTCACCTTTTATTCCTCTTGACAATTTTACATGGATTTCTAACAGGTCAGCTGTAGACAATGAGGGATTGCTGAAAACAGTTGAGACTGTTAAGAAGATCATATCCCCTGCTGATAAAGACAAAGAAGAGTCCTCTGATCAACAAAAGTACAAAGAGGGTACATCTGACCCATCTGATCAGAACAAAGAACAAAATGATAAGACTGAAACAGCTGATGATTCCAAGAAAGAAGAAGTTATTCCAGCTGATCAGATCAAGGATACGGAAGCTGCTGATGAAAAAGATGATCAGACTAAGGAGAAGGAAAGCACTCCTAGTCATGCTGATAAGGCCAAGGAAGTTGAGCCCATCTCTGGTCCAGCAGATCAGTCTCTTGAACTGATAATTCAAACATCAGAGCAACCTATCAAAGAAACATCTCTTACTTTGCCTGCTATTCCAACAGATGTTCCTTCAACTTCTCAAAATGCTCAGACAAATTTGTTGGACTCCATCCGACAAATGATTGACAAATCACTGAAGGAAATGAAGGAGGAGTTAACAGCAGATGTGTTGGCTGCTGTACGTCAACCCAGTCAGAAAGTTGCTGCTATTCCAACAAATCTGATAGAAGATACTGCTCAAAATGTTAAGTCCATTTGTGAAGATATGGACATACTCAGAAGAAGGACTCAGAGCACTGCTGATGGTTGGAGACGAATTGAAGAAACAGTTGAAACGGCCCTCCAAGCAGAAGATGAAGTCATGGAAAATATGATGAAAGACTTCACTGCTTCATCAAATTGGATTTTAGGAACTCAAATTCAATTGGGTGATCAAGGAGAGGATTTGCTCAAAGAAGTGAAAGATTTTAAGGCCAATCAACTCAAACAACAAGCTCAAATAAATGCCATGGAAGAAAACATCAAACTTCTCTGTGACTCACTTCAGATTACACCAGCCTTGCCACAATATCCAATCAACCCTGCTGATGATGACAAAAAGGGGGAAGAGAGGGTATTTGGACAGAAAAGAGTTGGAACTTCTTTTGAAAGGGAAGAAGAAAATCAAGATGATGCTGAAGAAACTGAAGTGTTGGAAGAATCTGCTGATGAGACTGATAAAAACATGGAAGAAACAAGCAGACCAACAGATAAGAAGATCACAGAAGAAGAGAAAGCTGAAAATGAAGAAGCTAACAATGCTGAAGCTGAAGCAAAAGCCAAGTCTGATAAAGAACTAGCTGCTGCCAAAGACTCAGCTGAAGAACAGCTTGATCCTGATGTCAAATATAAGAAGATAGAGCTGTTGAGGAAAAGATTCTTTGAAGCATTGGAAGCTGAAACTTCCAAACTATCTGATGAAGAATCTGAAAAAGAAGACAAGGAAGCTGAAGAAGAAAAGAAAGAAGAAGCTGAAGAAGAGAAGAAAAATTCAGAAGAAGAGAAGAAGGGAGAAGACTAGTTTAGGCTAGATTTCCTTTTATCTTAAAAATCCTTGTAATCTTTTTAATTACTTTGCACCCTTCATCTTTCAACACTTGTAATATGAAAGCAGTTCAATTATCTATAAAATTGCAAGTTTGAATCCAACACACTATTTCTATCTCAGAAATTTTTGAGGATCAGAACTTTAGTTTAGGTACAGGTACTTAGCTGAAGTTTTGTCATCATCAAAAAGGGGGAAATTATTGGATGAAGATGAAGAGAAAAGAAGTTAGTTATTAAGGGAAGGTTTTGATGATTTCCAAAACATCATAATCAGCTAAGTGTGGAAAGCTTAGTTCTCTTAGAAGGATCTTTGAACAAGCAAAGAAGATATCAGAAGAGTTCAAAGTTCAAAGACCAGAAGACTAGTGATCTCTTGCTGAAACAACAAACAGAAGGATAGGTCATCAGCCGAGTCAGATCAGATTAGTTCAGTATTTGATCAGCAGAGTGCCTATCAGAAGGGTTGCTTCGATCAGCAGAGTAGAAGAGATCATGAGATCAGTTCAACGGTAATAAATGCACCTGGTGTAATAAATGCTGAAAGAGAAGGGCAGTAATGGCAAATGATTGAAGATATTCTCGGATCAGCAGAGTGCATTTAATGCAGCATTTAATGCGATGGACAGAAAGTACTGTACATTGTACGGACTGCTGCAGGAAGCCGTTTCAAATGAGCTGAAGAATGGATTTGAATTGTGACTTGGCTTCAACGGTCATATTTTCAATTCCATGTATAAATAGAGCTGAATTTCAATCGAGCAAAGAATACAACAACAATCAGAGATTTCGTTTTTGAAGTAGAATTTTTACTAAGTCTCAAAAGCTCGAACAACTCACTCGTCTGGTGGAAGTCATCTGTTGACAGAAACCCAGTTGAAGAAAACAGAAAATTACGATCTGAGTGATCTTGTAATAGCTGAGTGTTGTGAGGAGTTGTGATCCATCTTTGTGAGTGATCAAACTTCAGAGAGTAGAATTTCTTAGTGATTTTCTATTGTGAGCTTATAGCCTTTTCATTAGTTGTCTAGGTATAAATGGAGAAATATTGTAATCTGTGTGATTATAGTATAACCCAGAATCTAAGTGATCTGGAAGAGTGGACTAAAGGATTTTTATCCATATAACCACTATAAAAATTCTTTGTGTTATCTTGCATTTAAGTTTTCTTGCATATTTTAAAGCTTGCATATTTACACACTTTGAATTACAAAAAGATTTTATAAGGAGTTTAAGAACTGGGGATAAAATCTTTAAGAACATAGTTTACTTGTGAAAAACACTTTCAAACAATCCGCTGCAAGTACACTCTTTGGAAAACTGTTTTGCTGAAAAACAGCCAAGTCATTGTAAGAAGAGTGGTCAGTCTGCTGTTCAAGATTTGTTTACGATCAGCTTTGTCTGCTTACTGTTCTTCATCAGCTTAGTCTGCTGACAGAACACTGAAAAGTTTTTAAGTTCAAAAATTTTCTGAGGTCTATTCACCCCCCCTCTAGACCTCATCTGACCACTTGGGACCAACATTCTTCTTGTAGAACTTCTCAAAATCATTCAGCAGCAGGGTAACGTCGTCAGCAGTGTAGACTTTTTGTGAACTCAGCAGAGTCTTCTGCTTTGACTTTTCTGCTGATTTTCTTGACTTGTCTGACGCCATTAGTGTAGCAGTAGGGTCTGAACTGGTTGACACTTCTAATCCCATTCTTGGCATCTTATACTCAAATGCTTTGAGGGATGAGAATGGTTCGGAAAAGGAAATCTTCCCTAAGTCCCTTGATTCTTCCATGGTTGTCACCTTCATGTTGAATTTAGGTGAAGAGCCTTGAGAACCTTCATGGTAATCTCCTTGTCTGAAAACTTTTTACCAAGCTTTAGAACTTCGTTCAGAGTTTTGGTAAATCTAGTATCCATCTGATCAATCGTTTCACCAGACTTCATCTTGAAATTTTCAAACTCCTCAAGAGCCACACTGAGCTTGTGTTCTTTGATAGCGTCGTTTCCTTCGCTTAGCTCGCAGACTTTATCCCACATCTCTTTGGCAGTTTTGAAATGCTTGATCTTCTGGAATCTTTCTTCGTCTACAGCTTTGAACATAATGAACATAGCCACCTTGTCAAGATTGACTAACTTGATTTCCTCAGGGGTCAGCTCATCCAGCTCTTTGTCAACAATCTGATCAGGCTGGTCAGTAGCCTTCAAGGTCTTCTTAAATCTAAATGGTCCTTTTGTGATACATGTAAACATGTTATCATTATAAGCAGCAAGAAGGATTTCCATTGTGATTTTTCAATCTTCAAAGTCCATAAGGCCAATGTGAGGAATATGGCTTATGCACTCCATTTTCAAAAAGTTTTGATTTTTCAAAATATGCCGTTTTTGAAAATTTTGAAAAACACACCTAGGATCAAGTTCTTTTGATCAGGCAGAAGATCAGGTGAACAAATCTGCTGGACCACCTTCTCTGATACCACTTGTTGGTCCCAAAAGTGGTCAATGAGATCTAGAGGGGGGGGGGGGTGAATAGATCTCATAAACTTTAAAAAAATTTCTCTAACTTTTTCTGTCAGCAGGCTAAGCTGATCTAGCATTCGTAAGACTACTAAGCTGTTCGCGCACAAAGCTTTGAGCAGCAGAGTTGACCACTCATCTGATTTAACTAGGTTGATTCAGATATACTCAGAGTTTCAAAACTTGTATGCAGCGGATTTATCAAGTATGTTTTTCAAACAAGTTTGTCTTTCAAAGTTTTACCCCAGTTTTGCAAATTCCTCAATTTAAAAGACTCTCTTTTAAAACCGTTTGTTCACTTATGAAAATATGCAAGTTGAAAATAAGTAATCAAATACAGGAATTTTTATAATGGTTATATGGATAAAAATCCTTTAGTCCACTCTTCCAAGTCACACAGATCTTGGGTTATACTCTCTGCTTGCGCCAAACAACAAATGAAATGGCCACAAGTGCGCTGTAAGAAATCACAAAGAAATCCTACTCTCCGAAGCTAGATCACTCACACAGATGGATCTACACTCCTCACGCTATTTACAGTATAGGAGCTCACAAATAAAACCTATACTAAGAAGCTATATCACTTCACACAGATGGATATACACTCCTTTCTTTTCTCAGTTTAAAGTCACTCAGACAGACAACGCAAGTTCTCTGTTCTGCAACGAAAAGCTTCGTCAACAAATGACTGGGCTTGTGATCAGACGACTCAACTGATGGATCTCGCTCTTAAGATGTGATCTTGAATTCTGCAAGTCCTCCTCTCAGATTTCCAGTTAGTCTTCTATTTATACTCCGGATTTGAATTTCTGCCCGTTGAAGGAAGGCGAAATTACTCTTTAATCCTGAGCAACGGTCTTCTTTCTTACGGCAGCTTTTGCAGACTTTTCACTGTACACTTTTACAGACTGTTCACTGTACATTGTTGTACGAATAACTACTTTATGTCAGTCGCATTTAATGCACTCAGCTGGTTACCGTTGATAAGCTTACTTCACCGACTTCACTTCACTGATGGGAACGCTCGGCTGATGACCACTCTCCTGATGATCACTCGGTTGATGGCTACTCGGCTGATTCAAGAATGAACACATCTATCTTGACTCGGCTGATGATAACCAATCTGATATCCCACTCGGCTGATTCGATTACTTCGCTTCAAGACCTTGAGATAGGTTTCACTAAGCTGTTCTTAGTTGATGACTCAACCTTTTGATCTTTAAAACCATTATGGCATTATTGTCATCTTCAAAACCTTCTCTAATTTATACCAACACACCTGATTGGTTCATTTCCCTTTTTTTTCTTTTAATTGTTTGTTGATTATAATTAATGAGGCATAATTAATGTGATATTTATGTTAATGTGATATTTATGCATAATTAATTAGCCTTAATTAATGTGATATTTATGTAAGTTAGTTGTATAATTAATGTGTTACTTTAATTAATGTGATATGTTTTAATTACTGTGTTATATACTATATATAATTAATGTGTTACTTTATATAATTATGATATATATATAAACCTTCAGTTACTACTACCTAATTAAACCCGTAATTTATGCCAACACAATGGTTTTATTATGTATGGTAAGAAAATCATAAAAACAATCAATTGCTAATTAAACCCGAAATTTTTGCCATCAACCTTAAAATTGAAATTTTTACCACATAATATAATAAGTGACTACATTTAACATAATATGAATATTTAGCCTCAAACTAGGATGTTTCATTTTTTATGGTATATTATTTTTTTAATAACATTGACTTGGTAATTAATGACTTTTAAAATTCTAAAATGACTTAATATTTTAATATAATTAATAATTTAATTACAAGTACTAATAATTATTACTATTATTAATATTAATATAAAGCTAAAAGTATTGGTGAGAGTGGGCAAGTGTTGAAAATGGAATTAATTTCATTTCGGAGCCCTGACATTGGAGACTACCAGGCAGGGTTCAGGGGGAGGCAGAGCTGGACCGGGGCTCCAGAGCCCCGGGGCTAGCCCTCTCCATTGGAGATGGCCTTATAAGAGGTGAGGTTCACTGAGATCAATTCATCTGAAGTTGGGCCTCATGGGCTTGTGGCTAGACATCGACCATGAGGTGTGGATACTCATGAATTAATTGTAAGATTAATTTTTGAATGGTTAATTGAAAGTGTTCAATTAATTGAAGCAATTAATAAGCTCACAAATTAAATCACGAAAGTCGTGGGCCCGCGGCCAATTGATGGTGAACCTAGAGGGTCACACACAATACAATTGGACTGCAACAAATCATTTAAGGAAAATTTGATTTAATGTGTTAAATCAAAACTGAAGAATTAAAGTGTTAATTCTTGAAGAAGAAAATTAAATATTAATTAAAGAGTTAATTAAAGAGAGAGGGAATTAACTAAATTAATTTAATTAAAGGAGTTCATTAAATTAATGCAAGATATGTGCCAATTTAATTAATGGCCCATACTAAGTCTTGCACTAAAAGGGCCTTTTAAGGTGGCTATAAAAAGGGGATTAAGTTGAGGCTAAAACCCTAAGTGAAAAACTAAAAAAAACCCTAGCCACCCTCCCTCTTTGAAAAACAAAAAGCGGAGCAGTCGCCGGCCCCTCTCTTCCTCCGGATCTAGATCAGAATCTAGATCTGGTTTTCTTCATTTTCCATGTTTGATTACCCTTGAATCCTAGTTTTGAGAATGTGGATTCAAAGGGGTTGCTTCATTCGATTGGTGTGGAGACCGCTAGAGGCATAACACATGGGGTGCTTCTCACGAACCAAATCCATCAGATCTAAAATAAGACCGGAGGAAAAACCACCACCTTGCCCGTGGTGAGGTAAATTTCGATTTACACCTTTAATTTTGTTATTTATTGCAAAATTATATTCAACCTATTCATATGTACTAGTAAATATTTCTAGGGTTATGGGTGTATGAAATTTTTTAAATTCCGCACTGTTGTTTGGTAGATCGTTAGACAATTCCCACTCAGCAGGGATGGGATGATCAGCTAAGAAGTTAGCCAAAACTTGTCCTTTTACGGCCTTTTGAGGAACATATATCATATCAAATTGTTGCAACTGAGATACCATCGTGCAAGTCTATCAAATAGTACTGGCCTTGACATAACAAACTTTAATGGATTTGCTATTGAAACAAGACGGATAGTATGGGCTTGAAAATAATGTTTCACCTTTTGTACTGAAAAGATGAGTGCCAAACATAACTACTCAATTGGAGAATATTTCAATTCGTTTGGCGTCATTGTTCGACTTAAGTAATACAATGCATTTTCCTTCCCAAGGTCATTTTCTTGAGCGAGTAAGGCTCCCACAGAGCGTTCTTGAGCAGCGATGTATAAAATCAAAGGGCGTCCTGGTATTGTTGCTGATAGATATATTGTTGCAGGCTTCATTAGGTAGGATTTTATACGTTCGCATGTATTGTTGCAGGCTTCGTCCCATTTGAATGGGATATCCTTCTTCATGAGATGGCTAAATGGTTAACATCGCCCAGCTAAATTTGAGATGAACCTTAGAAGGTACGCCAATCTACCTTGTAAGATTTTGAGCTCATGTATACTGCGTGGTACGGGCATCTTCAAGATTGCATCTATCTTGGCTTGCTCAATTTTTATCCCTTTCTGGCGGACAATGAAGCCAAGAAATTTTACAGACGTTATGCCAAATGCACATTTCATGGGATTCATTTTGAATTGATACTTGCGCAGTCTTTCAAACACCTTTCTTAGATCATGAATGTGATATTTTCTCTTCCTCGACTTAACTACTAAGTCATCTACATAACACTCAATGTTTTTATGGAGCACATCATCAAAAATCTTTTGTATCGCCCTTTGATAAGTTGAGCCAGCATTTTTCAATTCAAATGGCATCACTTTGTAACAATATATCCCCTTCGGAGTTCTAAATGCAATCAACTCTTCTTCTCTTGGATCCATACGGATTTGATTGTACCCAGATGATCCATCCATAAAAGATAAGACTTCCTATCCAGTCGTAGCATCAATCATAAGCTCCAGGATAGGCAGAGGAAAATCATCTTTCGGACACGCGGCATTGAGGTCTCTAAAGTTAACACAAACTCGAATTTGTCCATTTTTCTTTTTTACAGGCACGATATTGGATATCCAGGTAGGATACTTGACTTCTCAAATGAATCTTGCTTCGATAAGTTTGTATACTTCAGCTTCGATGAACCAACTCTGGGCGAAATCTACGTTGAGCTTGTTTGATAGGACGAACCCCATTTTTTACAGACAAATTGTGAACGGCCACTTTTGGATTAAACCAGACATTTCTTTATAGGACCAAGCAAACACATCTCGAAATTCAAGCAGTAAATTGACATATGCTTCTTCTTCGTCAACCTTTAGCAAAGCACTTATGAAAATTGGCCAAGGTCTCTAAAATTTACTTCTTTCAATTCATCTACGGTAGATCTAACACCTTCTTCAAGTTCAGGAGGAGCATCCTCAACGTCTTGTTCCTCGACCACATCTTCTTCACGTAAAGTAATATGATATGAAGATGCAATACTCTCTATCATCCTCACCATTGCATTGAGTTTTTCTAAAAATTATAGTCTCCCACTTACCTTTCAGGTCTTTACCACATGATACAATCAAATTATCACGTCTCTTCATACGAGTTGGGTTTGAACTTCGCAATCTCTTGAAGACGGACGATTCCTCAATTTTCCTGGAGCATTTTGACAGGTTGGAAACTCCCAGTCTTCGGCGATCGAACTTTGGGTCAAAGGTTTCCCTTGAGGGCCAAGTCTATCAAAGACAGATATTTGAGAGCCAAGTCTATCAAAGACATATATTTGAGGGCCAAGTCTATCAAAGACAGATACTTTTGTTGGTTTCTTACAACCTTGATCAACATTTGTTGAAAAGTACGCTTCTTCGTTAACGTGGTTGCTGCTAACTCTCTTTATAGCAATGCGAACATGTTTTGGTTGTTTGAACCCAAGTCCAACATGAGAATTTGGGACATAATTTCTTTTAGGAGAGAATTTTCCTAAGGAAGTCTTCTTCAGGGTTATTCCCTGCTTTGACTAAGAGTTCAAAGGCTGTACGACCAAAGCTTTGTCTACTTTTTTGTGAAAATAACGCTCAATGTTCTACTTCAGCTCCTTGAGAAGGACGAACGAACCCTTTAGGTGGCGGACGGGGTGCCTTCTTTCCATCAAGCTTTGTTAGTGGCAATGTAAGTTCTTTAAGTGACTCGATTTTGATCGAAGGAACTTTCTCTTGTTTTTCTTTCAATTTGATCTCATGATAGTATGGTTTAACAATGTCTTTCATCTCATCCTTGGTCTTAGCTTCCGAACTATCGTGTTGCTTTGGTTCATCAGTTTTATTCTTCTCAACATTTGTGTTATCCATATAATACTTTGCATCAGCAAAATGCGATTCGGCCTCAGTAAATAGCTTTTCGTCGCCTAATACCTTCTTCACCACTCCATCTCGACAATATCCAAAACATTGATGTAAGGTCGATGGGACAACTTCATTCTCATGAATCCACGATCGACCAAGAAGGACATTATAAGACGTCTTAGCATCTATGACATAAAAGAGTGTTGTTGATAGCATGTCTTCCATTAGCAGTTCCAATGACACCAATGGCTCATTGCCCCCCTTGATTAAATCCTTGTATCATCAGACGACTGTTCAAAATTTCTTCCACAGGGATTCCTATTTCTTTTAGCGTGCGATGAGGTAACAAATTGACAACGGAACCTCCATCAATCAACATCTTATTAACTTTTTGCTCACGAATGTATCCACTTACGAACAAAGGCCTATTATGAAGCTTGGAACCAAAGAACAGGTCTTCACCACTGAAACATGTTGCAGTCAAGCAGTCTTCAACATTCTTCTCATTCGACAAAGTAATTCATTAGAAGAGATCTCATTTTCTTGAGTTGCGTTGCATGACACAACATTTGCAATTGTATTGTCTTCTTCCAATGAGATTTTGCCTCCACGAACTAATTGCATGATTTTATCCTTGAAGACAAAACAATCATTTATAGGATGTCCAACAAGACAGTGATATTTGCAATATTTTGGATCATCAGAATGTCCAGATTCTTCGGGCCTCTTCATCTCGGGCAAGTCTATAAGGTTTGCTTCGAGTAGATCATCGAATATACCAGGGACATCAAAATCGAGAAATGGATATTTCTTGGATTGCATCTCCTTGAGAGTCGATTTTCTTTGCTCCCTTTCTTGGGGCATATTCCTCTTTACACCATTATTTTCAACATTCTTATCATTTGCTTTTCTTAATACCTTGAGAGGCGCGACATTTACTGCCAAATATTCTTTATTTGGGGCTTTTGGAAAAGGTTTGCCATCTCTTTTTGCCTCAGATTTGTCTTTGAATTTACGAGGATCTTGAATAGGTGGTCCATCAGCTCCACTTGCAGTCATACTTAACTCCATATCGTGAGCTCAAGTGGCTAACTCCTCAAATGATCTTGGTTGTATTCCTTGAAGGATGTAACGAAGACCCCAGTGCATTCCTTTAATACACATCTCAATTGCTGAAGATTCGGAAAGTCGATCTTTGCAGTTTAGACTCAAATTCCTCCAATGATTGATATATTTAATAACAACTTCTTCATTCCATTGGCGGGTATTTGTAAGTTCAATCATACTGACTGTCCTTCGAGTACTATACAAGCGGTTAAGGAATTCTTTCTCAAGTTGGTCCAACTATCAATGGAACACGCCTCCAAGTTAGTCCAGTCAAATGCATTCCCTTTGAGTGATCGAACGAATTGCTTCACAAGATAATTTCCATAGGTTCCAGCATTATTGCATGTTTCAATGAAATGAGCCACATGTTGTTTCGGGTTGCCCTTGCCATCAAATAGTTGGAACTTTGGAGGTTGGTAGCCAATTGTCATCTTCATTCTATCAATCTTTTGAGTATAAGGTTTGGTATAAGTGAGAGATGATTTGAGGCCTCCCTCTAACTTGCAATTGATGGTTCCCATAATAAATTCCTTCAGTTGATATACAGGGATCATGTCATCGAATGAAATTTGAAGTTCTTTAGACTGGCCCTTCGAATTTGATTTTTTTATGGGCATCTCGTCTTCTTCAGACTCCTCGAATTGTTCATCCTTCACATTTGAGTATTGCTTCATTGATGTATCACCATCTTCGAGCTTTACGGATTGTTTTCCCATTACATGACTTCCCTCAATATGGTTTCCTTGGCTCAACAACTTCTCGATCTTTGCATCTTGGTCTTGGGCATGTTTGGCGAACGATTCCATTGCCTTAGTCAAGGCCAACAGTTGTTCCTCAATGGTTGAAGTACTTGTTGTCATGGCAGGCATCTTACTTGAAAATGAAGATTCAGTGCTAGAAGAATCATCGTCTTAGTTGTAACTTTCAAATGTGCAGAATGAGATGGACTTCTTTCATCGCCATCTTCCTTTCTTTGTTCAACCATCTTAGCCCTTGGATCATCCATCAACTCATCAGAGTTTGATACTTCTTTGGGGGCATTTATTTGTTTTAGAGAAAAGAGATGAGAGGTAGAGATTGTCCCACTGGACATGCCAAAAATTTGTGACAAATAAAATTTCAAGTTTAAAGAAATATATTAAACAAGAAATAATTGTACAAATTAAAGTTTATTGAATTGAAATAGTGGTTACAATCTCTATGATTCCTCTGATTCTAATCTTCTAAGTAATAATCTTGAAAAAGGTTGATTTGATTTTCTCCAAAATAATTTTGATGCTTGAATAACGTTAATCTAAAAGCAATTGTGCTTAATATTGGAAAAAACGTGAAATGATTTAAATCTCCTTGACGAACGTCTCGAACTCCGTCTTGGATATTCTGGATTTTTAAGGGATTTGATCTTCGTTGAAACTTCGTGAATTTCCAATAACGTTAATTTAAGAGTTTATGTATCTTAATCTTAGATTAAACGTTGGATTTTGAAGTTCCAATAACGTTAATTTAAGAGTTAAGTATCTGAATCTTGGATTAAACGTTGGATTTTCTTCACTATTTGAAGAACGCCTTTGATTATTGTGAAGAACGCGTTGATTTTGAAGAACGCCTTGATTTTTTAAGAACGCCTTGAGAAATTTGCTTCTTTCCTTCTTGAACTTCTTTTTGCTTTTTTGAATTGTGATTTTCTTCTTAGAGATGACCCCTATTTATATGTGGGTTTTGAGAAAAATTGTAATATTCTCCATATAATGTGGCGCACTTTGATTGGTTCATTTTCTTGCCCTTTAAAAAGATATGACATGCAAATATTGCATTGTGAAGAAAATCTTGCTTAATAATTTCCTACACAAACTTGCCTTGTGTATGGAGATTTTAATTTATTTGCAAGAAATCTTGTATTTAATTAATCATAGGATATAAAATTAATCAATTAATTATTTAATTATTATTTTAGGAATTAAATTTGATATAATCTCAAAATAAATTAATTAATAATTAATATGTCTTGGACTCAATTGGCAATAAAATTTAATTGCCTACAGTCATAAGTATATTTTATTCTTTCATAGTAAGACGTGATTCAATTTATTTTGTAACATAATGATATTTAAAAGAATTTCATTTTAAAATTTTTATATTTAGAGTGTTTATAGCTTATACTCTAATAAATCTTTAAATTAACATTTTCTTACTTAAATAAATATTCATGCTAAAATATAACAATTTTATATATATTTTAGGGGCTATAAAAAAATAATAGTATTTTTGAATGGTTTGTTTTTATCTATTATAAGAGAAGAAGATTAAAATTACAAAAATTGATGTAAGAGAGAGTTTATAAATTTTAGGTGTTTATGTAGGAGAAAATTAAATATAATAAGGCTTCATGTCTAATTATACATCTTCAACTACTTTTAGATATTTATTATTGAATTAAATATCAATTTATTCTAATTTAAATTAAATAAGGGTATTTTAGTCCATACAAAAAAGTTAAGAAATATTTATGCTTTTATAATAGTAGAGATAGAAATTTGGTGCATCTATTAAAATAACAACTTTTTTGTGAAAATTCCTTATGAAAAGGTATATGTAGGTTGACTTAAATCTTTTAATCAACTAACTTCAGAAAAAAAAATGTTAAGCAAGTATGATTAATGGTCAATTAATGAAGAATATATTTTAGAAGCATACGGTTGCGAATACTATTTTCTTTAGGGAAAATGATCGATTTTCATTTGAAGCACACAAGGGGAATAAATGACATTACATGTTCAACTAATGAGATTTTAGAGAAATCACACCAAATAGTGGGACAGTCGACCGGATCTTGTGAGTCGAGCTTTAAATAGTTCGAACTCAAATATTGTCGGTTCATTGCTATAGACTTAAACTCACTTATAAATTTTTTTATTTCTCTGGCTCAAACTCGGTCCATGTAATTTTTTGGGTTTCGGGTGTATATCGGGTTTGTTTAATATAGGCTAAATTATTTAGATTACCGAAACACATATGAATATACTACTATTACTTAATACACGAATATATATCATTAAAAAATATTTTAACTGAAAGATCGAGTTATTTGCTCATATTTTTTAAGATACTTTGATCTATATGAATAGGCCGTAGTTTTAAAGTCCCAAGACTCCAATTTATTGACCTTTCATGTTAACTTTTGTCTTTTTTTTTTTTTTTTTTGTCTATTTTTTTTTTCTTTGATTAAACTTTTTTCCTTTGGGTTTTGACTTTCAGTACGTAATTGATATACTAACATATATGTGAGTTTATATTATAACTTTTTATAAAGTTTACTTGTATCAAAATAAAAATAGTAATTAGTAACTATAACTACAATATAAATAATTAATCGTAAAATTTAAAACAATTATATGTTCGGGCTTTATTCGGGTTGAGCCGTGTTAGGCTCAAGCTCAGCTCCTAAATTGATCGGATTTAATATAATGGCTCAAACTCATTCCAACTTATAAATATTCGGGTTAGAACTAATTTTAATATGGTCGAGCCATCGAACTTCGAGTAAACCTGGCTCAATTGAAAGTCCTATCAAATAGTTTTGTATTTTAATCAAAATTAAGGAACAGAAGTGCGACCAACATGGTTACCTAGCATAATTATTGAGTTATTTAAAAAGGATTTTAAAAGATTATTCAATTGACAGAATATGAAATAAATAATGTGAAATATCACTTCACATGTCACAAATACCTTGATGGGTGGCACCACATATACGATGTGCCAACTCATTTACATTTAGAAAAAGAAGCTCAATTGTTTTTATATTATACTAACTCAACCAATTGGAATAAATCAAAGTTAAGTGAAAATAAAAAATTGAATTGTATAATGCATGGTTCATTTTATTACAAGCCTTAATAAATTCGGTCCAACCCAATTTTTTTTTTCTTTGTCCATCCAGCTCAGTTGTATTCATGCATACGATTAGAATAACAATTTTCCTACCCACGCACTAATTGCTCCACAATTTATAAATTTAACAATTATAAATCAATTTAACAATTATAAAAGTCATCCTCTGCCGTTAAAAATTGACGCCATAAAGGGTCATCTTGTAATACTGTTTTATCAGAGGGGTGTCTTGGTAATATTTTAAACAGGAGGGTAAGTTTCTGTAATTAAGCCTAAACCCAGGGGATGTCTAGGTAAATTTCCCTTAATTATATCTAACTAAAACCCATTTCTACCATTTCCCTTGTCTTGGAGTAAAACAGCAATTCTACCAAAGAGTTAAAAGCATTTGGTGAGTACTGAATTTTCGTGGCTATCCTCTGAGGTAGTCACCATTCGCCATGTTAGGGGGGTTTTAGGGACACTTTTGCAAAAAGTATCCCTAAAAGTGATCTAACATGACAAATGGTGGCTACCCAGAGGGTAGCACGAATATTCCGGCGAGTACTAGTTGAACTGAATAATGATGCACCTTTTTTTTTTTTTTTCTTTTTTTAATTTCCTAGTTTATGTTGTCAAATGCTGGTGAATTCATTGCATGCATTTATTTTGGTCAATTTTGATGGTGCAAAAAGTTTGGTTTTTCCGTAAAGCTATTAAATTATGGTCACAAGATTTTACATACTAGGCAAAAGGATTGGAAAAAAAGTCAGAGTTTTTTTCAGTCCCAGGTTTTGATTTATTGTTTTAATTAATTAAATTTGCTTTAATCGAGTGCAATAAAAAAAGGGAAACTCACCGATTGGTAGGTCCTGCGACAAGGAAAATTAGTACCTACTCCGGTGGATTTAATCCACCCGGGTGTTGGATGAATGCCACATGAGTATGTAAGAATAATTTTTTGTCATTTCATGCCCATGTGGCATTCATCCAACCCCAATAGATTAAATCCACTAGTGTAGGATCTAAGTAACCCCTGCGACAATTATGTAATTTTTAATCTTTATTTAAATACTCCGATTTCTTTCCTTTGTTTCTCAATTTATGATTTTGTTCAATGTAGGAAACTTCATGATTTAATTGCTTTTTGATGAATTTTTGAGGTTTCCTTTTGCTTTTAGTTGTGAATGTTAGTCAATAAATTGGAAGGCTCTGTGAAATATAAAGACAATTATGTTGTCGATTTTTGGTAAATAGGGGTGACTCTGCATTTTTATTATGTTGTCTAGCTTGGGAGGGTTTTTGCTAAGTAGGCAAAGCATAGGGGTATTTTTGCTTTTCACTATTCATTGAGGTCATGGGGATATATGTACCTTCTAAATATTATTCTGAGATTAATTTATTCACTCTTGTAGTTAGTTAAGACTCGAATAAAAAATGATTATCCATCCAACTCAGATTGTATTCATGCATGCGAATATGCGATTCAAAAAACAACCTTTCCTACAGCCACGCACAATTGCTCCACAAATTATAAATTTAACAATTATAAATCATTTATATCTAAATTAAACCCATTTTTGTACAAAACCCATTTCTACCATTTCCCTTGTCCTGGAGGAAAACATCAATTCTACCAAAGAGTTAAAAGCATTTGGTGAGTACTAGTTGAACTGAATAATGATGCACCTTTTCTTTTTCTTTTTCAAATTTCCTTGTTTATGTTGTCAAACGCTGGTGAATTCATTGCATGCATTTATTTTGGTCAATTTTGATGATGCAAAAAGTTTGGTTTTTCGGTAAAGCTATTTAATTATGGTCACAAGATTTCACATCTAGGCAAAAAGATCGGAAAAAAATCAGAGATTTTTTCAGTCCCAGGTTCTGATTTATTTAATTTTTTAATAAATTAAATTTGCTTTAACTGAGTGCAATAAAAAAAGGGAAACTCACCGATTGGGAGGTACTGTGACAATTATGTAATTTTTAATCTTAAGTTAATACTCCGATTTCTTTCGTTTGTTTCTCAATTTATGATTTTTTTTCAATGTAGGAAAGCTCATGATTTAGTTGAGTTTGATGAATTTTTGAGGTTTCCTTCTGCTTTTATTTGTGAATGTTAGTCAATAAATTGGAAGGCTCTGTGAAATATTCTTTGATTCTTTAATTGAGGATCATGTCATAATTTACAGTCTTAAATACCCTGTATTCTTTCATTTATAATAATGTTTTATTTTCTGTCTCAATTTTCTTGAATGTAGAAAACCTCGTTGGCTGATGATAGGTTTTAAATCTCTGTGTAGTCTTTCTTTTATTTGGTTTTAATCATCTTTTGTTAATTTATTATCCTCTTTTGGGGTTTTCTTTTCTATCAACATCCAAATGTACACCATGAAAAGATCTACATCCAAATGTACACCATGTGTTTTGCCTAATTGGGAAAAAGAAAATCATGTGTTATGTTTATTAACAAAACCTCTCTTGTTTTTATTCTTTTATTACCAAAAATCAATAAATCAATTAGAAGGTTATTGCCAAGTTGCAAAGCTAACAGGGATACTATTGTCAATTTTTGGTAAATAGGGGTGATTCTGCATTTTTTTTTGTGGGGATATAATTGTCATTTTTATTGAAAATTGAGTACTCTAGCTTGGGAGGGTTTTTGCTAACTAGGCAAAGCATAGGGGTATTTTTGCGTTTCACTCTTCATTGAGGTCATTGTTGGATTTTATGGGTATTAACCCAATTGGATTGAGCCCAATTGGAATTAAGCCCATAAAATAAGGAATGAATGAAGCTAGAAGAATGGAAAATGCCTTCATCCCACATGGAGGAAAGTAAGAAGTTTTTTGTCATTTATAATGCAAAAAAATGTATAAGGGTAGGGCCCCTTGGGGGTACCAAGTTTTATGAGGGGAGAAGACGTAGATGACAATGGTTTCCCACGCGCGCGCCGCCGCCGCCGCCGCCGTCCGACCGACCGACTCGACTCGGTCTGGTTTGGGTTTGGATTGGGCTTGGGCCTCAACATAACATTATTCTTTTTGGACAAAACGGCTGACCCGTTTTGCTCCAAAAGATCCGCGCGCCTATTTTTGAATTGTGGCAACGGTTCGGTTTGAATCAAATCGATTCGCACCCATTTGGACCGAACCATCTCTACTGGTTTAATCCGAATGGTCATGTCCCTCCAAAAACACCCCTTCTGCAGCTATACATAGGAGGAGAATCTGGCCAATTCTCTCATCCCGTTTTCTAGCAACCTAAAGCAGAATCCTATTCTTTCTTCTATATTCTTCTCTTCTTCTTCTCTTCTCAAGTATCTTATTTGTTAAAGTTCGCTGTGGACTTGTTCTTAGTGCAAAGAAACAAGTATCCGACCGTTGAATCTTGGGAGACCACTGGGACGAACTGTTGCACCTTTGACAGCCCAGAAATATTGTCTTAAGGATATTGCATTTGCAAGCCTCGGTCGATTTTACGGTTCAGAATTATTTCAGTAAGTACGCTGTTATTAAATTCTGATTTTGTTTGTTCTGCGAGAATAAACTATACTAAGGTTTGTTCTGCGAGAATAAACTATACTAAGGTTTATAATTTGAGTTAATTATAAATAATTATTCTGTTGGAATAATTTACTATAGTTTTATAATATAAAGTATTTCATAATATTTTATAATTCACTATAGTACTTAGAAATATAAAATATTCTATAATATTTTATATGCACAGATTGTTTTAAACATATTTAACAACAATCTTAAGACAATATCATTTAATCTGTTTAATTCATCTGTGTAGATGGCAACAAACACTGAAATTGTTGAAACGCCAAAAGTTGCTGCTCCGCCGGCAATACCACCATTCAAGTTCAAAGGAACTGATTTTGGGACGTGGCAAAATAAGATGTACTTTTACATCACATCCTTGAGCATGGCTAGATTTCTCACCGAGGAGGTACCTAAGCCAAAAGAGGGAGCCAGTCCGGAGGAACTTGAAGAAATGGCACTAGTGTTAAAAGCTTGGAATAACTCGGATTTTATGTGCCGAAACTACATTCTTAGCTATTTGGATGAATCTTTGTACAAGATTTATAGTCAATTTAAGACTAGTAAACTCTTGTGGGAAGGTTTAATCAAAAAGTTTAAGACTGAAGATGCAGGCTACAGAAAATTCGTGGTGGATAAATTCCAATTTTATCGAATGGTTGACAGTAAAACTGTGAATGAGCAAGTGGAAGAACTTCAGAATATGATTCACGACATCTTGGCCGAAGGACATGAACTTAGCGAGTCTTACCTGGTTGCTTGTATCATTGGCAAGCTTCCTCCTGGTTGGACGGGGTTCAAGCATCACTTGAGGCACAAGAAATCAGTTGCAAAGTGGAATTTGCAAGATCTCACAGAATATCTGAAAACCGAAGAAAACAATCGGTATACTGACAAAGGCAGCAGTAACTATGTGGCTATGCCTCAGCTCGGAGGGGCTAAGGTTCACGTCGTAGAAGGCTCAAAGAAAAGCAAGAAGCGTAAGGCCAATACCTCCAACAAAGGACATAAGGGTAACAAGAAGCGAAAGTTCAATGGAGCTTGCTTCACATGTGGAAAAAATGGACACCTTGCAAAGGATTGTCGTAGCCGTGCTCAGCCAAAGGATGAAGCAAATGTTAGCATCAACCTAGCTCCATCTGACATTGATAACATGCATTTATCTGCAGTTGCTGAAGCATTCCTGACAAGTGAATCCAAGGGCTGGTGGGTGGATACTGGAGCTACCCGTCACATTTGCTCTGACATAAACATGTTCACTTCTTACAAGAAGTTTGATCATGAAGAGAAGCTGTATATGGGTAATAATGCTCACTCCGTGGTGGAGGGACAAGGCACAGTGGTTCTCAAATTCACCTCAGGAAAAGATGTTACTCTCAATGAAGTTCTTCATGTCCCAGACATTAGGAAGAATTTAATTTCTGGATCTGTCCTATCTAAGAAAGGTTTTAGATTAGCCTTTGAGTCAGATAAATTTGTACTGACCAAAGGGGGTATGTATGTAGGCAAAGGATATGTATGTGATGGCCTATTCAAGGCTAATGTAGCCGTTATTGGCAAAAACAACAAATTTATTAATAATAATAATTCTTCTGCTTACTTGCTTGAGTCCACTTTACTTTGGCATGATAGATTAGGTCATATTAATTTTAGAAAAATGAAAAAATTATCAAACTTAGGATTAATTCCTAAATTTGATATTGATAAATCTTATAAGTGTGAAATTTGCATTGAGGCAAAGTTTGCGAAACAACCTTTCCCTTCAGTGGAAAGGAGCTCACAACCATTAGAGCTAATTCACACAGACTTGTGCAATCTCAAGTCAACTCCAACTAGAGGAGGGAAAAAATACTTCATCACATTTATTGATGATTGTACACGTTATTGCTACGTTTACTTATTGAATAAGAAAAAGGAAGCAATAAATGCCTTTGTAAGATACAAGGCTGAAGTAGAAAATCAGTTAAATAAGAAGATAAAAATTCTTAGATCTGATAGAGGTGGTGAATATGAATATCCCTTCGCACAGTTGTGTGCCGACTCGGGGATAATTCACCAAACGACGGCACCATACTCACCTCAATCAAATGGAATAGCCGAAAGGAAAAACCGAACCTTAAGAGACATGATCAATGTATTACTTTTGAATTCAGGTTTACCTAGGAACTTGTGGGGGGAAGCTTTATTTATGGCTAATCATATATTAAATAGAGTTCCGCATAAGAAAAATGATACTATTCCGTATGAGTTATGGAAAGGTAGACAACCAAGTTATAAATACCTCAAAGTGTGGGGGTGCTTGGCAAAGGTAGCTGTACCAAAACCTAAGAAAGAAAAAGTTGGACCAAAAATTGGACCAAAAACCGTGGATTGCTACTATATAGGTCATGCAGAAAATAGTAGCGCTTACAGATTTCTAGTGTTCAAATCTGAAGTAAGCAACATACAAGTGAATACTATAATTGAATCACGTGATGCTACATTATTCGAGAATGTATTTCCACATAAGAAGAACTCGGATGTTACTTCTCATAAAAGACCATATGAATTAATTTCTAAGGAAAATGATTCTCAAATCAGTAAAGAGATTACTGAAGAATCTGATGAGCCCCGAAGAAGCAAGCGAGCTAAAACTGCTAAATCATTCGGACCAGATTTCTTAACTTATATGTTAGAGGATGATCCCAAAACATATACTGAAGCCATGTCTATTCCTGATGCCTCTTATTGGAAAGAGGCAATAGACAGTGAATTACAGTCCATTCACCAAAAACCGTGGATTGCTACTATATAGGTCATGCAGAAAATAGTAGCGCTTACAGATTTCTAGTGTTCAAATCTGAAGTAAGCAACATACAAGTGAATACTATAATTGAATCACGTGATGCTACATTCTTCGAGAATGTATTTCCACATAAGAAGAACTCGGATGTTACTTCTCATAAAAGACCATATGAATTAATTTCTAAGGAAAATGATTCTCAAATCAGTAAAGAGATTACTGAAGAATCTGATGAGCCCCGAAGAAGCAAGCGAGCTAAAACTGCTAAATCATTCGGACCAGATTTCTTAACTTATATGTTAGAGGATGATCCCAAAACATATACTGAAGCCATGTCTATTCCTGATGCCTCTTATTGGAAAGAGGCAATAGACAGTGAATTACAGTCCATTCTAAGTAATAATACTTGGGAGTTGGCTGATCTTCCCAAGGGAAGTAAGCCAATTGGATGTAAATGGGTATTTAAAAAGAAACTAAAACCCGATGGCTCAATTGATAAATATAAGGCTAGATTAGTAGCCAAAGGTTATAGTCAAAAGGAGGGAATAGATTTCTTTGACACCTATTCACCAGTGACTAGGATAACATCCATTAGAACATTAATAGCTTTAGCAGCTATATATAATCTAGAGATACATCAAATGGATGTTAAAACCGCTTTCCTCAATGGAGAATTGAATGAGGAAATATATATGGAGCAACCTGAAGGTTTCATTGTTAAAGGCAAAGAGAACAAAGTATGTAAACTTGTTCGATCTCTTTATGGCCTTAAACAAGCTCCTAAACAATGGCACGAAAAATTTGATAGTGTCATGATTAAAAATGGATTTCAAATCAATGAATGCGACAAGTGTGTCTATATTAAACAATTTGGACAAGCAACTGTCATAATATGTTTATATGTAGACGATATGTTAATACTTGGGACTAATATGGAGGTCATTAAGTCCGCAAAGAAAATATTAACAAAACACTTTGATATGAAAGATCTCGGTGAAGCGGATGTTATTTTGGGAATTAAAATAACAAGATCACCGGATGGGATTAAATTATCTCAGTCACATTATGTAGATAAAGTGCTTGAGAGATTTAAAAACTATGGAATTAAGGGAACAAATAACCCATTTATTCCATCTCTTGTTTTACACAAAAATAAAGGTAATAGTGTATCACAAAACGAGTATGCTCGTATCATTGGATGTCTCATGTATATCATGAATTGCACGAGGCCAGACATCGGTTACTCAGTCAATAAATTGAGTAGGTACACGAGCAATCCAAGCAAAGAACATTGGAATGCTCTAAAGAGAGTGCTTGGATACTTAAAAAATACATCAAAATATGCATTACATTATGGAAAATATCCAGCTGTCCTTGAGGGATATAGTGATGCAAATTGGATTTCTGATTCAGAGGAGTCAAAATCCACAAGCGGGTATGTATTTACTTTGGGGGGAGCCGCTATTTCTTGGAAATCTTCCAAACAAACTTGTATAGCTCGATCCACTATGGAATCAGAGTTTATAGCTTTGGATAAAGCTGGAGAAGAAGCTGAGTGGCTTCATAACTTTCTGGAAGATATTCCACTATGGCCGAAACCTGTGTCGGCTATATGTATTCATTGTGATAATCAGGCGGCATTACATAGAGCTCATAACTTTATGTATAACGGTAAATCACGACACATTCATCGTCGACATAATACCGTGAGACATTTACTCTCAAATGGAATAATTTCCATTGACTTTGTGAAATCAAAAGATAACCTCGCGGATCCGTTTACTAAAGGTTTATCTGGTGAGAGAGTAGAATGTGCGTCGAGGGGAATGGGCTTAAAAGCCTAAAATATAACTAAGTTACCTTGTACGGAAACCTAACTTGGCAACTGGAGATCCCACGGACCAGGTTCAATAGGACAACCAGTCTTGGTTAACTTAAAAAGTGGAGCACTTTAGAGTCCAACTCTAGCTCATTCCTATGATGCAAAAAGTGCAACCTACAGCGTCTTATTAGGTTAAGCTTATGCTTTTAATGACGTCTATATCTTGTCAAGAACAAGTGGAGTATAGTAGGATACTCTTAATAGATGCGGTCACCTATGTAAGTGTGAGCTGGGTCGGCTCGTTGAGAATTCTTATAAGGCTGGAATTCTCTAAAGCACTCGCAGAACCCAAGAATGTTCAGGGCCAAAACGAACACAACCGAGAACTCTTAACAAATCGGTCTAGTACTGTGTTAAGTTTATTGTTTTGGTTTACATAAACAGCCGACAGTTCAAGATGAAATATTTCACTGATTGGCTAAGTAAATCCGATAAATTCTAACTAGGGAAGGTTCAAGATGGAATATTTCACCTATCCCGATGCAGTACTATTCCTAAAGGATAATTGACGTTGATACGTTTCGTGTGACGAGATATGAAGAATAATTTCATTCATTTGTGGGGGATTGTTGGATTTTATGGGTATTAACCCAATTGGATTGAGCCCAATTGGAATTAAGCCCATAAAATAAGGAATGAATGAAGCTAGAAGAATGGAAAATGCCTTCATCCCACATGGAGGAAAGTAAGAAGTTTTTTGTCATTTATAATGCAAAAAAATGTATAAGGGTAGGGCCCCTTGGGGGTACCAAGTTTTATGAGGGGAGAAGACGTAGATGACAATGGTTTCCCACGCGCGCGCCGCCGCCGTCCGTCCGTCCGACCGACCGACTCGACTCGGCTCGGCTCGGCACGGTCCGGTCCGGGTCGGGTTTGGGTTTGGATTGGGCTTGGGCCTCAACATAACATTATTCTTTTTGGACAAAATTTATTTAATTTTTTAGCCCAAAATTAAAAGCCCAATTTTAAAATCCATACAGGTCTAGATCCGCGTACCAGATTGACCCGAACAAAGATCCGCGCGGCTGACCCGTTTTGCTCCAAAAGATCCGCGCGCCTATTTTTGAATTGTGGCAACGGTTCGGTTTGAATCAAATCGATTCGCACCCATTTGGACCGAACCATCTCTACTGGTTTAATCCGAATGGTCATGTCCCTCCAAAAACACCCCTTCTGCAGCTATAAATAGGAGGAGAATCTGGCCAATTCTCTCATCCCGTTTTCTAGCAACCTAAAGCAGAATCCTATTCTTTCTTCTATATTCTTCTCTTCTTCTTCTCTTCTCAAGTATCTTATTTGTTAAAGTTCGCTGTGGACTTGTTCTTAGTGCAAAGAAACAAGTATCCGACCGTTGAATCTTGGGAGACCACTGGGACGAACTGTTGCACCTTTGACAGCCCAGAAATATTGTCTTAAGGATATTGCATTTGCAAGCCTCGGTCGATTTTACGGTTCAGAATTATTTCAGTAAGTACGCTGTTATTAAATTCTGATTTTGTTTGTTCTGCGAGGATTAACTATACTAAGGTTTGTTCTGCGAGAATAAACTATACTAAGGTTTATAATTTGAGTTAATTATAAATAATTATTCTGTTGGAATAATTTACTATAGTTTTATAATATAAAGTATTTCATAATATTTTATAATTCACTATAGTACTTAGAAATATAAAATATTCTATAATATTTTATATGCACAGATTGTTTTAAACATATTTAACAACAATCTTAAGACAATATCATTTAATCTGTTTAATTCATCTGTGTAGATGGCAACAAACACTGAAATTGTTGAAACGCCAAAAGTTGCTGCTCCGCCGGCAATACCACCATTCAAGTTCAAAGGAACTGATTTTGGGACGTGGCAAAATAAGATGTACTTTTACATCACATCCTTGAGCATGGCTAGATTTCTCACCGAGGAGGTACCTAAGCCAAAAGAGGGAGCCAGTCCGGAGGAACTTGAAGAAATGGCACTAGTGTTAAAAGCTTGGAATAACTCGGATTTTATGTGCCGAAACTACATTCTTAGCTATTTGGATGAATCTTTGTACAAGATTTATAGTCAATTTAAGACTAGTAAACTCTTGTGGGAAGGTTTAATCAAAAAGTTTAAGACTGAAGATGCAGGCTACAGAAAATTCGTGGTGGATAAATTCCAATTTTATCGAATGGTTGACAGTAAAACTGTGAATGAGCAAGTGGAAGAACTTCAGAATATGATTCACGACATCTTGGCCGAAGGACATGAACTTAGCGAGTCTTACCTGGTTGCTTGTATCATTGGCAAGCTTCCTCCTGGTTGGACGGGGTTCAAGCATCACTTGAGGCACAAGAAATCAGTTGCAAAGTGGAATTTGCAAGATCTCACAGAATATCTGAAAACCGAAGAAAACAATCGGTATACTGACAAAGGCAGCAGTAACTATGTGGCTATGCCTCAGCTCGGAGGGGCTAAGGTTCACGTCGTAGAAGGCTCAAAGAAAAGCAAGAAGCGTAAGGCCAATACCTCCAACAAAGGACATAAGGGTAACAAGAAGCGAAAGTTCAATGGAGCTTGCTTCACATGTGGAAAAAATGGACACCTTGCAAAGGATTGTCGTAGCCGTGCTCAGCCAAAGGATGAAGCAAATGTTAGCATCAACCTAGCTCCATCTGACATTGATAACATGCATTTATCTGCAGTTGCTGAAGCATTCCTGACAAGTGAATCCAAGGGCTGGTGGGTGGATACTGGAGCTACCCGTCACATTTGCTCTGACATAAACATGTTCACTTCTTACAAGAAGTTTGATCATGAAGAGAAGCTGTATATGGGTAATAATGCTCACTCCGTGGTGGAGGGACAAGGCACAGTGGTTCTCAAATTCACCTCAGGAAAAGATGTTACTCTCAATGAAGTTCTTCATGTCCCAGACATTAGGAAGAATTTAATTTCTGGATCTGTCCTATCTAAGAAAGGTTTTAGATTAGCCTTTGAGTCAGATAAATTTGTACTGACCAAAGGGGGTATGTATGTAGGCAAAGGATATGTATGTGATGGCCTATTCAAGGCTAATGTAGCCGTTATTGGCAAAAACAACAAATTTATTAATAATAATAATTCTTCTGCTTACTTGCTTGAGTCCACTTTACTTTGGCATGATAGATTAGGTCATATTAATTTTAGAAAAATGAAAAAATTATCAAACTTAGGATTAATTCCTAAATTTGATATTGATAAACCTTATAAGTGTGAAATTTGCATTGAGGCAAAGTTTGCGAAACAACCTTTCCCTTCAGTGGAAAGGAGCTCACAACCATTAGAGCTAATTCACACAGACTTGTGCAATCTCAAGTCAACTCCAACTAGAGGAGGGAAAAAATACTTCATCACATTTATTGATGATTGTACACGTTATTGCTACGTTTACTTATTGAATAAGAAAAAGGAAGCAATAAATGCCTTTGTAAGATACAAGGCTGAAGTAGAAAATCAGTTAAATAAGAAGATAAAAATTCTTAGATCTGATAGAGGTGGTGAATATGAATATCCCTTCGCACAGTTGTGTGCCGACTCGGGGATAATTCACCAAACGACGGCACCATACTCACCTCAATCAAATGGAATAGCCGAAAGGAAAAACCGAACCTTAAGAGACATGATCAATGTATTACTTTTGAATTCAGGTTTACCTAGGAACTTGTGGGGGGAAGCTTTATTTATGGCTAATCATATATTAAATAGAGTTCCGCATAAGAAAAATGATACTATTCCGTATGAGTTATGGAAAGGTAGACAACCAAGTTATAAATACCTCAAAGTGTGGGGGTGCTTGGCAAAGGTAGCTGTACCAAAACCTAAGAAAGAAAAAGTTGGACCAAAAATTGGACCAAAAACCGTGGATTGCTACTATATAGGTCATGCAGAAAATAGTAGCGCTTACAGATTTCTAGTGTTCAAATCTGAAGTAAGCAACATACAAGTGAATACTATAATTGAATCACGTGATGCTACATTATTCGAGAATGTATTTCCACATAAGAAGAACTCGGATGTTACTTCTCATAAAAGACCATATGAATTAATTTCTAAGGAAAATGATTCTCAAATCAGTAAAGAGATTACTGAAGAATCTGATGAGCCCCGAAGAAGCAAGCGAGCTAAAACTGCTAAATCATTCGGACCAGATTTCTTAACTTATATGTTAGAGGATGATCCCAAAACATATACTGAAGCCATGTCTATTCCTGATGCCTCTTATTGGAAAGAGGCAATAGACAGTGAATTACAGTCCATTCACCAAAAACCGTGGATTGCTACTATATAGGTCATGCAGAAAATAGTAGCGCTTACAGATTTCTAGTGTTCAAATCTGAAGTAAGCAACATACAAGTGAATACTATAATTGAATCACGTGATGCTACATTCTTCGAGAATGTATTTCCACATAAGAAGAACTCGGATGTTACTTCTCATAAAAGACCATATGAATTAATTTCTAAGGAAAATGATTCTCAAATCAGTAAAGAGATTACTGAAGAATCTGATGAGCCCCGAAGAAGCAAGCGAGCTAAAACTGCTAAATCATTCGGACCAGATTTCTTAACTTATATGTTAGAGGATGATCCCAAAACATATACTGAAGCCATGTCTATTCCTGATGCCTCTTATTGGAAAGAGGCAATAGACAGTGAATTACAGTCCATTCTAAGTAATAATACTTGGGAGTTGGCTGATCTTCCCAAGGGAAGTAAGCCAATTGGATGTAAATGGGTATTTAAAAAGAAACTAAAACCCGATGGCTCAATTGATAAATATAAGGCTAGATTAGTAGCCAAAGGTTATAGTCAAAAGGAGGGAATAGATTTCTTTGACACCTATTCACCAGTGACTAGGATAACATCCATTAGAACATTAATAGCTTTAGCAGCTATATATAATCTAGAGATACATCAAATGGATGTTAAAACCGCTTTCCTCAATGGAGAATTGAATGAGGAAATATATATGGAGCAACCTGAAGGTTTCATTGTTAAAGGCAAAGAGAACAAAGTATGTAAACTTGTTCGATCTCTTTATGGCCTTAAACAAGCTCCTAAACAATGGCACGAAAAATTTGATAGTGTCATGATTAAAAATGGATTTCAAATCAATGAATGCGACAAGTGTGTCTATATTAAACAATTTGGACAAGCAACTGTCATAATATGTTTATATGTAGACGATATGTTAATACTTGGGACTAATATGGAGGTCATTAAGTCCGCAAAGAAAATATTAACAAAACACTTTGATATGAAAGATCTCGGTGAAGCGGATGTTATTTTGGGAATTAAAATAACAAGATCACCGGATGGGATTAAATTATCTCAGTCACATTATGTAGATAAAGTGCTTGAGAGATTTAAAAACTATGGAATTAAGGGAACAAATAACCCATTTATTCCATCTCTTGTTTTACACAAAAATAAAGGTAATAGTGTATCACAAAACGAGTATGCTCGTATCATTGGATGTCTCATGTATATCATGAATTGCACGAGGCCAGACATCGGTTACTCAGTCAATAAATTGAGTAGGTACACGAGCAATCCAAGCAAAGAACATTGGAATGCTCTAAAGAGAGTGCTTGGATACTTAAAAAATACATCAAAATATGCATTACATTATGGAAAATATCCAGCTGTCCTTGAGGGATATAGTGATGCAAATTGGATTTCTGATTCAGAGGAGTCAAAATCCACAAGCGGGTATGTATTTACTTTGGGGGGAGCCGCTATTTCTTGGAAATCTTCCAAACAAACTTGTATAGCTCGATCCACTATGGAATCAGAGTTTATAGCTTTGGATAAAGCTGGAGAAGAAGCTGAGTGGCTTCATAACTTTCTGGAAGATATTCCACTATGGCCGAAACCTGTGTCGGCTATATGTATTCATTGTGATAATCAGGCGGCATTACATAGAGCTCATAACTTTATGTATAACGGTAAATCACGACACATTCATCGTCGACATAATACCGTGAGACATTTACTCTCAAATGGAATAATTTCCATTGACTTTGTGAAATCAAAAGATAACCTCGCGGATCCGTTTACTAAAGGTTTATCTGGTGAGAGAGTAGAATGTGCGTCGAGGGGAATGGGCTTAAAAGCCTAAAATATAACTAAGTTACCTTGTACGGAAACCTAACTTGGCAACTGGAGATCCCACGGACCAGGTTCAATAGGACAACCAGTCTTGGTTAACTTAAAAAGTGGAGCACTTTAGAGTCCAACTCTAGCTCATTCCTATGATGCAAAAAGTGCAACCTACAGCGTCTTATTAGGTTAAGCTTATGCTTTTAATGACGTCTATATCTTGTCAAGAACAAGTGGAGTATAGTAGGATACTCTTAATAGATGCGGTCACCTATGTAAGTGTGAGCTGGGTCGGCTCGTTGAGAATTCTTATAAGGCTGGAATTCTCTAAAGCACTCGCAGAACCCAAGAATGTTCAGGGCCAAAACGAACACAACCGAGAACTCTTAACAAATCGGTCTAGTACTGTGTTAAGTTTATTGTTTTGGTTTACATAAACAGCCGACAGTTCAAGATGAAATATTTCACTGATTGGCTAAGTAAATCCGATAAATTCTAACTAGGGAAGGTTCAAGATGGAATATTTCACCTATCCCGATGCAGTACTATTCCTAAAGGATAATTGACGTTGATACGTTTCGTGTGACGAGATATGAAGAATAATTTCATTCATTTGTGGGGGATTGTTGGATTTTATGGGTATTAACCCAATTGGATTGAGCCCAATTGGAATTAAGCCCATAAAATAAGGAATGAATGAAGCTAGAAGAATGGAAAATGCCTTCATCCCACATGGAGGAAAGTAAGAAGTTTTTTGTCATTTATAATGCAAAAAAATGTATAAGGGTAGGGCCCCTTGAGGGTACCAAGTTTTATGAGGGGAGAAGACGTAGATGACAATGGTTTCCCACGCGCGCGCCGCCGCCGCCGCCGCCGTCCGTCCGTCCGACCGATCGACTCGACTCGGCTCGGCTCGGCACGGCACGGTCCGTTTGGGTTTGGATTGGGCTTGGGCCTCAACATAACATTATTCTTTTTGGACAAAATTTATTTAATTTTTTAGCCCAAAATTAAAAGCCCAATTTTAAAATCCATACAGGTCTAGATCCGCGTACCAGATTGACCCGAACAAAGATCCGCGCGGCTGACCCGTTTTGCTCCAAAAGATCCGCGCGCCTATTTTTGAATTGTGGCAACGGTTCGGTTTGAATCAAATCGATTCGCACCCATTTGGACCGAACCATCTCTACTGGTTTAATCCGAATGGTCATGTCCCTCCAAAAACACCCCTTCTGCAGCTATACATAGGAGGAGAATCTGGCCAATTCTCTCATCCCGTTTTCTAGCAACCTAAAGCAGAATCCTATTCTTTCTTCTATATTCTTCTCTTCTTCTTCTCTTCTCAAGTATCTTATTTGTTAAAGTTCGCTGTGGACTTGTTCTTAGTGCAAAGAAACAAGTATCCGACCGTTGAATCTTGGGAGACCACTGGGACGAACTGTTGCACCTTTGACAGCCCAGAAATATTGTCTTAAGGATATTGCATTTGCAAGCCTCGGTCGATTTTACGGTTCAGAATTATTTCAGTAAGTACGCTGTTATTAAATTCTGATTTTGTTTGTTCTGCGAGAATAAACTATACTAAGGTTTGTTCTGCGAGAATAAACTATACTAAGGTTTATAATTTGAGTTAATTATAAATAATTATTCTGTTGGAATAATTTACTATAGTTTTATAATATAAAGTATTTCATAATATTTTATAATTCACTATAGTACTTAGAAATATAAAATATTCTATAATATTTTATATGCACAGATTGTTTTAAACATATTTAACAACAGTCATGAGGATATATGTACCTTCTAAATATCATTCTGAGATTAATTTGTTCACTCAAATATTATTCTGAGATTAATTTGTTCACTCTTGTAGTTAGTTAAGACTCAAGAATAAAAAATGGTGATGATCGAGAGAAGAGTGGATCTTCGATCTGATACGGTGACTAAACCGACGGAAGCCATGAGGGCAGCAATGGCACGAGCTGAAGTTGACGATGACGTATTGGGTTACGACCCAACGGCTGCTCGTCTCGAAAAAGAGATGGCCAAAATCATGGGAAAGGAAGCTGCATTATTTGTACCTTCGGGCACTATGGCTAACCTTATTAGTGTGCTTATTCACTGTGAAATTAGGGGAAGTGAAGTGATTCTTGGTGATTATTCCCATATCCACATTTATGAAAATGGCGGAATTTCAACAATCGGAGGGGTTCATCCAAGAACGGTCAAGAATAACGAAGATGGAACTATGGATATTCATCTAATTGAAGGAGCGATAAGGAATCCAAACTTCGCTATTTGTTATCCGACAACCAGGCTCATCTGTTTGGAAAATTCACATGCACAGTAAGTTTGCTATAGAGGTCTTGTAATCGTAAAGAGGGGGAAATTATTAGAAAATGATGTGTGTTTATTATTGAAATTTTTTTGTTATCTTTGGTGTATTTTTTATGCAGTTCTGGTGGTAGATGTTTGACCGCAGAATATACCGATAAAGTTGGAGAGCTTGCAAAGAAATATGGGCTAAAGCTTCATATTGATGGAGCTCGTATTTTCAATGCATCTGTTGTGAGTAATCTACTCTTTTTACATGCGCAATATGTTTGAATCACATTTTGCATTATGATATTTGAATCCCAGAGAAATTCCATATGTAATGCATAGGCCCTGTTCGGATGTATATTGGCTTTGTTTGGTTTAGGTAAAAATTATTTTGGTTGAATATTTTGAAGATTCCCTTGAAATTTGTGTGAAATAATTGAAATACGACTTCAACGTGTATTGGTTAATACTTTTCGAGTGCAAATAATGGTGAGTTGAGTTAAAAAAAAATTGATTGTGATTTTGAAAAAAATTGGATGTTGAGCTTAATGAATTTATTAGCTGCAAATTAACTTGATTTATAGTAATTGACTTATTTGTTTGTTTTGCAGGCTCTTGGGGTTCCGGTTAGTAGACTTGTACAGGCTGCCGATTCAGTAACAGTAAGTTCAAAAATTCATTTAATTAAATGAATTTTTTAGTTTACTTTTGTTGACATACTATTTAAAAATAAGTTGGTTATATACTCAACTTGTCTTGCTTTTGACATAATTAATCCAACACAAACAAATGTGATATAGGCTTGTCTTTCAAAAGGTCTTGGTGCACCAGCCGGAACTATTATTGCAGGTTCAAAAAGCTTCATCTCCAAGGTAATTAAACAAAGGGTGACTTATGACAGGACCCCTGAGGTTTAGTCGTTTTACAAGGACCCCTCACGTTTCAAAAATTACAAGGAGACGCTCTCTGATTTAAGCTATGTACCAAAACACCCCTCAAGGGGAGTCCTTGTAATTTTTTAAACCACAGGGAGGGTCTGAGTCTAAATCACCCTTAAACTAACTTGTCTTGAACTTTTTTCTCTCAATTTATGGGTTTGATGTATAGTACTTATGTAACTCAATTGGCTACTTCTTTCCTTTACTCCTATACATAAAAAAAGGCAAAAATTGTTAGGAAAACTTTAGGTGGTGCAATGAGACAGGTAGGAGTTATATGTGCTGCTGCTTTAGTTGCATTGGAAGAAAATGTTGTTAAGCTTGAAAGTGATCACAAAAAGGCCAAGATTTTGGCAGGTAATTAATTCTTTTTTCTTCATTTCCATGTGCACCAATTTTCTTTCAACGTATAAATGGCTATTTCTAAGACATATTTTTCTCAGAGGGGCTTAACAAAATCAAAGGGCTAAAAGTTGATTTGGCTTCTGTGGAAACTAACATTGTAAGTTTCATTTCATTGCTACAAAAATCCCTTAAAAGACAGACGGATTACGAATTCTTAAGAGGATTTCATGTCCTTCAGGTGTATTTTGAGATTCTTGAGGACTCGAGCATCACGGAAATCGAACTTTTTAAGTATCTTGAAGCACATGGTATTCTAGTGATGCCCGAAGGTCCGCTAAAGTAAGTTTCTTTCTTCAAATGTCTTTGAATTACTTATGTCGTATTCATTTTAGTTGTTTGCTAGCCCACTTCTAATATTTACTTCATACTTTTTTATATCAAGTCTTTGAAAAACACATTTGGTATTACAACTTTACGGCCCTTAACAGATTTAGCTTGCCGTCAATTATTTGAACCATTAAAATATGTCATGCCCTTAAAGAGTTTGAAGATGCAGTATAGGCCAACAATTTGAACTACAACTATTCATCAATTTAACATTAAATTTAAAGAATTGTTGGGCCCTATTTGGTAGGGTTCTAGCTCAATTTTAAACAAATTGGTTTTATGGTTTCGGTGAAATCTTTGAAACCCCATTTGGTTAGGTTTTAGAATATGTTAAATAAATGTTTTTTTATACTGTTTGGTATGGTGGGGGGAGGGGGGAGTAAGTGGTAGTGTCAAATCAAAATTTTATAGATTTCGAGAGTTTAGGTGTGAGTTTCCGAATAAGTATCTAATGAGTTTCATTGATTCTGTCAAACTCCATTTTGGAAGAGCTCTAACTCAGTTTTGCGAGACCCGCAAGGCTGGGACAAACCTATCCAAATAGATCCTTGGAGCTTGAAGATAACGTAATCCTTTTGACAGTAAAACTAAATATGTCAACTGTTGTATCAAATGTGTTTTTACATAAAATCTGGTATTAAATGTATTAAGTAGCTAGAGTAGAGTGTGGTATGGAAAGTGTTAATATAAACAAGTTTATAATTTTTTCAGAACTCGACTTGTGATTCACCACCAGATCTCAGAAAGCGACGTGCAGTACACGCTTTCATGTATTCAGGTAATCCTTTTTTTTTGGTAGGCATATCTTGAAATCCAAAGTTAATCATCGATTTGTGGCTCGAAAAAATTGATTATTTTTAATCTTATTCTTGCAGAAAGCTATGGCCGGCGTCCCTAGTGAAAATGGTGGGAAGTGAAGATTCGCAGACATGTTCTTTGGTCTTAATGTCAACATTTGTAATTTTCATGCAATGTGAAGCTGAGAAAATTATGGCTAAATTGTTGGAATGTGAAGTAATGCACTTTCTAGATGTTTTTGGAAGTCATATAACTCATTCTAATCTTCAAGAAGTCATAAGTATTATGTCATTCAAATGAATCTATCACTAAGAAATATGTTAATCAATAATCCTATCTACCTAGGAAGATTAAAGAGCTTGACTATGCAATTTTCCATGTACTCTAGATAGTTCCTAATACTAGTATAAATAGGAGTACTCAATTTGATGTGTACACCAATTGAGTGAAGAATTAGTAAAGTAATATTTAAGTTTTTTTTTTCACTCTTTCAAACTATCAAAGTGGTAGCAGAGATAGTTCGATTAAAACTGGGTATAGCCTAAAAAAAAAAGAAGAAGAGTTTCAAGAGACCTAGTAATTTGTGTTAAGAAATCAAAAGGCGGAAAATTCTCATTCATTCCTACCAATTTTTGGTGGAGAAAATTACGACTTTTGGAAGATCAAGATGAGAACTTATCTCATGTCCGAAGGTTTGTGGAATGTCGTCGACAAAGGATTCGAAGAGCCAAAAGACGATTCCAACTTTTCGAATCCTGAAAAGAAAAGGCTTGATGAGACGCGTATCGCTGATGCGAAAGCACTCTCAAAGCTTCACAATGCTATGACTGCACCAATGTTTCCCCGAATCATGGCTGCAACAAATGCGAAGACAACTTGGCAAATCTTGGAGCAAGAATTTCAAGGTGAAAGCAAGCTTATTGCTATGAAAATTCAAAGTCTTCGAAAGGGACTTTGAGAACTTAAAGATGAACGAATCAAACACCATTCAAGATTACTCATCTCGAGTTACAGAAGTGGTAAATCAACTTTACTCCCTTGGAGAAAAATTATCGAATCAGATTATTGTGGAAAGTGTCCTAAATACCTTGCCTGAGAAGTATGACGATATGGTGGTTATTATAGAAGAAATGAAGGACTTGTCTACCTTAAGTTTGCAACAGTTATTGGGTTCGGTAAAAAACCATGAGCAAAGGAAATTGATGCGTAACACTCAACCGCTTGAAAGTGCTTTCCAATCAAAGGTAACTATCAGATCACATAAGAAGGGTGATTCAAGCAAGGGAGTTGATTCAAGAAAAGATAGGCAAGACAAGAATGCCGATCCAAAGTCGGAAAAAAGGTACGAATGCTAAAGACTATAATCTTTTCTGTAAAAATGTAAAAGGACGAATCATGATACAAAAGATTGTTGGTGTCTCGGTCAACCAAAGTGCTATGGTTGTCAAAGATTTGGTCATGTGAAAAAGGATTGTCGAAATAAAAATAAAAATCCATCAAAGTATGAGAATCGTGCAAATATCTCACAAGAAACTGAGGATGAGATGCACTTGTTCTATGCTTGTCAAGCGGTTTTGGAAGAAAATTCAAATGTATGGCAACTTGATAGTGGGTGTAGCAATCACATGACTGGAAATAAGAAAATATTTCTTGACATGGATACTACAATCACATCCATAGTTCGTTTAGGCAATGGTTCAGTTCTTCAAGCGAAGGGGAAAGGCACTATTGTTGTTGAAACAAGAAATGGTAGAAGGAACATTCACGGCGTTCTATATGTTCCAGACATTGAAAAAAATCTCCTAAGTGTTGGTCAATTGGTAGAGAATGGTTATCATCTTCATTTTGTTGATAATGCTTGCAAGATCTTCAATAGCCAAAATCAATTGATTACACTTGTCAGAATGCAGGAGAAAAGAAGTTTTTCCATTAAATTCCACTATGGGACTTTGCATGCTTTGAAGGTTGAAGTCTTGCAGGATTCCTAGCTATGGCATAAACGATTTTGCCATTTGAATTTTCATGGTTTGAAGCTTCTAAAACAGAAAAGTATGGTTCATGGGCTGCCCGAAATCGAGGTGAATGGTGAACCGTGTGAAGAATGCATAATGGAAAAACAATCAAGACTACCGTTCCCGAAAGGAAGGTCTTGGAGAGCTAAAGCGCCTCTAGAGCTTGTCCATACCGATATTTGTGGGCAAATGAAAACTCCATCTTTCAACAAGCATAAATATTTCTTGACATTCATTGATAACTACTCAAGAATGACATGGGTATATTTCTTAAAGGAGAAGTCTGATGCTTTCGACATTTTCAAGCAGTTCAAAGCACTTGTTGAAAAGCAAAGCGGTTTAACTATCAAGACTATTCAGAGTGATAGAGATGGAGAATACATTTCCCATAAGTTTGAAAATTAAATGAAGGAATTCGGAAGCAACTAACTACAAGCTATACACCATAACAAAATGGTGTGGCAGAGAGAAAAAAAATAGAACAATCGTGGACATGGCTACCTCAATGATGAAGTAGAATGGTTTGCCTAAAATCTTTGGGGTTGAGGCTGTCCATACAGCAGTTTATGTTCTAAATCGGTGTCCTACTAAAGCCGTGAAGAACCAGACACCTTAGGAAGCTTGGAGTGGAGCTAAGAAATCTGTAAGTCATTTTAATGTTTTTGGATGCATTTGTTATGCTCATATTCCTGTAGAAAAAAGGATAAAATTTGAAAATAAAAGCACCAAGTGTATTTTTGTTGGCTATAGCAACGAGACAAAAGGGTATAGGCTATATAATGTTGAATCTAAAAAACTAATTGTCAGTAGAGACAATATTTTCAATGAGAAAGCCTCTTGGGACTGGAACAATAAAAAAGTGCAGGAATCACCATTCCTTGTGATTCAAGACGCTGTAGAAGTACCTGGAGCTCAAGAAGAACCAACTTCTCCTCAGTCGACATCATCTTCAACTTCAGGTTCTGGACCAACTTTGACTCTTTCTTCTCCTGAGTCTACTCCTCGAAAGTTTCGAAGTTTGAGAGATATCTATGAGTCATGCAACCTTTATATCATAGAACCTGAATCTTTTGAAGAAGCCGAAAAACAAGACGTTTGGATGGATGCAATGAAAGAAGAAATACGAATAATCGAAAAGAATCGTACATGGGATCTTGTTGATAGACCAAAGGTGAGAGAAGTTATTGGTTTGAAGTGGATATCCAAGACAACGTTCAATCAAGATAGGAGTATCCAAAAGCATAAGGCGAGACTGGTCGCGAAAGGTTTTGTATAAAAACCAGGCATCGACTTCTATGAAAGCTTTGCACCAGTCGCACGGCTTGAAACAATTTAAACATTGATTGCACTTGCAGCACAAAAGGCATGGAATATTTATCAACTCGATGTTAAGTCAACATTTTTAAATGGGAAGTTGAAAGAAGAAGTCTACGTTGAGCAACCGCAAGGGTTTCGCGTAGATAAAACTGAAAATAAAGTTTACAAACTAAAAAAAGCGGTCTACGGACTCAAGCAAGCGCCACATGCTTGGTACGAGGAGATAGAGAAGTATTTCACCAAGAAAGGATTTGAACGTAGCAAAAGTGAGTCTACTCTCTATGTTCTTAGAAAGGAATCTCATATTCTGATCGTGTCACTTTATGTTGATGACTTAATTGTCACGGATGATAGTGACACTTGATTCAAAGTTTCAAGAGTGATATGAGGAAAGCTTATGAAATGAGTGGTCTCGGTTTGCTACATTATTTCTGGGCATTGAAATCTCCCAAGTCAGTGAAGGAATTTTTATTAGTCAACAAAAATATGCAGAAAACATGTTAAGAAAGTTCAAGATGGAAGGATGCAATGATGTTGTAACACCACTTGTTGCAACTGAAAAAATTAAAAGAGTCGATGATTCTGAAAATGCAGACCATACTATGTGTAGAAGTTTGGTTGGTAGTTTGTTGTACTTAACAGCTACTCGACCAGATATAATGTTCGCAACAAGTTTATGCAACAACCATGTCAAGATCACCTTAGAGCTGCTAAAAGAGTTCTTAGGTACCTACATGGCACACGAGATTATGGAATATTCTATAAAGCAAATGAACCAACAAAGCTAGTTGGTTATTGCAACAGTGATTGGGGTGGATGTCTTGATGACATGAAAAGTACCTCTAGTTATGTTTTTTCTCTTGGTTCAGGTATTTACAGTAGCACTATCTTCCGCTGGTTATGTTTTTTCTCTGGTTATGTTTTTTCTCGTGGGCCTCAAATAAGCCAAATACAGTAGACTATCTTCCGCTGAAGCAGAGTATGTTGCTGCAGCTAAAGCAACTTCTCAAGCTATATGGTTACGAAGGATAATGAAAGACATAGGCGAAGAGAAAAAAGAAGGAACTACATTGTTTTGTGATAACAAATCAACCATTGCAATAGGAAAGAATCCAGTAAGCACGACCGAACAAAACATATTGTTCTCAAGTATCATTTTAGAAGAGACGCAATAGAAGATAGCGAGATTCAACTCGAGTATTGTGAATCGGAGGACCAATTTGCTGACATTCTCACTAAGCCTCTTACTAAGGAAAAGTTTCTCTACTTTTTAACTATTGATTAGAGCAATGAAGAAAGCACATTAAGGGGGAGTGTTGGAATATGAAGTAATGCACTTTCCAGATGTTTTTGAAAGTCAAATAACTCATTGTAATCTACAAGAAGTCATAAGTATTATGTCATTCAAATGAATCTATCCCTAGGAAATATATTAGTCAATAATTCTATCTACCTAGGAATATTAAAGAGCTTGACTATGCAATTTTCCATATACTCTAGATAGTTCCTACTACTAGTATAAATAGGAGTACTCATTTTGATGTGTAAACCAATTGAGAGGAGAATTAGTAAAGTAATAGTAAAGAGAGAGTTTGAGCTCTGCAGTAGCAACTCAAGAAAATCTTCTTGCTCTAAGTTTCTTTTTCACTCTTTCAAACTATCATAAACCTTAAAGTGGTAAACTAAATTTGAAATTGCAAATGCATAAAAAAATTTCATATTACATGGTTCTATGTTATGGCCAATGTTCTGTTGTGTAATGGAGGTGATTTCGGTTGAAATACTCTCTTAATTTTGTTATACTGCCATCGTCTCTTTTCATTTTTATTGAGGTGCTGTTCGTATAAGTTACCATCACTGTGATTTGAAAAAAAGCAATTTACTCCATGTGATTCTAAAAATAATTCACACGGTTTACCTAGAAATTTTAAGCCTTTAGAAAAAATTGAATTGACAATATTCACCCCTCCCCCCTCCCTCACAACCCCCAGTTTTATGCCTTCAAAAAAATTGAACTGGCAAAAATGAATTATTATAAGCGTGGCAATTTACCTCCGTGTGTTATTATAAATGTAGCATTTTACCCCCTGTGTAATTTTAGGTGGACCATTTTACCACTCAAAAGGGTAATTTTATCTTTTTACACAATACATTTCACATCTACTTTTATATTTGAGCGAGATGGATACACTTTTCAGCTTAGGAAGATAAATTGTTCCTTTAAAAAAATCACAATGGAGTAAATTGCTCTTTTTCAAATTATAGAGAGATAAATTGAATATTATAATAATCACATGAAGGATAAATTGCCATTAACCCTATAAGATGGTGTTGAGAATCTGTGGCATGATCATCATACTATTGCCTTGAATTATTTGTTTTTTGTTTGAATTGTATCTATACAGTGTATCTTGATTTAACCGTTTTTCGTTAGGTTAATCAATATCATCGGATTAGATTTGATGGCAGATTAAGTTACTCAGGATTGTGCAATACAAGAAAAAGTAAAATAAGAATGATGATAATAACGTAGAATTAAAAGCTATTTTATTAGAGTAAGGATATTACAATTACTCTTTTACAAAGTATGTAGGCGTAAGCCCTATTCTTGTGTGTATAATACAATGTTGATCTAGGTATTTATAAGATATTAACCCTAGCTATAAAAGGAAACATAATCCTACTAGGACTCGGATTATCAATCCTTCTTGAACTCGGATTTCAGTCTGATCGATGAGAATAGATATCTTTGGTCGGGTCGAGTGGCAATTAGTAGGTAAGCTTCCTAGTCGAGCCGATCAAGTATCTTCTAGTTGCTCCGAGTGTTATATGGGGTATAAAATAGCCCCCATCAGTACTCCCTCACTTCTTCGAGCGTATATGCAATAGAAGCTCGTAGAAGTAGATGGCTTTATCCGACTGACTTTTCTATGAATTGTGTCTCGTTAAAAACCTTACTCGGAAAAAACCCTGTGGGAAAAAATCATAAGCAAGGAAAAGAGTGCTACGTTTCATAGACAGTCGTTTCAGAACTGTACCGTTGTTCCTTTTTGAGGAGGCAGCCATTCCTTATTATTTGGCGAAAATATGAATAGTCGTGAAAGGAGAATCGTCTCTGATCGGGTCGATGGATGATCCCGAATGAGCTTATATGGTCGAACCGATTTGATGTCTTCGAGTCGATCCGAGTATTATAAGGGGTGTAAAACAACCCCCATCAGTATTACCCCACTTCTCGAGTGCAAGTGTAGCTGAAGCTCATAGAAGTAAACCGAGCGGAGGTGCTGATCGACCTCAAAATTGGGATGCGTCGGATATACTTCATTAAAAACCTAGCTCGGAAAAACCCTGTGGGATAAAAACCAAGCAAGGGAAAAAGAGTATATATCCATGAGATACGCTTAATAAAATCATATGCTTTTGAACTGGAAAACCACTTCTTCAAAGCTTGAGGGCCCCAATATGCCCTTTTATATTAAATCCTTATCGAGCAAAGAATTATATCAACAGATATTACCCATACTATTATACATCGATTGAGCTTGAATCGATCGATAATGATGAGGATTGATCAAGATTGAGACGCTCCAGATCGATATTGATCTTGTCGAAGAATCCGACCAGGCTAAATACGAAATAGCAGCCGTCAGTACGAAACCCGCCTCTCAAGCGGAAGTGTATATGTAGCTCGGAGAAGTAAAATTATGCCTTTGAATGGCTTCTGATGTATATCGACCATGCCTCGTTAAAAACCTTGCTTGGAAAAATCCATTGGAATAAAAACCGACCAAGGAAAAAAGAGTACATATCCTTCGTGATATTAGGGTTTGTCGATGTATGGGTATTGTGTCGTATGGATCTCTGAGTATAGCATAATTTCTTCAATGGTTGAATTTGCAATTCTACATAACCTAATCAGCAAGAAGATCGGAGCAGTTAAAAATCCCATACAGTAATTTTTCAATCCTTTTAAACCATGGTCTAAGCTTTTTATTTTGTATTTGGATGGTAAACCAATTATCGGTTTTAACCTTTTGTACATCGTAGATCATAGATCGAAGATTGTAGATCGAGTTTTACCGATTGGCGGTTTATGCTCATAAAATTAGAAATCTTATCAACTCCAATTATCGGTTTTAACATTTTGTACATCGTAGATCGAAGATTGTAGATCGAGCTTTACCGATTGGTGGTTTATGCTCATAAAATTAGAAATCTTATCAACTCAATGGCTTTGTTCCTTTATCCATCATAGATCGTTGATCAAGTTTTATCAATCGATGGTTTATGCTTAATATGTTCTTGGGGAAGTTTTACCAAATTAATGGTTTTACTCATATTTCATTTAAGAGTTTATACCAAATTAATGGTTTTACTCATATTTTCGATTTAAGAATTTATACCAAATTAATGGTTTCTCTTTATTTTTAATTTCAGAGTTTATACCAAATTAATGGTTTTACTCTTTATTTTCGATTTCAGAGTTTATACCAAATTAATGGTTTTACTCATATTTTCGATTTAAGAGTTTATACCAAATTAATGGTTTTACTCTTTATTTTCGATTTCAGAGTTTAAACCAAATTAATGGTTTTACTCTTTATTTTCGATTTCAGAGTTTATACCAAATTAATGGTTTTACTCTTTATTTTCGATTTCAGAGTTTAAACCAAAGTAATGGTTTTACTCTTTATTTTCGATTTAAGAGTTTATACCAAATTAATGGTTTTGGAGATCGGTGAGTGTTTATCGAATAGGTCGATTTTACTCAATTCTTTTTGACTTAGGTTGTTTACCAATTTTTGGTTTTAACCAGTAAGTCGTTTTCTGGAGATAGAAGAGTGTTTATCGAATAGGTCGATTTTACTCAATTCTTTTTGACTTAGGTTGTTTACCAATTATTGGTTTTAACCAGTAAGTCATTTTCTGGAGATAGAAGAGTGTTTATCGAATAGATCGATTTTACTCAATTCTTTTTGACTTAGGTTGTTTACCAATTATTGGTTTTAATCTTTTTATTTTTTTTATTTAAGAGTTTATACCAAATTAATGGCTTTTACTCTCGGTCGAGACAATTTGATAATGTCTTTTTTCCTGCCAATAGTCTTAGCAATAGCTTTCACTCTTGGTCGAGACATTTAAATATAAGTCTTTTACCGAGCCAAGAGTCATAACAATGGTTTTCACTCTCGGTCGAGACAATTAGATAATGTCTTTTTCCCTGCCAATAGTCTTAGCAATAGCTTTCACTCTTGGTCGAGACATTTAAATATAAGTCTTTTACCGAGCCAAGAGTCATAACAATGGTTTTCATTCTCGGTCGAGACAATTAGATAATATCTTTTTCCCTGCCAATAGTCTTAGCAATAGCTTTCACTCTTGGTCGAGACATTTAAATATAAGTCTTTTACCGAGCCAAGAGTCATAACAATGGTTTTCACTCTCGGTCGAGACAATTAGATAATGTCTTTTTTCCGAGCCAATCAATAACAATGAAAATCCAATTTCACAAGTAAACCAAGCAGGTAGCTGAAATTAATTCTCCTCAAGGTAATTAATAGAATAATAGCAATCAAGTAGTTGAATACTGATCTCACAATTTCAAAGCCAAGCTACCAGCACTAAGTAATTCTCCATATAGCAACCAATGGAGTTCATCAAATTAATTCACGCCACCAGCAAATTGAATAATATGCAGCTTAATTAATCAACCAGGTAGCTCTCTGTTTGTTTGCTGCTGATCATGATAGTTACTCGGAGAAGATAAAGATGAGCAATTGCCAAATTCAGTCCATTATTGCAATCTCATCGAAGATATTAATAATTTAAACATCAGATTAAAGGCAAATCATCCCAAATTCAGGATTCTAACAACCATAATAATCGACAAGGAACCAAAATCAGCCCAATTTAAGAATTTGGGGGGCTTGTAATCGGATTGAAAGTTCTTGTCTGATTTCGATCACAGAGTTATATCAACAGATTTTACTTATGTTAAGTTCGATCCTCAGGACGAACAAAAGTTCTTGCCTGATTTCGATCACAGAGTTATATCAACAGATTTTACTCTTATTAATTTCGAGCATAGAGTTATATCAACAGATTTTACTCTTTTGGCTCTCGATCCTCTAGTATCTTCTAAAATTACAACCATTCAAGTAAGCAGCTCAATTCAAGTAATTGTAACAACAAGAAAATAATATATTAATCAACCAAGCAGATGAACATGTGTGATTACGTAGAAGACTACTTATATATCACAAATACTACAAGCTTGTAATCAACTGTGAGGCTCCAATCGCTGGGTTCCAACAAATTCGAGATGAAAACAGAAATTAAGCTTGCTTACGATTGATTAGACGTAGCCAATACCAACCAGGGGCTCCTATTGAACTCAGTAAGAAACAAGCAGAACGTCACAGAGAATAATAGGTCGAAGAAATTCTTGAAGGCCCGAAATCTGGAAACGGCAAATTAATGGAAGAAAAGTGAAATTGAATCCTCACCAGTTGATTTTAAGCAACTTCAAATCAGTTTGTGCATGATGGGAAGAAGGTTCTCCTAGAAGTTCGTGTATCTTTCCTTGGTTTGATCATATTCGATCGAGTAATTAACCTTGCCCCTCGGTGGGCGCCAACTGATTTAACCGTTTTTCGTTGGGTTAATCAATATCATCGGATTAGATTTGAGGGCAGATTAAGTTACTCAGGATGGTGCAATACAAGAAAAAGTAAAATAAGAGCGATGATAATAACGTAGAATTAATGTATAGCAAAAGTTATTTTATTAGAGTAAGGATATTACAATTACTCTTTTACAAAGTATGTAGGCGTAAGCCCTATTCTTGTGTGTATAATACAATGTTGATCTAGGTATTTATAAGATATTAACCCTAGCTATAAAAGGAAACATAATTCTACTAGGACTCGGAGTATCAATCCTTCTTGAACTCGGATTTCAGTCTGATCGATGAGAATAGATATCTTTGGTCGGGTCGAGTGTCTATTAGTAGGTAAGCTTCCTAGTCGAGCCGATCAAGTATCTTCTAGTTGCTCCGAGTGTTATATGGGGTATAAAATAGCCCCCATCATATCTAAAATGAAAAATATAAGTATGATATAATTCTAAGTAGTTTTATTTGAATTATTAAAATGTTCAACTTTTTTTCTTCTACTAGGAAAGTGCACGTATGATGTACGTATCTAGAAAATTTCATTGGTATTTTTCGTAAATTAGAGTAAAATTTTATTATGTCACAAAATAAAGCAAATTGAATTTTTTTTACCTATTTAATTCATTAGTATAATTCATTTTTAACCGGTTTAACCTGAGTTTGAGCCGTTTTTATTCATTTTTACCAGTTTAATAAAGAGGAAAAAACACTTTTGGTCCCAAACTTTATCTCAGAAAACAAATTTGGTACCATGCTTTGCAGAAAAATAGATTTGGTACCACAATTTAGAGAGTCTTGACACATTTAGTCATTCCATTAAATTTTGGACGGAAATTTCGCGCGTGACTGTCACGCGCACGTTAAGTTCAAAATAGTCACGAGTTTTGCACGTGATAAATCGGTCAAAACACTTTTGGTCCCAAACTTTACCCCAGAAAACACATTTGGTGCCATGCTTTGCAGAAACACAGATTTCGTACCACAATTTATATACTCTTGACATATTTAGTGTCTCGTTAAATTGATAAAAATCACATATAATGAACAGACAACAGTTTCTCTAAAAGATTTGATAAAAAACACAAAATATACTTAAATCATTGAAAATATTCTTAACAAAAGTACCTTGAATACCTGACTTGATGCACTTTGACTTGCACTTGTATTCCAATGTTGATACAAGCACCGATCAAAATTTTCATTTTTTCCATCGAAAACATCGAAAAGTTTCCCTTTTTGAATCAGGCAAAACGAAAACTTGATGTAATTCCGAAACTTTTTATTTGCCTTAAACTCTATTATTTTCCTAAATTTTTTAGTAACTTTTTTTACAAATTTTCCTAGTGTTTCCAAAACATTTCCGAATAGTCTCGAAAAGTTTTCAATATTTGGCTTTCCGAAACATACATTCGAAACGAAATTTTGATCCATGGATACAAGTGCAAATCAAAGTGCACCAAGTTAGGTATTCAATGTACTTTTGTTAAGAATATTTTTAATGATTTAAGTATATTTTGTGATTTTTATCAAATCTTTAGAGAAACTGTTGTCTGTTCATTATATGTGATTTTTATCAATTTAACGGAGACACTAAATGTGTCAAGAGTATGTAAATTGTGGTACTAAATTTGTTTTTCTGCAAAGCATGGTACCAAATGTGTTTTGAAGTAAAGTTTGGGACCAAAAGTGTTTTGACCGATTTATCATGTGCAAAACTCGTGACCATTTTGAACTTAACGCGCGCGTGACAGTCAAGCGCGAAAATTCCGTCCAAAATTTAACGAAATGACTAAATGTGTCAAGACTCTCTAAATTGTGATACCAAATATGTTTTTCTGCAAAGCATGGTACCAAATGTGTTTTCTGGGGTAAAGTTTGGGACCAAAAGTATTTTTCCCTCGTTTAATAAATTTTTAATTGTTTTACCCATCTTTTTTTATTGGTTATAATTTATTTTCACTGTTTTTACAATTTTGTCCTTTTGTTTTTGTCCATTTTAAACCATTTTCTACGATTTCACCTTATTTTGTCGGTTAAACTCTTTTTTTACTGATTTCACACGTTCTTATCATATTAACTCATTTTGAAACCTTTTTTTTTTTATCCATTTTCACCTATTTCTCACATTTTCACTGATTTTACATGTTTTTTTCACCAATTTCACCTGAATTTTTCATTGATTTAAAACGTTTTCGCCGACTTTATTCATGTGTACGTTCATAGATTTCACCTATTTTTTTAAGTTGTTATTTCACCGGTTTCATCATTTTTCACGAATTAAACCCGAATTTTCATCAATGTCACATGTATTTACCAATTCCAGGGGCACTTTATTACCGATCTTACCCAAATTTTTACCAATTTCATCAATGTTCACCAATTTCAAACGAATTTTCATCAATTTTTCACCATTTTCCATCTATTTCACCCGTTGTTTTTATCTATTGCAAACAATTTTATCAAATTTTCACCATTTTCTATCTATTTCACCCGTTTTTCACAAAAAAAAAAAAATCCATCAAAATTTGAGGTTATGCATGTCTTGATATTATTAAATATTTGTTACATTTTTTTCTATTCTAGGCAAAGTAAAATTACTTAATTAGCTATGAATTTTAATTCCGTGAATATTGTACAGTAACATGTCTCGTGAATTTTAAGTCATAACAGGCTTTATAGCTATAGAACAAGCCAAGAACTGAGCAGCCGCAATTTTGGACCGATTATGCAGCCACAATTCTGGAAAATAAGAGAGAAAAAGTGGCCAGAGTTGTTTGTTTGGCTTTTCGGAGTGTGATTTGGGAAAAAAAATACTGTAGTTAATTATTTGAGAAAGTGATTGGGTTGTTTGTTTGGCCTTTCCGAAAACCGAAATTTTTTTCGGAAATGCGAGACAAACAGGCCGCTTACATTCACAAGCCGTGAAAAGTAATATGTTTGAATCATTTTTTTTTATTTTTTTTTTAAAACCACAAAATGGGCTCATTCATTTTTCTTAAAAATAAAGACCCAACGTCAATAATTTTTTTATTAGCCCACTAATTAATTCAGCTTTGGCCCATTTGAATAATCATGGTTTTTGTAGACCAACAATAGGTGATAATTTTCTTCGTCTTCCCCAAGTAGATCGTACGAAGCTTGGATGGAAAATAATGCCTACATCTTTTGGGAAGAAATTAATCTCAAATCAGACCCTTTCCTTTCACATACATACCATCCTTTGAGCTTTAGGAGACTTTAATAACTTTAGTTAACATGTTTAATCTTCCGAAAATTAATTAAAGACAAACACTGATTTGATTTAGTTAACCAAAATTTTGGGAAGAACTTCTTGCCATATCTTTTTTTTTTTTTGGCAATTGATTGTTTCATAGAATTCAACCCTAATTTTGTTTCCACTAATCCCGAATCTATTTCCGAGTTTTGAGATCTCCAGACCATCTTTATTCCCTTAATGAATGTTTCCGAGTCCTAAAGGAATTCCAATTGAGTTCAATCTCCGTACCTATAAAAAGGCCTTCATTACACCCTTTCTTCATTCATTCAAGTAATCAAAACATTTTTCTTCAGAGTCAATTCCTTTTCTTCTTTTCATTGTGGGCACCCAATTGCAATTTCTTCTTTCAACTGCCTGCTTTGCTTTGAGTTTGCAGATTCGGCCCTTCTCTTTTTCTTAATCAAAGTCAACCATTACCTCGGCTTTGTTTCTGGACATGTAGTATTTTATTCAGTTTGCTTTAAATCCATAGATTAAGTTGAAGGTGCGTGTATATATATATACACATATGTATGACATATATATATATATATATATATATATATACATACACGCTGCCTGTTCACTTCTTCTTCTTCTTTTTTTTTTCCTAATTCAAATTTTTCAATAATTCTTTCGGCAGAATTTTTTTCAAGGGATTATACCATCACGGAGAGCTATTTCTTGGAATCTCAAAATCTATAGAGTAAAAATAAAATTAGTCATAAATATATATTTTTTTTCAAATATTTGAATTATTAAACCAATTTTATCTAATACCCCCTTTATTTGATTTGATTTTGTATTTTTGTTAGGATGGTAATCTTTGTTGGCGATCGCACTTCTTCTGGGGAAGAACGTTTGACTATTCGAGACGATAAGGATCAACCAATTGAAAAAAGCACGATTTTGACTGTTGGAACGTCTTTAATCGGCAGATATTCGAAAAGGTGGGCGGCACTAAGAAATTCTCTTCACTTGGACGAATGGTCCCGAGAATATACGGAACCTCCAAATAAGGCTCAAAAACATTTAATATTGCTATCCGCTCATCATAAACCATCGAGTGATGTTATTCCTTTCCCATCTTTGGGCCGTCAACTCATTGGTGATAAGATGAAGTGGGGCGATGATCCCTTTGAAGTGCCTGGAGAATTCCGTTATTTTAGGGGGTATCGGGAGTGGAATGAAGATGTTTTGAGTCGATGCAATATTGCGCTACATGCAGCTAAATTTTTTCATTCGGTGCACGCCTCTTTATACACATATGATAATAATACGAACATCATGAAGGCTTTTTCCGAGTCGTGGTGTCCTCAAACCAATACTTTACTATCTTCCTGGGGTGAATTATCCATATCATTATGGGATCTTCACTCTATTGTTGGTCTTCCTATTTTGGGCATCCTTTATGATGAGGTAATCCCTAGTGAAGCGGAGATAAACGGTGTATATGAAAAAGGAGACTCATTTGTACCTCGATTCTGCAAATACATGTTCCACGCATTTCATTTACTTCAAGCAAGTGGCAAAGGTGACAACCATTCCCAAGTTTCGATTGAGAGATGAATCCAATTTTGCTTTAGAAAGCAAAGAAGTACGAGCCACTTCCTCCGCGAAAAGAGAAGAAAAGCGTTCGTCCTAAATCCACTCATAATCCTCTTGACGATTTTAAAGATCATAAGACATGGTCTCCTTTGGAAGAAGGCGTATTCTCGAGTTATCTTACTTTGAGGCGAGGCGAAAAGTTTATTGTCGAACTGTATAGTCCCCATCGATTCAATCGTCAATTTGGATACTTTCAAGAAGTCCCAGGTATTTTCAAGCATGATATTCGCGAGGCTTCTTTGTAGGTAGGGTTGCGCTTTTGGCGAATTAGTACTTTGTCTAAGTATAGAACTACAACGAGGTTTCCTGGCATACCTTCTGGTGTGAAGAGGTTATATTAAAAAGATTACGAAAAATGGTGGGCTAAAGTCCGTGGACGATACCTTGAGGAAAACGTTGAGCATTTACTCACTATGAAATTGAGCGTGGCTTCTCCTAAAGGTAAAGAGCATCCAAAGGAATCTCTCAAAGGTAATTCGATCTCTACACATAGTTTATGACAAAGTTAAAACATTTTATGCATAAATTTTCTAATATGTAGAATTTTCATTGCAGAGAATTCGATACATAGTTCCGACTCTCCAGTTGATGAAGGCCTCCAAAAGAAGTTCGATGTTTCCACACAAATAAAAAGAAAAATTATTCATATTGACTTGGAAGAAAGTCGTAGCAGCAACTTAGACCGTAACTAAAAAAGACAAAAGCAAGTTTCGAAATCTTTGGAGCAAGAAGATTTTAATATGTCGAATGACCTTTCAGATGATAAACCTTTATTGGAAGATTCTGCCGAAGAGGTATTTACTATTGGTTCATCCATTATTGATTAGTATTTCATTTTCTAAGCTTGCGCTTATTACTTACTTTCAGCATGTAGAAGAGAACTCCCCAATTAGTGATGATTCCCAATCTCGAGGTGCCACGGAGCTAGTCGTTGATTCCACTTTGCAAGAAAAAGTTCCACAAGGCAAAACACGTACTCATGCAGCTTGCTCAGTCATTGTGGGTGAAAAGTTAATACTTGAGCATAGAACGAGACTTTTGAATACTTTGTGGAGTGAGACTAGTCAAAAGATAGCAAGGCCCTCGCTTGACTCAATTTCTTCCATCAAAGATGAGGTCTATGTTGTGATGCAAACGATGAGAATGTTTGAGGATGTTGACATCTCCCATGTGGTAACATTGCTAGATTCATTTTTCGAGATGGCTCTCGTTTATGATACTGCGAGATCGACATCTAGCGAAAATTCTTCTAAGGAATTGCTTGCTTAACAACTTTCTGAAGCCCAAGGTCGTATACATGAGGCTAAAACCAAAGAAGATAAGGAGGTTGATCACATTATTATCGAATGCTTTTGAAATGCGAGCTTGATAACACTCGAGTTTTTGTTGAGCTTCCAACATTTTCTCATCAAGGGCTTCTAACTCTTCAAGGCGCAAGCGAGCATTTTCTTCATTGGTAAGTCCTTCTTGTATAGCAATCCTTAGTGATGGAATTTGTGGTTCAAGAGGGAGGACTGCTTCCACTTCATACACCAACGAGTAAGGAGTTGCTTGAGTTGGTGTTCGATAGGTGGTTCTATATGCCCACAAAGCTTCTCCAATCCTTTCATGCCAGTCCCTCTTTGACTTGGCCACCACTTTCTTCAACAAATTACACAATGTCTTGTTGAATGCTTCAACAAGGCCATTGGCAGGAGCATAATACATGGATGAATTTCTCTGCTTGAAGCTAAACTTCTGACACAATTTATCGATCAGACCATTGTAGAATGGTTTTCCATTATCAGTGATGATATATCGATGCACTCCATAACGGTACATAATGTGAGTTCAGATGAAATCAGCAACATTTTCTTTCTTTACTTCCTTGAGGGGTATTGTTTCTGCCCATTTTGATAAGTAATCAGTAGCGTCTAAGATGTATAGATGTCCACGAGAAGATTTTGTCATTGGGCCAACAGCGTCTAATCCCTAAGCATCAAAAGGCCATGAAGCAATAGTTGGATGTAAAGGCTCAGGCGGTTGGTGAATGAAGTTTGCGTGAAACTGACAAGCTTGACACCTTTGAGCATAATCCATACAGTCTTTAACCATTGTGGGCCAGTAATAACCCATTCTTTTAATTCGAAAATGTAACATTGGACCAGACTGGTGAGCACCACAAACTCCATAATGAGCTTCTTCCATGGCTTTCATAGCTTCATCATCATTTAGGCAGCGCAAGAAAACCCCATCAAATGAACGCCTATAAAGTGTGCCTTTGTAATAAATGAAGCGAGCCGCACGTAGTCTAATATCAGTTCTCCTTCGTAGGTCATTGGGCAATTTCTCATACTCCATGTAATCTACGAGTGGTTGTCTTCAATCTTCCTTTTCAACTTCATAAACTTTTATGGCATGGTTTTCTTCTTCGTCTCCTCGTCTTCAGTGAACATTGGAGGTACGACCCAACTTTGACATACTGGAACATGAGTTTCTTTTTCTGGCGTAGCTATGGTGGAAGCAAGTTGGCTAGAACGTCAGCTTGTCCATTTTTCTTCTTGGTACATGTTCGATCGTAGCATGCCCAAGCCACCCAATCAATTTTTTGGCATACTTGACGTATGGAAGCACATCCGGTTTCTTGACTTCGTAATCTCAAAGTACTTGGTTGAACACTAGTTTAGAGTCGCCATAAACTTCAAGATGCGATCGCTTCGTCTCGACAGCTATCTCGAGACCAATTATAAGAGCTTGATATTCGGCAACATTGTTGGAGCAGTTTTGGATCAAAGTAAAGGAGTGTGACAGTACTTCCTGTCAGGTGTTAGAAATACGACTCCAGCCCCAGCTTCTCATCTATGGGCAACTTGAAGGATAGTGCCCTGCAGGCCATTAGATTTTAGCTTGTATAAGGACTATCATGTGATAAGCTTTCTCTAGTATGAATGAATTAATACGATCGTTTGTTTATAGTATGTAAATCAAATAATGGCCAACTTCATCTCTCGTGAATCACTTAAGCGATTGGATGAAATCCTTAGATCACAATAGACTATGGGGCGATTCACTTCAGTACTGAGTGCAATCATGAAACAGTCTCTAAGGTCGTGATCTTAAAACTGTTCCAAGTCATAGATTCCCATCGAGACGGTGTATCGAGGGAATCGCTAAGACTTGTACGATTGTGCATGATTCACATGGAGTGAATTTGTAGAGTTTCATGAACAATGCATTTGATGCCTGTGCATATGACTATGTGGTTTGATAGGGGATCGAACACATCGAACGACCCGAACAGAGAGACCCATCGTGGAAGTTCATTAAGCATATCGGTAATGGGATGTCTCTCAAGACTTATAATAGTGTACGATTTAGTCCTTTGACTTGAGGTGCTAGGGCGAATTCGGTGCACGTGAGTGCGTACTTTGATTTAGGAGCCGATCACTTAGCCTGATCATTATGCGACTACTTTGGGTACGTAGGATCGTGTACGCGAATGGTTAGCACTAATATGGGATCTACCGACTCAACGTAGTGCGTTGAGAGAATTTCCTATACATTCTTACATAATAGATTCTGAGAAACCCGTGGCCATGGTCGGTGATGGATTTGGAAAGGGGTTTCCAAATTTAGCAGTCACACTGGAATTATTATCCTGAATTAGAAAGTATAATTATCGAGAGAATTAGAACTGCCGATCAATTCACACACCCCAGGTCTCGATCGGGAAATTAGTCGATAGAGGGACCGTATGTACATGGCACTTAGGCCATCTCCATTGGCTAGGGGCGGGGTCGGGGTCGGGAAGAAGAACCGTCTCTAGTGGAGGAGGGGCTACGGGCGGGGCGCAGGGCTCGGCGGAGCCCTGCGCCCGGCCCGGGGCGCGCGTCGCTTTGGTGGAGAAGATGAGGGGCGCGTGTCTTTAAAATAGGTGCCGCCAAGTGGCAGCACCTTGTTGGTCCCAAAAGTGGTCAATGAGATCTAGAGGGGGGGGTGAATAGATCTCATAAACTTTAAAAAATTTTCTCTAACTTTTTCTATCAGCAGGCTAAGCTGATCTAGAATTCGTAATACTACTGAGCTGTTCGCGCACAAAGCTTTGAGCAGCAGAGTTGACCGCTCATCTGATTTCAATAGGCTGATTCAGATATACTCAGAGTTTCAAAACTTGTATGCAGCGGATTTATCAAGTATGTTTTTCAAACAAGTTTGTCTTTCAAAGTTTTACCCCAGTTTTACAAATTCCTCAATTTAAAAGACTCTCTTTTAAAACCGTTTGTTCACAATGATATGATCAAATTCTTGCCAATTATTTCATTTTTGCCTCAATTTCTTACCTGAGTTATCTAACAACTCTCCTTAGATTTAGCAGACTTAATATTTAAATTTTACTCCTATCAGCAGCCTATTCAGCTGATGGGTTTTAGTAGTCTGATTCGTCTTAAGTAGCTTACTAGGTGTTCTAACCTGTTGAGCATCAGTAGTTTTGTTCTTCTATGCCTCTAATTTTCTTTTTAGTTAGAGAATGATGCAACTTTTTATTTTAAAGTTCATTTATATCTTCAAAATAAATTGCATACTCACTTTTAGAGTTTCATTCTCATGCTCAAGTTTTTTGGTAGTCAGCTGATTTTTGAGGTTTTTCAACCTAAAGTTTCGGTGATCTGATTTGCTCTTTTTAGCAGAGTCATCTCTTCATTAAGCTTGGCAAATGCACACATAATATTTGAATTTGTAATTTAGCATTTATTCAAATGATTCAAATATTGCATTTAATTAATAGTAGAAGTTACCTCAGCTTCAGAATCATCAGATTCTATGACAGATAAGCATAGAGTTTCAGGTACTTCTTCAAACTCTTTATCAGACGACTAGTTGTCTGAATAAGATATGCCGGAGTTTATTAGATTTGCTGCATCAGCTAACTTTGATTTGCTCTTTCTAAGCTTACGCTCCTTTTTGGCACGCTTTTCCTTTTCAGCAAACTTTTCATATGATGAGTGAGAATGATCTTTGATCAAGAGTCCATACTTCTCTTCATTGTAGTCTCTAAGTTTAGCTTTTAAGGAATCCCTGTTTTCCTGAAAATGATCAGAAGAAGATGAAGTAGCATTTTGTATTTTAATTTCATTTTCTTCTTGTAGAACTTCTCAAAATCATTCAGCAGCAGGGTAACGTCGTCAGCAGTGTAGGCTTTTTCTGAACTCAGAAGAGTCTTCTGTTTTGACTTTTCTGCTGATTTTCTTGACTTGTCTGACGCCATTAGAGTAGCAGTAGGGTCTGAACTGGTTGACACTTCTAATCCCATTCTTGGCATCTTTATACTCAAATGCTTTGAGCGATGAGAACAGTTCGGAAAGGGAAATCTTCCCTAAGTCCCTTGATTCTTCCATGGCTGTCACCTTCATGTTGAATTTAGGTGAAGAGCCTTGAGAACCTTCATGGTAATCTCCTTGTCTGAAAACTTTTTATCAAGCTTTAGAACTTCGTTCAGAGTTTTGGTAAATCTGGTATCCATCTGATCAATCGTTTCACCAGACTTCATCTTGAAATTTTCAAACTCCTCAAAAGCCACACCGAGCTTGTGTTCTTTGATAGCGTCGTTTCCTTCGCTTAGCTCGCAGACTTTATCCCACATCTCTTTGGCAGTTTTGAAATGCTTGATTTTCTGGAATCTTTCTTCGTCTACAGCTTTGAACATAATGAACTTAGCCACCTTGTAAAGATTGACTAACTTGATTTCTTCAGGGGTCAGCTCATCCAGCTCTTTGTCAACAATCTGATCAGGCTGGTCAGTAGCCTTCACAGTCTTCTTAAATCTAAATGGTCCTTTTGTAATACATGTGAACATGTTATCATCATAAGCAGCAATAAGGATTTCCATTCTGATTTTCCAATCTTCAAAGTCCATAAGGCCAATGTGAGGAACATGGCTTATGCACTCCATTTTCAAAAAGTTTTGATTTTTCAAAATATGCCGTTTTTGAAAATTTTGAAAAACACACCTAGGATCGAGTTCTTTTGATCAGGAAGAAGATCAGGTGAACAAATCTGCTAGGCCACCTTCTCTGATACCACGTGTTGGTCCCAAAAGTGGTCAATGAGATCTAGAGGGGGGGGGGGGAATAGATCTCATAAACTTTAAAACTTTTTCTCTAAGTTTTTCTGTCAGCAGGCTAAGCTGATCTAGAATTCGTAAGACTACTGAGCTGTTCGCGCACAAAGCTTTGAGCAGCAGAGTTGACCACTCATTTGATTTCACTAGGCTGATTAAGATATACTCAGAGTTTCAAAACTTGTATGCAGCGGATTTATCAAGTATGTTTTTCAAACAAGTTTGTCTTTCAATGTTTTACCCCAGTTTTGCAAATTCCTCAATTTAAAAGACTCTCTTTTAAAACCGTTTGTTCACTTATGAAAATATGCAAGTTAAAAACAAGTAATCAAATACAGGAACTTTTATAGTGGTTATATGGATAAAAATCCTTTAGTCCACTTTTCCAAGTCACACAGATCTTGAGTTATACTATAATCACATAGATTACAATATACTCTGCTTGCGCCAAACAACAAATGAAATGGCCACAAGTGCGCAGTAAGAAATCACAAAGAAATCCTACTCTCCGAAGCTAGATCACTCACACAGATGGATCTACACTCCTCACGCTTTTTACAGTATAGAAGCTCACAAAGAAAACCTATACTAAGAAGTTATATCACTTCACACAGATGGATATACACTCCTTTCTTTTCTCAGTTTAAAGTCACTCAGACAGACAACGCAAGTTCACTGTTCTTCAACAAAAAGCTTCGTCAACAAATGACTGGGCTTGTGATCAGACGACTCAACTGATGGATCTCGCTCTTAAGATGTGATCTTGAATTGTGCAAGTCCTCCTCTCAGATCTCCAGTTAGTCTTCTATTTATACTCCGGATTTGAATTTCTACCCGTTGAAGAAAGGCGAAATTACTCTTTAATCCTGAGCAACGGTCTTCTTTCTTACGGCAGCTTTTGCAGACTTTTCACTGTGCACTTTTACAGACTGTTCACTGTACACTGTTGTACGAATATCTACTTTATGTCAGTCGCATTTAATGCACGTAGCTGGTTACCGTTGATAAGCTTACTTCACCGACTTCACTTCACTGATGGGAACGCTCGGCTGATGACCACTCTCCTGATGATCACTTGGCTGATGGCTACTCGGCTGATGATAACCAATCTGATATCCCACTCGGCTGATTCGGTTACTTCGCTTCAAGACCTTGAGATAGGTTTCACTAAGATGTTCTTAGTTGATGACTTAACCTTTTTATCTTTAAAACCATTATGACATTTTTGTCATCTTCAAAACCTTCTCTAATTTATACCAACACACCTGATTGGTTCATTTCCCTTTTTTTTCTTTTAATTGTTTGTTGATTATAATTAATGAGGCATAATTAATGTGATATTTATGTCCATGTGATATTTATGCATAATTAATTAGCCTGAATTAATGTGATAATTATGTTAGTTAGTTGTATAATTAATGTGTTACTTTAATTAATGTGATAGGTTTTAATTAATGTGCTATATACTATATATAATTAATGTGTTACTTTATAAAATTATGATATATATATATATATATATAAACCTTCAATTACTACTACCTAATTAAACCCGTAATTTATGCCAACACAATGGTTTTATTATGCATGGTAAGAAAATCATAAAAACAATCAATTGCTAATTAAACCCGAAATTTTTGCCATCAACCTTAAAATTACAATTTTTACCACATAATATAATAAGTGACTACATTTAACATAATATGAATATTTAGCCTCAAACTAGGATGTTTCCTTTTTTATGGTATATTATTTTTTTAATAACAGTGACTTGGTAATTAATGACTTTTAAAATTCTAAAATAACTTAATATTTTAATATAATTAATAATTTAATTACAAGTACTAATAATTATTACTATTATTAATATTAATATAAAGCTAAAAGTATAGGTGAGAGTGGGCAAGTGTTGAAAATGGAATTAATTTCATTTCGGAGCCCTGACATTGGAGACGACCAGGCAGGGCAAAGGGGGAGGCAGGGCTGGCCCGAGGCTCCAGAGCCCCGGGGCTAGCCCTCTCCATTGGAGATGGCCTTATAAGAGGTGAGGTTCACTGAGATCAATTCATCTGAAGTTGGGCCTCATGGGCTTGTGGCTAGACATTGACCATGAGGTATGGGTACTCATGAATTAATTGTAAGATTAATTCTTGAGTGGTTAATTGAAAGTGTTCAATTAATTGAAGCAATTAATAATCTCACAAATTAAATCACGAAAGTCATGGGCCCGCGGCCAATTGATGGTGAACCTAGAGGGTCACACACAAT